>JAHLJT010000631.1:339370-706292 GCA_031308135.1 Acheta domesticus
GGAAAAAATATCTGAATGCAGCAGTGTGAGTAAGCAATTCACATCATGGAAGACTTTTAACATTTCAGATAGGTAAGCGCACATATACCAGTGAGGCCTAATGCCATTCGGGCATCACAGAAGGGTCTAACACAAACAGATGCTGAAGGAATATAGTGAATCTAAACGTGATGAATTTTACAGGAGGCCAGGTCTCTGATTTACTACTAAAAGCTAAAAATACATTTCCAGGATGTTGATTACCATGCAAAACTATTTCATTGTCTATTTATCATAAGGAATAACGCAACTGTAAAGAGGAGGAGATGGCAAATAATGAGTCCAGCATTCATTACTGATGAAAAGCGAGCGTATATCCAATAAAAACAGATGTAAATCAGTACTAATAATATAACTAAGTAAGGGTTACGCTTACTTGCAAAATGCATCGATATTTCTTCATCTCTCTCATATCCTTTGAAACAAGACAGTTGCACTGAATTCATAACATTACTACTTCTCCTTTCCATCCACTTCAATGACTTGCGTCCCGCTATTGACACAACTGAAGGATCTGCACTATACAATAGGTTATGCCAATTGTCACATCGTGGATTATCACTAGGAAAGTATGTAGCCATGGCAGTTTTTTTCTGTTCATATCCCAGAAAGACATTCTATGATTCATACCCATCACACAAAGTTCATTATACACTGAGGAAATATCTATACTTGAAAGAGGAGTTTCTTGTAAGTCAAAAAAATTCACTTACTTTCCCTTTCACTAAAATTGTAAATCACACAAGAATCATTTTGACGTACACCAATAAAATTATTACCATTTTTTTTCCACAGATAGAATTTCGAATATTCCCTTTCCTACCTTAGGTGTTACTTTCTGGAGATTAGACTTATCAATGCTCCATAATTGGTTATCATGTTTTAAAGGAGATAGTACGGTAAGCAATTTCTGGTCTTTCCTGCAACATAGGCAAGATAGTAATCGCCATTGAAATCAAAATGCTGAATGCAACCACCTGTATAAAGCCAATTATACTTTCCAAAGAAATTAACATCTGGATCCTTATCTACAAATTCCATAAACTTGGGAATATATTCAGGTACTTGAATACACACGCTTACATGTTTCTGGAAAATTTGCTTTTCAAGTTTTTTTAATCATTCATTCCAGAGCTCTTTACAAGGCCTTTACATTTACATTTTCCACAGATTATGAAAACTCTTCTTTCTAAATACCAAGTTATAAACAATGTCATTGCCATGCTTTGATTCGTCGTCTACATTACTGGGAAGAATGGAAAGTCTATGTTGGAAAGTTCCTAATGATCCATATTTCGGTATATCTATAGATTTGGTATCATGTGTTCCGAAAACGTTCTCAAATGTATAATCTTCGAATTCTTCCGCTTACATACACTCATTTTCAATAACAATCACCAGCACGCTGTCTCTGTCAGTTCACATCGGTTCACGTAGCAAATCACATTGAAGGAAACACAGTATTTTGATTTTTATTCCTGGCGCGTGGAGCCTCGTCTTCAGAATATCTCACGGTATTTCGCGTCGTCTCCGTTCTGCCGCCAGGAGTCATGATCGCGACTATATCGAGCAGCGCTTCGAGCATAGAATATGTAACTCTGCTCCGTGACGTCACACGTTGGCAAAAACAGGGATTGCAGCGTTCGGATACAGTTTCCCGACTTCCTTTTATCTGTATTTTGTGACGTTGTGCACGGTGTAAGAGATAGCGTTGCGAGGGTAATTTTCTGTCGAGTGAAGATGGTTGTTTCTTACTGTGCTTATAAATGCATGGAATCGATAGCAAAAGGGAGTTGATATTTCATTTTTTGCGGTAAATACTAGTGATCATATGTGTTTAGGTTAGGTAGATGCTGTTTTCACGTGTTTTGAAAATAATCAATAATGTATGTTTGAGAATAAAATGTTACTATCTGACAAGTATTCTCTTTAATTTGGTTGAGACAGGGTTTAGGTGTGGACGTTTCCTTTCGTTCACTGATCCGGTTCACTAGGGAGGAATCGACTCAGTGAATCGAATCCTTGTTTACTATTCGCGTTGAACATGGTAACGTAATAAATGTCTTTGAAAACACATTCTATTTAAGAAGCGCGTGCTACTTATTACATTGCTCTATAAGCACAAAATATAAATGGGAAAAGTATAACTCACGTATTTGTGGAAATTTTTATACATTTATTTTAAGTTATGAAACAAAAATATAAAAACAACAAACAACAACAATAATAATAATAATAATAATAATAATAATAATAATAATAATAATAATAATAATAATAATAATAATAATAATAATATAAACGTAGAATTTTAAGAACCTGAAACAAAAAAGTATTTTTAAAAATAATACAATATAAAATAAAACCAATATCAAATAATATAAATAACTCACTATTAAATAGAATGAAGATAAATACGAGGAAAAATTGAATAAAAGCGAAGAAAAATTTGTTGAAACAGCGTAATTTCTATAACAGAAAAACATACTTTAAAAAGAATACAAACTAAAATTTATAAAAACCAACAGGAAGTAAATACTAATAACTCACTTTTGAATGCAATTGAACGATGAAAAAAAATTAATATAAACAGGAACTCATAATTTAAACAAAAAAAATAACGTTGAAAAATATTTTTTAACATCATAATTGCTGTAAAAATAAATTCACATTAAAATAAATTCCATTTCACAAAACTCATACTACTTAAACTTTTGTTATTGGGGGGTTGTCGCCCCCCAAACCCCCCATTTTAAGGTTGTACCAGGGTTTAATCTGGTTTAATCTGTAATATTTAAACGTTCAGATACTTCAAGCCTTAGAAAAATAAGTTTTAATCCTTTTCCTATATATAATATCCGTAACTATCTATTCTTTAAGTTAAATACACATAAACCTGGAGATAACTGTCGATACGGTGCAAGATGTTTCTAATTATGAAGGAGGGGATTATGAAAATCTTGGAGAAAAATTAGAACAGAATCTTGACACAAATAATATATGATAGGTCTGCAAGTTAAACTTGCAACTCCAAAAACTATTTGGGATAAATCAAGTTAAAATTCTTCCCCATTGCTAAGGAGGAGATAAACCTTTTTTCTTACTTTCCCAAATCTTTCAAAGAAAATTGCCATTAAGACGAGCTGCACTGTTGTTTTTTTAAATTTGGATCTCAAGAAAATGTGCACAGATAATTTCTTCCCCCACGCGTCATATACAGTTTTTTTTACTGTTTTTTGACCAAATAAATAAATATTCTTAAAATAATGTTTTCGTTCTACTATTTTGAATCTAAACAATTAATAAAATGTCCCAAAAATGTACTTTTGGCGGCAATAGATGGCAGGTGGCAAGAGAATGTGCCAAGTCCGAATAGCTAGCCCGAGACCAAAGGAAATAGAAAAACTAAAACGGGAAAGTCTGTGCCATTCTGTAGCATCACTAGTTTTTTAACTGGTGAAATCACTTGGAGTTAAATGGTGAAACCAGTTAAACTGGTGCAGCAGTTAAACTGGTGAACTCAGTCTTGGAGTTAAATGTAGTAAATTACAACTTATTTCCCTGTTTCTCGAAAACTATCAATGAACATTATTTTTCGTTTCTTAACAGGTATGTCGAATTGAAAATTATTCAAAAGCATAAGAAAAGACTAGTTTCATTTGTTTACTGGCGACGTCAAAATAATTAGCTTACATACACAAATTCGTTTAAAATTGGGACAGAAAGGTAGACCCTGATGTCTAACATACGGCGATACCAAGAGCCATCTAAAGCCAGCAGCGCCCAGAAACCAATCTCAACCAAATCATATCCAAAATTTTAGGCTAATTTAGGATAATTAAATGCCCTATTCCCGAATTTTAGGCTCCTCTGAATTTCCCCAAAATCGTGGGGGCTGCTAGCTTTAGACTAAAGCTAGCAGCGCCCACCCAGAATCAAGCTCAAAATCAATTTAAAAATCTGAAACCCTTCCCAAAATTTAAGAATAATTTTAGGCTCTTAGAAAAAAAATTATCCCCGTGTTCATATTCCAAAAATCAGGGCTGTACAAAGCGAAACAATTAACATTGATTTCTTATGAGCGAATAGACACCAAAATCAAAAAACCTTAGGAAAAATCTGAAACACCATCCCCCAAAAGTTAAAAATAATTTTAGGCTCTTGAAAAAAAATATCCCGGGTTTATATCCAAAAATCAGGGCTATACAAAGCGAAACATTTAACATTGGTTCTTACGGCGAAAAAACACCAAAACCAAAAAAACCTTGGGAAAATTCTTAAACCCATCCCAAAAGTTAAGAATAATTTTAGGCTTTTGGAAAAAATTATCCCCATGTTCATATTCCAAAAATCAGGGCTGTACAAAGCGAAACAATTAACATTGATTTTATGGGCGAAAAACACCAAAATCAAAAAACCTTAGGAAAAATCTGAAACCCATCCCCCAAAAGTTAAGAATAATTTTAGGCTCTTGGAAAAAAAAGTATCCCCGTGTTCATATTCCAAAAATCAGGGCTGTACTAAGCGAAACATTTAACATTGGTTCTTATGGCGAAAAAAACCCCAAAACCAAAAAACCTTAGGAAAAATCTTAAATCCATCCCAAAAGTTAAGAATAATTTTAGGCTCTTGGAAAAAAATTATCCCCGTGTACATATCCACAATCATCAGGGCTGTACAAAGCGAAACAATTAACATTGATTCTTATGGGCGAATAAACACCAAAATCAAAAAACCTTAGGAAAAATCTGACACTCCTCCCAAAAGTTAAGAATAATTTTAGGCTCTTGGAAAAAAATTATCCTGCGTATATATCCCAAAAATCAGGGCTGTACAAAGCGAAACATTTTACATTGGTTCTTACGGTGAAAAAACACCAAAACCTAAAAACCTTAGGAAAAATCTGAAACCCATCCCAAAAGTTAAGAATAATTTTAGGCTCTTGGAAAAAGGTTATCCCCGCGTTATATTCCAAAATTCACAGCTGTATAAAGCGAAACACTCTGCTATATTTGCAAGAAATTTCAAGAAAAAACTCTTATTTTCGAAAAATTGAACAGAACTATCACAAATGTCTTTAAAAATAAATTTCATTAGAGAAGAAATCTATCTTCAATTGTATAATTGTGCTAGTGAGTGATGTAACATCGACAACAAAATATTGATGTTTCTTAGCATAGATGTTCCAAAGTAATACATTGATGTTACAAATAGATCGATCAAAAGCCATCGATGATTTTGAACGCGGTATTATCGCGGCAAAAAGTATTATTCTTTCATGAAGAACATGAGGGTTCAGGGCAGGAATTTATAGCTAATTACCTTTGAAAATATATTTATTATATAGGAGCGAATATTTTGTCAACAAAACTCGAAAAAAAACCTCTCTTTTCTGTATTCAAAATTCGACTAAATATGGTTTAGGATAGAGACCACAGAATTATGAAAACGTGCACAAAAATCACTTCTCCCATAGCTCGTCATACGCAGTTTTAACTGTTTTTTGACGTAAATAAACAAAATAAAACAAACATTTATGTTTGATATTATGTTTAGTAATCTTTCAGATTAGATTCGTGCACTTAATTTGCCAGTGGTAGTCCATATTATTTTATGTTTCGCTTTGTACAGCCCTGATTTTTGGAATATAAACGCGCGGATAATTTTTTCCAAGAGCCTAAAATTATTCTTAACTTTTGGAATAGGTTTCAGATTTTTCCTAAGGTTTTTTGGATTAGGTGTTTTTTCGTCCTAAGAACCAATGTTAAAAGTTTCGCTTTTACAGTCCTGATTTTTGGAATATAAACGCGGGGGGGATATTTTTTTCCAAGAGCGTAAAATTATTCTTAACTTTTGGGATGGGTTTAAGATTTTCCTAAGGTTTTTTGGTTTTGGGGTTTTTTCGCCGTAAGAACCAATGTTAAATGTTTCGCTTAGTACAGCCCTGATTTTTGGAATATGAACACGGGGATACTTTTTTTCCAAGAGCCTAAAATTATTCTTAACTTTTGGGGGATGGTTTCAGATTTTTCCTAAGGTTTTTTGACTTTGGTGTTTATTCGCCCATAAGAATCAATGTTAATTGTTTCGTTTTATACAGTCCTGATTTTTTGGAATATGAACACGGGGATAATTTTTTTCTTAGAGCCTAAAATTATTCTTAAATTTTGGGAAGGGTTTCAGATTTGTGAATTGGTTTTGAGATTGATTATGGGTGGGCGTGCTAGCTTTAGTCTAAAGCTAGCAGCGCCCACGATTTTGGGAAATCCAGAGGAGCCTAAAATTCGGGAATAGAGCATTTAATTAGCCTAAAATTTTGGATATGGTTTGGTTGAGATTCGTTTCTGGGCGCTGCTAGCTTTAGATGGCTGATACCAAGATTTCTGCCAATCTGTGACGTCATCGGAGTCGTTTCATGTTTGCCTCAACTTTCCGTGGGTAGGAAGGGACTATGGCGCCTCTATGTATTCTATGCTCGAAGGAGCAGCGCCTGACGATCATGCGACCCCTAGCGGCGTAATCGAGAACCATGCGAAATACCGGGAGATCGTGGCCAATATCGTGAGATCAGTGGCCAACGCTGTGGGCGCTGTCGTCGTGAAGACAAGACCCCAGCAGTAAGAAATAAAAACCCAAGTGTAGAATATAGTTGTAGTTATATTAATTGTAGTATAATTGTATATATATATTAGTTATATAGTTGTAGTTATATTAAATTTAGTTTTTATTTCTTCGCGCGTAGGAGCGTGTCTTCACGATGGAATATCTCACAATATTCATGTCGTTCTGAGTCATGCCGCTGGGGAGTCGCATGATGGCGACTGTATCGAATAGTGCTGACGAGCATGCAACTCCTAGCGGCACGACCGAGAACGACGCCAAATAACGTGAGATATTCCATTCTGAAGATAAGCCCCCACGCACCAAGAAATAAAAACCCAAGTATATCTTTGTATACACCGTGGTTGAATGCTTATCAAACCGAATCATTAAAATCGTTCACCAATTGACGCGGTATCTGCTCCGTGATTGTTGGAACCACGGTGTAAGACACGGTGGAAGAGATATCGTGTGTTCACTCCCAGTCTAAAACTGAAGCTAATATGAGGCTAGTCCCACAGGTCTCGCTATATAAGCGCTGCGAACGACTTGGGCATTTTTTGGGGTCAAGATGGCTTCTATTGATATCACGTTGAACAGTTGACTTGACTGATCTCTTCATAGTAAAACTTTATTCCGGAGTATGAAGTAAATTTAGAAGTTTCCAAAGACAGTCGAAAATCAAGATATTAAAAAGAAAAGGTTGAAAGAAAAGGAGAAAATTAAATGACAATGATTATATTGAGTCAAGAATTTCAACAATGAAAATGTTATACGAAATGTGGTAAGTACATATACCAATTATTCACCTTACACTATCAGTTAATTATCAAATAGATACACAATCATTGTAAAATCATACACAATTATATTGTGAAAATAAACAACCAAACTAGTATAGTAATTATTTACACACTAATTCGAAAAAAATTCCAGACTTAAATTGTGCAATCAAAGAATATAATGCAGAATGCAAATTAAAAAATTGCAAAATTTGCATGCTAAAAACTAAAAATGGAACATAATCCAAATAGATTTGCAGGTGATGTTTCTAGAAATGTTTACAATGGTAAACATGCCTTTGATATGAGTTTTCAAAAATATTAAAAAATTAATAAGATAAATTGTTTAGGATATGATTTACAGACCATACCTGAAGATAGAGTTTGTTATAATTAAAATGGTAATTTTAATAAATAAGATTAATAAGATTAATAAATTAAATCATTTATTTGTTTATTTTGTTATTTTCATTCTTGTTCAATTGTTGAACTTTCAGTGGTTATGTTGGGCAAAGACACAGAGACTGTCATTGGAACACCATGCCTGTTCATCAAACATAACTGACGACTGTGATCTTTAAACAGAACTTTATTGGTAGGGTAAATGTGTATCTTGCTTATTGTGTACTATTTTTTAATTAATATTAATTATTGATTTTTTCTAATTATATGAAATTACAAACTTCATGAAGTGTAATTGACTACCTAATTATTAAAAATATACTTTTAAAACTTTTTAAATTTCAGAAGATGATTAATTGAATGTATCCAAAGGGTGTCAGACAAACTTGTTGATGTTTGAAAAAAAATATTTGAGAATAAACAAATGGTTAGTCTTCGTCGAAAATCATAGGACATGATGTGAAATGTGAACCAGAGAATGTGTTTTTTGCACAAATTGTTGACAAAATGTGATTATAAAAAGGTAACTGATGTTATTTCAATGTAGTGTAACAAATTTGCTTCTTCTACTGAATGTCAAATCTCTTCGTAACAGTTCACATTGTTAATAAACAGTAATATAATACTCACAATACAGTGGGATTTCATCACTACTGATAGAATCTTCTACACGCCAAAACCATCTGTAGTTTCATAATACGTATTAGCCGCGCAACTTTTCTTGACTGATCTTGGCGGTAGCTGCACCTAAATAACTTAAATCATTGTCAGGTTACACTACACTCAGCAATTTTATTTTTTTACTTTAGTGAACGACTATAACTTCGCAGAACATATGGTTACAACTATCACTCGTTCAAAACCAACAGAACTTTCTACCTCACAAAAAGTCGACCACTTCCATCTTATTATCAACACCGCCCCGTAGCAACCATCTGCCATTGTTTCTCTTTTCTTGAATAATTGGTATATCACAGCTTCCCCTCTCCAAGCGTCATTTGGTTTGCTGCAACATAACTAAAATGACAAGACTACATTAAGCACCTTCTTCTTGCTTCATTACACTGTATTCACTGACACTTTGCACTTCACACACACATATCTTGTTTCTTGCAGCTTTATAACTATTTACATTTTAATATATACAAATACTATTTACAATTATTCATTCCTTGTTAATAATCTTTAATCATGGGTATCGTCCCTTGTATAAGGCTTAATATTCCTATAATTGTATGTCCCCATCTGTTGACCATTTTCATCCTTTAAAATTACAGCATTTTTACTCAGTACTTTGTCAATCCGGTACGGTCGTTTATACAAAGGAAAAATTTTATAAAATACTTTTTATCTACCGACGATACTTGATGTACTCTAATCAATACTTCGTCACCCACATTATATACATCTTTAAAATATTGCTTTTGTTTCAGCTTCCTTCTTGCAGCTGCTTCCCTCAAATTATCATAAATTATCCGCGTATTTCTATTATTATCTGTAACAACCATCTTTATTTCAATATTATTTATTTTATCGCCATATTGCTGCGATATTCTCTTTAAATGTTCTGTACGTGATTCGACGTTCGTCAATTTTTCGCATGTTGGTCTTGTAAATGCCCTAATGCCGTAACATTTTCCTGTAATATTATAACTTCAGAATTACATTTATTAAAAGATTCATTTTGTCTTTCTGTATTGATTTGATTGGCAGTTAAAAGATTCCATTTTTGAATAAATATACTAAATTCACTTGAAGTATCGGCTCGTAACTGCGATATTTCCTCACATATTACTTCACGAAAATTCTTAAATTCTTGTGCCTGATTATTCATTTCTATCTTTATATTCTCTAGTTTAGCATTCATATCTACCTTCATTTCAGCTAACATTTTAATTATTATTAAATTACTAGATTCCGTATTGTTTAATGGTGCCGCCGCTACTTCCTTTTCTTTCTGTTATACCTCAACTAATTCTCGCGAAATGTCTCCTCGGGACTCGTATCGGTAGCCGCCATGTTATCTACTTCGACATTTTCAGAACGGGCTTTCTTACTTCTAGTCTCCATTTTGAAATTCTATGCAAATTAAAATTTTTCTCTATCAAATTCTTTTTAAATAACTTCAATGAAATGGTTTTGGCTTTTCTTATAATTACAAGTTAATTTCATATGTCAATCCATAAATTTCAGATTCCTTTAGATCAATTTGTTATAATTTATAAAAGCTCATATTAAAACGTGGTTCAAACTTGTTATAAATTATAACAAAATATGCCCACGTTGGGCGCCATTTGTAACAAATTTGCTTCTACTGAATGTCAAATCTCTTCGTAACAGTTCACATTGTTAATAAACAGTAATATAATACTCACAATACAGTGGGATTTCATCACTACTGATCGAATCTTCTACACGCAAAACCATCTGTAGTTTCCATAATACGTATTAGCCCGCGCAATACTTTTGACTGATGACTTGGCGTAGGCGCACTAAAGCTACCTTACATCATTATCAGGTTCATCAGCAATTTTATTTTTTTACTTAACTTGTCAGCACTAACGACAATTTTATTTTTTTACTTTAGTGAACGACTATAACTTCGCAGAAACATATGGTTACAACTATCACTCGTTCAAAACCAACAGAACTTTCTACCTCACAAAAAGTCGACCACTTCCATCTTATTATCAACAACGCCCCCTAGCAACCACCTGCCATTGTTTTCTCTTTTCTTGAATAATTGGTATATCACAGTAGGCACAGAGGTTTGTTTATAAATATCCTAGTTATGGATTATTCATGGTGGTGATATTATGTGCAGTGGTTCTAAACATACCCTCAAGAATGACCTTCATTTTTCGTTCTTGAAATTATTTATGTTTTTGAAGCCATGTTGCATTTCAGTTGATAACATGGTGGGAAGTGAAAGGATGTGGTTGTTAGGTTTTCATAGACGTTAATAGAGAGAACGCAATTCAGATAACAGAGAACTGTGTAAACCGTTTCATGAACAGAATGGAAACTTTTTCACAGTAAAATTTAGGATTGTAGGAAAATGCAAGTACATATCAAGTGAAAGAAATATTAAAACTACAAAAACAATTTGTTTAAAACTATAGCACTATTGGGTTATGCGTTTTGCATAAAAATACTTTCAATAACATAAAATTCATGCCTTCCGGTGTTTATCAACACCCAGAACCATGATATTTTCAATTGAAACACGTGGCCCACTTCTATTCACCACCGTAGCACTACAAATAGACAATAACACAATCATAACTATGTGTGAGAAATGCTCTACATAAGCAGAAATATAAGATAAGATGTAATGAAAAGTTACAAGAATAGAATAACGCTTTTCTCAAAAGTAAATTCTTCTTCTTCATAAATGCATAGTCAAAGCAATTTTACAGTGAATGGTTTTCAACATATCCAACAGCATTTCGAAATTTAAGTGCAGGAAAATGAATGTTAATAATGATAATTCCGCAATGAATGAAATATATATATATATATATATATATATATATATATATATATATATATATATATGTTACTTATTTAACCTTTATGTACATTAATATATTTAGGAAATTAAGAATGTATGTAAACTGTACATGTATACTGTTTGTAAGTAGGTTATGTGATTTTGAGAATTGTAAGTCATAAAATTGCAATTATTTCAGAAAATAGTACGTAAAAAATTGAATATTATAATATTGAAATAAAGAATTGAGTTGAATTATAATACACTACATTTTTTAATTTGTAAAAATATTACTAGAAAATTATAATTGACACTGAAATTGTTTTTCAGTGAGGGTCAGTGATAAATATACTGTTGCAAAGAACAAACCTGTTGATTGCTGAGCAACGTGATTGTCAAATGAATGGTAAATCACTGTTTAAGTGATATTCTTAAATGTAATCGCTATTGTTTTTTTGTTGTTATAACTCCAACTCTTGTTTTTAAATGGAAATCCTCATTCTCTGGTACTTACATCATATAACTGCAAATATGCATGGCTCTCGCTACAAAACATTTCAAAACAATTAACATCCCCTGTCAGCCTGTATAATATGTCTTAAAAAATCCCGACACATTTACAGTAGCGGTTCCCCAATTATGTGTATTCAGTGACGGTTATAGCTTTCTTGCAACGAAAACACCAGAAAATACTAAATGCGCGAGACGCCATCATCAATGCCCAATCCGATCGTGCGCACCGTACGGGTAAGCGAGGAACTAGCCTCAAACTGGCTTCAAAAATTTTGCCCAAAAGGCGGCTAGTTGACACACTTATATATCTTACACCGTGTGTAAGATATAGGATATCTTATACACCGTGATATAGGTGTGTTAACTCCCAGTCTAAAACTGAAGTTAATGTGAGGCTAGTTCTCACAGTTCTCGCTATATAAGCGCTGCGAAGGACTTGGGCATTATTTTTGGGACAAGATGGCTTCTATTGATAGCACGGTGAACTGTAGACTTGACTGATCTCTTCGTAGTAAAAACTTTATTCTGGACTATGAAGTAAATTTTAGAAGTTTCCAAAGTGAGTCGAAAATCTAGATATTAAAAAGAAATAGGTTGGAGTTTTCCCCCAAAAAGGAGAAACTTAAATGATAATGATTACATTGCGTCAAGAATTTCAACAATGAAAATGTTATGCGAAATCTGGTATAAGCTCGACCAACTTGAGAATGATGTTTACAGGAGCGCGCCATCGTCTGTGTTTACAACCGAAACGACAGAGACGGAGATAAAAGGATACTCAAATCAAAATTAAAATGGTACCGTGCCAAACTATTGCGAAAGAAAGCGCGATTTATTTCGTTGCAAATCTAGAATCTTCCCATTTAATATTTTAACTGTATTTAGACATGTCTGCATCTCATATTGGAATAAATAAAAATATACTTTTCCCTGCAAAACGATTCAAAATTTTGAAACAAATTCTTCCGATTAGCAGTAACATTCATATAAATCGTTTATTTTAACTTAAGTAGTTTCTCAGAATATATACCAAATAAAATTTTTTTAATGTCAGGAGTCCTCCAACAAAGAGAGCTGCAGATTACATTTTGTTCTTAGAAAAACTAGAGATAACACTAATCAAAGTCATCAATCGCTCTTGTGAATCCATTGTGTATGTGGAGATTTTAACATTGATTTTCTGGTCGAATCTTGCGAGAAAGAGCAGTTTCTTAACCTAATTAATTCCTTCAATTTAGATATTACAATAAAAGTACCTACACGGATCACAGTAAATTCAAAGAAGGCAATCGATCAAATTATAATTAACAAAACCACTACTCGACATGAAATTGAAACAAAAGATTTAGGATACAGTGACCACGATGCACAAATTCTTACCATTATACGAAATGCGAACAATGACACAATAAATAATACACGTATGAGTAGAGTGTTTTCTAAAAGTAAAATAAAATTATTCATTGATTACTTGCTGCAGGAGTCATGGGACGCGGTTTATAATACTATTGATACAAACGATAAATATTATTCTTTTTTAAAACGCTTTCATTTCGTTTTAACACTTGCTTTCCTCTTCAGAAAAGAAAATTAAATATTTCACGCAAAACAATTCTTGGATAACACAAGGGATTAGAACATCGTGTAAAAACAAACGAGTTCTTTCTTTCATTTCTAAGCATCATAACGTATCTCAAGATTTCCTCCTGTACTTTAAAAAATACAAATCATTGTTAAGAAAAGTCATAAGGCAGGCTAAAATCATGAAACACGATCAGGATATTTTTAACTCAATAACAAAACAAAATCAATGTGGGATATAGTAAAAAATGCCACCAAACCAACTAGAAACCTTGTAGAGAATGTTGTTTTAAAAGATAAGGATAGAGATGTGAACGATCCGGCAACAGTGGCTAGTCTCTTAACCAATACTTTTCGAGAATTGCTGTCGATCTCACTAAGGGTTTTCAGCCACAAAATTCAACATCTGACGTTTCCCTAAAAATCTTAGACACTATGTTCGTTTCCAAAACCTCTTCCTATGAAATTCTCAAAATAATCGGTAAATTAAAAAATAAATATTCGGCCGGTTTAGATGAATTTCCGGATTGTTTGTTAAAGACGTGCGCGCCAGCCATTATACACCCGTTAACTCACATATTTAATGCATCCTTATGCACCGGAATTTTTCCAGATATTTTTAAAACAGCTAAGATCAAGCCGCTCTTCAAAAAAGGCAACAAAATGAAGTTCAAAATTATCGGCCAATTTCTCTTTTGTCAGTTTTTTCAAAAATATTAGAGAGACTTTTTTATGTGCGAATGGAAACCTTTTCAAATTGGACGTGTTTTCAAATTGCCAACATGGATTCCGGAAATCAAAATCTACGGAAACAGCCATTTTTTCTTTTCTTAAGGATGTTGCCTCATCATTGGATCAAAACGAAGCAACTATTGGAATATTTTTAGATCTTTCAAAAGCTTTTGACGTCATTGATCATAACATTTTACTTTCAAAATTACCTTCGTATGGAATCCGTGGTATTGCTCTAGATTGGCTATGTTCGTACCTTAAACAACGATCTCAGAGAGTAGAAATACCTTACTGGAATGATGGAACTTTATGTACACACCTTTCCGGTTCTTTGCCAATTGCACGTGGAGTCGCGCAAGGATCGATTTTAGGCCCTATTCTCTTCCTATTATACGTAAATGACATGCCCTTAGCGATTCGAAACGGAAGAACAGTTCTCTTTGCGGATGATACAAATATTCTTTGCAACAAAGAAACCGTAAATAGTACAATATCAGACGTTTCAAATTGGTTCCGTAATAACAAATTAAAAGTAAATGAAAATAAAACTCTTTCAATGCAGTTTTCCATATCAAATAAAAAATTCTGTACTCCATTGAAAATGAACGGAGTGCCATTGACTGATGTTAATGTAACAAAATTTTTAGGTCTATCAATTCAGTCAAACCTCAAATGGAATGCCCACTTAAATGAATTGAACACAAAATTAAGTTCATTATGCTACGCGTTCAGAATTCTTTCAAATTCCGTCAGCCTTCATACAGCTCGTTGTGTATATTTTGCCAATGTTCACTCCCGCCAGAGATAAGGCATAATATTCTGGGGAAACACATCTTATAGCTCCCAGACTCTCAGATTACAAAAAAGAAATACGAATAATTAGCAAATCCAACCCACGTGATTCTTGTAAGTCACTTTTTATTAATCTAGGAATTTTACCATTACCTTGTCTCCTGATTTACGAATCAGTAGTTTTTGTCAAAAATGACTTACTTAAGGGCGGGGAATATATTTTCAGCAAACGCCGATGTCTATAAGTATAACACACGACGTAGTAATCATATTCACCAGGTGGCAGTATCAACAGCTCACTACAAAAAATTCACATACAATTCATGTACATTACTCTACAACACTTTGCCAGAAGACATTAAACGATTAAATTCGATAGAAAAGTTTAAGTCCCAAGTAAAATCTTTTCTGCTGCATAACTGTTTCTATACAATTCGAGACTATACCGAGCATCAAAAAGGAAAGTAGAATTAATTTTAACAATGATAGTTAATGTAATTATTTATCATTTGGACTGTATAATTCTAAAGAACCTGTAACAAGTATTGTACCACAGTTTCTGGGTTGATGGCCCCCATCTCGATCAGGTTTTTCGTCCAGTTTCCCTGATCCTTGAGCAAATGCTGAGATGGTCCCTTGTTTTGCTTCTGGACATAAATGTAACTTCACTATTTGTGCACGTCTTCTGAGTTTCAGTGGGAAATATAGTTATTCAAATTATCGTTTTTCATATTATCACGGCAAAAAGTAATATTCTTTCATGAAGAACATGAGGGTTCAGGGCAGGAATTTATAGCTAATTTACCTTTGAAAATATATTTTATTATATAGGAGCGAATATTTTGTCAACAAAACTCGAAAAAATCTCTCTTTTCTGTATTCAAAATTGGACCTAAAATATGGTTTAGGATAGACACCACAGAATTATGAAAACGTGCACAAAAATCACTTCTCCCCATAGCTCGTCATACGCAGTTTTTAACTGTTTTTGACGTAAATAAATAAATAATTAGAGTAACTACCACCATAATGAAGAATACTGTAGATACTTTTGACAATAAAGTTAATGTTTTGGTACTTTATTGCATACCTTACAAACCGTCTAAAGCCTATGGAAAAAAGGATGCATGAAGAGATTACAAAATGTTTAAATTAAATGAATAAGTATTAAAAATTCAATATAAATAGAACTTTTTATAATAATCTTGTACTAGAAGGGTGAAAAGTAAAGAAAACAACTTAAAGGGAAAAAATAAAACAGTCAGTGCAAATCTTGCATGATGTGTCTCTGAAGTTATATTTTATCAGCTGATTCACAACCTCTATGAAGGAGGCCATGGTGATTTCGTAGGAGCAGTCTTGGAACTCGCTTCCCGCTCCTGGCGAATTTTGTTAGCGAAACTGACTGTACAGACCCGTGTTTTCACTGTTAGTTCCACGACGCGGCGCAATCGCAGCCTTCATTCTTCGCTTGGTCGAGTTATAAGTACATATACTGAAGTGCATCGGAAAAGCCCTCAATTTTCGTGCACTTCAGTACGTAATTTGGCGTGAGAAATAATACGTATAAATATGAAAAAATGATATATATTTAATTGAAGAATGGGGAAAATTGTTTTATTAATAAATTATCACGAAATATAGCATAAAGAAATAGGAACATTGTTGACAAGAAGCGATTAGTCATGAATTGATGGATTAGCAATAAACATAGGGATTATACACACGAGAAGGACTATGGGACAAGAATAGAAACAAGAGGCATTTGAAAAGAAGAACGGAGATAGAACATTTTTGGTATTTTTTTTACAACACTTCGTGTCAGGATCTTGTAGCGATCGGATGCGGACTGTGTACTTGGAAGTATAGTTTCTCGAGATTGGCGCGTGATAGGATCAAGATGTACGAACAGTAATCGTCATCTTTAAGATTTAATTTTGAGATTGGAACTCGGTGCAAGAACTACATAGTTAAAATTCAGGAGTATCGGGATCGTAGGAAGTTTTCTTAGAATAATTAATTAACCGAGTGTGAATTGAAGAGGACACCGGAATCCAGGAGAAGATAGGGTGCTGTGAAGCTGACTGGTATTTCAACTGCCAAGTGTGCTGACGCCGAAAGGACAAGGAAGTATTTCCGCGAAGCCCGAATTTGAAGAAGGACATAAAACGGTTAAATTTTGATGTTCAAGTCGTAAGAGTAATTACAAATTTGGTTAAAGCTATAATTAAAATTTAAAATTGGGTAAATTTCAAGGACAGGGTTCGGCTCCTATTGACGCGCACGGTTCGGTTCCGAACGAGTCACTCGCGGCGCCGTCACAGTGTGCCCGGCCACACGGCCACGTGGCCAACGCACTTTCGTGTGGAATCGTGACGCTTCGCTACCCGTTTCCAAGTTGAGGACGAGGCGGGCCTTCGGCCCTCGCGTTAACATAAAACATCCTTGAGTCTGTCCACGCATAATTACCAACGCATTTTATGCAAATACTCACCTTAAATGTTTACGCAAATCCGCGAAAAATAAAACCATTGTATTTCTCCATTACACATTCACCACACCGCACAATGCAAGCACAAAGGCATCTTCCCGCTCCCTGAGTGATCCGTTCTCCTGTCCGCGCGAGTGAACCATGCGCAAGTGAACGTGCGCCGTTGTTTTAATGAGCCGAACCCTGTCCTTAAAATCAGCATAAAATTGTAATAATTAGTAGATGGCCATCAATAGGGAAAATTAATTGTCAAGTAAATAATAGATAAAGCATGTAAGAGATTGATGAAAAATTTCTAAGAATAAAAAAGAGACGTACGACACTTCATGTCGTTACGTGCATATATAAATTCTCGTTCATTCAATAGAAATTAGGTATTTCAAAATATTCCCTTTGTATTATTGGTAACCAAAGCGTACGTATAAGATCCATCGACCGAGTCCTCGTAGAGCAGTATTTTCAGCCCACGACAAATGCAGAGAGTAAGTATTCTTATTTTTCAGGAGCATCCAGTGGACGTGGTGTTGAGCTAGCCACCCACATGTACCACGTTCACGTTTCCAAAGATTTCTTAAAATAAAAAAAAGGGGGTAATACAGTGGTAAGCCTAATATGGGGGCGTGAATTTGATAGGGAAGAACGGATTATTACATTACCAATTATTCACCTTACACTATCATTTAATTATCAAATAGATACACAATCATTGTAAAATCACACAATCAATACAAAATCAAAATCATACACAATCAATATTGGAAAATAAACAACCAACTCATTATAGTGATTACACCAATTCGGAAAAAAATTCCACGACTTAAATTGTGCAAATCAAAGAATATAATGCAGAATGCAAATTGAAAAAGTGCAGATTTTGCATGCTAAAAACTAAAAATGGAAGATAATCCAAATAGATTGCGATGCGAGATAGGTGATAGCTTCTGGGAATGTTTATTTTATTATTTATTTACGTCAAAAAACAGTTAAAAACTGCGTGTGACGAGCTATGGGGAGAAGTGATTTTTGTGCACGTTTTCATAATTCTGTGGTGTCTATCCTAAACCATATTTTAGTCGAATTTTGAATACAGAAAAGAGAGATTTTTTCGAGTTTTGTTGACAAAATATTCGCTCCTATATAATAAAATATATTTTCAAAGGTAAATTAGCTATAAATTCCTGCCCTGAACCCTCATGTTCTTCATGAAAGAATATTACTTTTTGCCGCGATAATATGAAAAAACGATAATTTGAATAACTATATTTCCCACTGAAATTCAGAAGGACGTGCACAAATAGTGAAGTTACATTTATGTCCAGAAGCAAAACAAGGGACCATCTCAGCATTTGCTCAAGGATCAGGGAAACTGGACGAAAACCTGATCGAGATGGGGGCCATCAACCCAGAAACTGTACAATACTTTGTACAGGTTCTTTAGAATTATACAGTCCAAATGATAAATAATTACATTAACTATCATTGTTAAAATTAATTCTACTTTCCTTTTTGATGCTCGGTATAGTCTCGAATTGTATAGAAACAGTTATGCAGCAGAAAAGATTTTACTTGGGACTTAAACTTTTCTTTCGAATTTAATCGTTTAATGTCTTCTGGCAAAGTGTTGTAGAGTAATGTACATGAATTGTATGTGATTTTTGTAGTGAGCTGTTGATATGCCACCTGGTGAATATGATTACTACGTCGTGTGTTATACTTATAGACATCGCGTTTGCTGAAAATATATTCCCGCCCTTAAGTAAGTCATTTTTGACAAAAACTACTGATTTGTAAATCAGGAGACAAGTTAATGGTACAATTCCTTGATTAATAAAGAGAGACTTACAAGAATCACGGGGGTTGGATTTGCTTATTATTCGTACAATTCTTTTTGTAATCTGAAATTCTGGGAGCTATAAGATGTGTTTCCCCAGAATATTATGCCATAAATACAATGGCAAACATGCATTTGATATGAGTTTTCAATAATATTAAAAAATTAATAAGGTAACTTGTAGAGGATATGATTTACAGACCATACCTGAAGATAGAATTTGTATAAATAAAATGGTAATTTTTAAGATTAAGAAATGTAAGAATTTATTTGATTATCTTATTATTTTTCGTTCTTGTTTATTTTGTTGAACTTTCAGTGGTTATGTTGGTAAAAACACAGAGACTGACATTGGACACCATGCCTGTTCATCAAACATATCTGACGACTGGTGATCCTCATACTGAAATTCATGGTGTGGTAAATGTGCATCTTGCTTATTGTGTACTATTTTTTAATAAATATTAATTATCGATTTTTCTAATTATATGGACATTACAAACTTCATGAAGTGTAATTTACTATCTAAGCATTAAAAAACTATTTTTAAAACTTTTAATTTTCAGAAGATGATTATGAAAAACATTTTGAGGGAAGCAACTGTTCATGAAGAAGATTAAATCGAATGTATCCAAAGGGTGTCAGACAAATTGTTGATGTTTGAAAAAATATTTGGGAATAAACAAAATGGTTAGTCTTCTCTAAAATCATAGGACATGATTATGAAATGTGAACCAGAGAAGTGTTTTTTGCACTTATTTTGAAAGATGTGATTATAAAAAGGCAATGATGTTATTTCAATAGAGGCATAGACGTTCTAAATAAAATATGTAGTGAGAACATGGATTATTCATGGTGGTGATATTCTGTGCAGTGGTCTAAAAAAGTAACTTCAAGAATGACTTCATTTTTCCTTCTTGAAATTAAATTTTATGTGTTTGAAGCCATGTTGCGTTTCAATTAACATGGTGGGAAGTGAAGGAAGTGGTTGTTAGAAGTTAGAAGAGAGAACACAATTCAGATAACGAGAACCGTGTAAAAACCGTTCCATGAATAGTATGGAAATTTTCACAGTAAAATTAGGATTGTGGGAAAAGCAAGTAAATTTCAGATGAAAGAAATATTAAAATACAAAAACAATGTGTTACAACTACAGCACAAATCGGTCGTGCTTTTCGCATAAAATACTTTCAATAATTTAAAATTCTTGCCTTCCATGTTTATCAACACCCAGAACACGATAGTTTCAATTGAAACACAACATGGCCCACTTTATCACCACCATAGCACTACAAATAGACAATAAACACAATCTAACTCTGTATGAGAAAAGCCTACACAAGCAGAAATTAAGATATTCTACCTGTCACCAGATGTCATGAAAAGTTACAAGAATAACATAAGGTTTTTCTAAAAGTATATTCTTCTTCTTCATAAATTCATAGTCAAAGCAATTTTACACATGAATGATTTGAACATACCGTATGTCTGATCGACAGCAATTTGAAGGCAAGTACAGGCAAATCAATATTTATAATGATAGTTCTGCAATAAATATAAAATGATATATAAGTTACTTATGTAACATTTATTTACATTATATATTTAGGAAATTAAGAATGTATGTAACTGTATAAAGTATACTGCTTTGTAGTAGGTATGTGATTTTGAGAATTGCAAGTCATAAAATTGTAATTATTTCAGAAAATAATAGTACAAATTCAATAATTATTAATATTGAAATAAAGAATACGAGTTGAATTATAATAAACTACATTTTTTAATTTGTAAAATATTATTAGAAAATTATAATGACACTGAAATTGTTTGTCATTGTGGGTCACTGATGAATACACTGTTGCAAAGAACAAAAACTGTTGACTGCTGAGCAACATGAATGTCAAATGAAGGTTAAATCACTGTTTAAGTGCACCGTATAATCATAGGTGTGCGCTTGTTACTGTTTTATATAATTAATTTTATTTATTTATAATTTATGCAAGGTCATCAACATTTATAAATTGAATGTATGGGGATATTATGTGTTTTTTTTCATATACATTCCATTAGCGGTTTATATTATTATATTATTTTTATTATTTAATTTCATTATATTATTAGACATTATTTTTTTTATTATTGAAAAAACACGAGTTGGGACTTAAACAAACAAAAAACCAAATGGATTACATTTAGAAAATCACTTAAACAGTTGATTTACCATTCATTGACATTCATGTATGGAACAGCTGTCGAAACAGTTTGTTTTCTTTGCAAACAGTGTATTCAATCATTGACCACAATGACAAACAATTTCAGTGTCATTATAATTCTAATAATATTTACAAATAAAAATGTAGTTTATTATAATTCAACTCTATTCTTTATTTCAATATAAGCACTATTGATATTTCCTGGTATCATTTTATTTCTGACTACCCCCTACCCCCACCCCTACAGTTTTTCATGACTTGGCGTATTCTCAAATCACATAACCTACTAACAAACAGTAACTTATACAAAGTTTAAATAATTCTAATTTCCTAAATATATTAATGAAATAAATGTTACATTAAAGTAACTTATATATACATTTTATATTTATTGCAGAACTATCATTATAAATATTGATTTGCCTGTACTTGCCTTTCAAATTGCTGTCGGATACAGATACGGTATGTGCAAATCATTCATTGTAAAATTGCTTTGACTATGAATTTATGAAGAAGAAGAATATACTTTTGAGAAAACCTTATGTTATTCTTGTAACTTTTCATGACATCTGGTGACAGGTAGAATATCTTAATTTTCTGCTTGTGTAGGGCTTTTCTCATACAGAGTTATGATTGTGTTATTGTCTATTTGTAGTGCTATGGTGGTGAATAGAAGTGGGCCATGTTGTGTTCAATTGAAAATATCGTGGTTCTGGGTGTTGATAAACATTGGAAGGCAAGAATTTTAAATTATTGAAAGTATTTTTATGCGAAAAGCACGACCGATTTTGTGCTGTAGTTGTAACACATTGTTTTTGTAGTTTTAATATTTCTTTCATCTGAAATTTACTTGCATTTTCCCACAATCCTAAATTTTACTGTGAAAAAGTTTCCATACTATTCATGGAACGGTTTACACGGTTCTCAGTTATCTGAATTGTGTTCTCTCTTCTAACTTCTAACAACCACTTCCTTTCACTTCCCACCATGTTATCAATTGAAACGCAACATGGCTTCAAACACATAAAATTAATTTCAAGAAGGAAAAATGAAGGTCATTCTTGAAGTTACTTTTTTAGAACCACTGCACAGAATATCACCACCATGAATAATCCATGTTCTCACTACAATATTTATATTTAGAACGTCTATGCCTCTATTGAAATAACATCAGTTGCCTTTTTATAATCACATCTTGTCAAAAATAAGTGCAAAAAACACATTCTCTGGTTCACATTTCATAATCATGTCCTATGATTTTAGAAGAAGACTAACCATTTGTTTATTCCCAAATATTTTTTCAAACATCAACAAGTTTGTCTGACACCCTTTGGATACATTCGATTAATCTTCTTCATGAACAGTTGCTTCCCTCAAAATTGTTTCATAATCATCTTCTGAAAATTAAAAAGTTTTAAAAATATATTTTTAATGCTTAGATAGTAAATTACACTTCATGAAGTTTGTAATGTCATATAATTAGAAAAAATCGATAATTAATATTTATTAAAAAATAGTACACAATAAGCAAGATGCACATTTACCACACCAATGAAGTTCAGTATGAGGATCACAGTCGTCAGATATGTTTGATGAACAGGCATGGTGTTCCAATGTCAGTCTCTGTGTTTTTACCCAACATAACCACTGAAAGTTCAACAAAAATAAACAAGAACGAAAAATAATAAGATAATCAAATAAATTCTTACATTTCTTAATCTTAAAAATTACCATTTTATTTATAACAAATTCTATCTTCAGGTATGGTCTGTAAATCATATCCTCTACAAGTTACCTTATTAATTTTTTAATATTATTGAAAACTCATATCAAATGCATGTTTGCCATTGTATTTATGGCATAATATTCTGGGGAAACACATCTTATAGCTCCCAGAATTTCAGATTACAAAAAAGAATTGTACGAATAATAAGCAAATCCAACCCACGTGATTCTTGTAAGTCTCTCTTTATTAATCAAGGAATTGTACCATTAACTTGTCTCCTGATTTACAAATCAGTAGTTTTTGTCAAAAATGACTTACTTAAGGGCGGGAATATATTTTCAGCAAACGCCGATGTCTATAAGTATAACACACGACGTAGTAATCATATTCACCAGGTGGCAGTATCAACAGCTCACTACAAAAAATTCACATACAATTCATGTACATTACTCTACAACACTTTGCCAGAAGACATTAAACGATTAAATTCGAAAGAAAAGTTTAAGTCCCAAGTAAAATCTTTTCTGCTGCATAACTGTTTCTATACAATTCGAGACTATACCGAGCATCAAAAAGGAAAGTAGAATTAATTTTAACAATGATAGTTAATGTAATTATTTATCATTTGGACTGTATAATTCTAAAGAACCTGTAACAAGTATTGTACCACAGTTTCTGGGTTGATGGCCCCCATCTCGATCAGGTTTTTCGTCCAGTTTCCCTGATCCTTGAGCAAATGCTGAGATGGTCCCTTGTTTTGCTTCTGGACATAAATGTAACTTCACTATTTGTGCACGTCTTCTGAATTTCAGTGGGAAATATAGTTATTCAAATTATCGTTTTTCATATTATCGCGGCAAAAAGTAATATTCTTTCATGAAGAACATGAGGGTTCAGGGCAGGAATTTATAGCTAATTTACCTTTGAAAATATATTTTATTATATAGGAGCGAATATTTTGTCAACAAAACTCGAAAAAATCTCTCTTTTCTGTATTCAAAATTCGACTAAAATATGGTTAGGATAGACACCACAGAATTATGAAAACGTGCACAAAAATCACTTCTCCCCATAGCTCGTCACACGCAGTTTTTAACTGTTTTTGACGTAAATAAATAAATAAAAATAAACATTCCCAGAAGCATCACCTATCTCGCATCGCAAATCTATTTGGATTATCTTCCATTTTTAGTTTTTAGCATGCAAAATCTGCACTTTTCAATTTGCATTCTGCATTATATTCTTTGATTGCACAATTTAAGTCGTGGAATTTTTTTCCGAATTGGTGTAATCACTATAATGAGTTGGTTGTTTATTTTCACAATATTGATTGTGTATGATTTTGATTTTGTATTGATTGTGTATGATTTTACAATGATTGTGTATCTATTTGATAATTAAATGATAGTGTAAGGTGAATAATTGGTAATGTAATAATCCGTTCTTCCCTATCAAATTCACGCCCCCATATTAGGCTTACCACTGTATTACCCCCTTTTTTTTATTTTAAGAAATCTTTGGAAACGTGAACGTGGTACATGTGGGTGGCTAGCTCAACACCACGTCCACTGGATGCTCCTGAAAAATAAGAATACTTACTCTCTGCATTTGTCGTGGGCTGAAAATACTGCTCTACGAGGACTCGGTCGATGGATCTTATACGTACGCTTTGGTTACCAATAATACAAAGGGAATAATTTTGAAATACCTAATTTCTATTGAATGAAACGAGAATTTATATATGCACGTAACGACATGAAGTGTCGTACGTCTCTTTTTTATTCTTAGAAATTTTTCATCAATCTCTTACATGCTTTATCATATTATTTACTTGACAATTAATTTTCCCTATTGATGGCCATCTACTAATTATTACAATTTTATGCTGATTTTAAGGACAGGGTTCGGCTCATTAAAACAACGGCGCACGGTTCACTTGCGCATGGTTCACTCGCGCGGACCAGGAGAACGGATCACTCAGGGAGCGGGAAGATGCCTTTGTGCTTGCATTGTGCGGTGTGGTGTGAATGTGTAATGGAGAAATACAATGGTTTATTTTTCGCGGATTTGCGTAAACATTTAAGGTGAGTATTTGCATAAAATGCGTTGGTAATTATGCGTTGGACAGACTCAAGGATGTTTTATGTTAACGCGAGGGCCGAAGGCCCGGGCCTCGTCCTCAACTTGGAAACGGGTAGCGAAGCGTCACGATTCCACACGAAAGTGCGTTGGCCACGTGGCCGTGTGGCCGGGCACACTGTGACGGCGCCGCGAGTGACTCGTTCGGAACCGAACCGTGCGCGTCAATAGGAGCCGAACCCTGTCCTTGAAATTTACCCAATTTTAAATTTTAATTATAGCTTTAACCAAATTTGTAATTACTCTTACGACTTGAACATCAAAATTTAACCGTTTTATGTCCTTCTCAAATTCGGGCTTCGCGGAAATACTTCCTTGTCCTTTCGGCGTCAGCACACTTGGCAGTTGAATACCAGTTCAGCTTCACAGCACCCTATCTTCTCCTGGATTCCGGTGTCCTCTTCAATTCACACTCGGTTAATTAATTATTCTAAGAAAACTTCCTACGATCCCGATACTCCTGAATTTTAACTATGTAGTTCTTGCACCGAGTTCCAATCTCAAAATTAAATCTTAAAGATGACGATTACTGTTCGTACATCTTGATCCTATCACGCGCCAATCTCGAGAAACTATACTTCCAAGTACACAGTCCGCATCCGATCGCTACAAGATCCTGACACGAAGTGTTGTAAAAAAAATACCAAAAATGTTCTATCTCCGTTCTTCTTTTCAAATGCCTCTTGTTTCTATTCTTGTCCCATAGTCCTTCTCGTGTGTATAATCCCTATGTTATTGCTAATCCATCAATTCATGACTAATCGCTTCTTGTCAACAATGTTCCTATTTCTTTATGCTATATTTCGTGATAATTTATTAATAAAACAATTTTCCCCATTCTTCAATTAAATATATATCATTTTTTTCATATTTATACGTATTATTTCTCACGCCAAATTACGTACTGAAGTGCACGAAAATTGAGGGCTTTTCCGATGCACTTCAGTATATGTACTTATAACTCGACCAAGCGAAGAATGAAGGCTGCGATTGCGCCGCGTCGTGGAACTAACAGTGAAAACACGGGTCTGTACAGTCAGTTTCGCTAACAAAATTCGCCAGGAGCGGGAAGCGAGTTCCAAGACTGCTCCTACGAAATCACCATGGCCTCCTTCATAGAGGTTGTGAATCAGCTGATAAAATATAACTTCAGAGACACATCATGCAAGATTTGCACTGACTGTTTTATTTTTTCCCTTTAAGTTGTTTTCTTTACTTTTCACCCTTCTAGTACAAGATTATTATAAAAAGTTCTATTTATATTGAATTTTTAATACTTATTCATTTAATTTAAACATTTTGTAATCTCTTTCATGCATCCTTTTTTCCATAGGCTTTAGACGGTTTGTAAGGTATGCAATAAAGTACCAAAACATTAACTTTATTGTCAAAAGTATCTACAGTATTCTTCATTATGGTGGTAGTTACTCTAATTATTTATTTATTTACGTCAAAAACAGTTAAAAACTGCGTATGACGAGCTATGGGGAGAAGTGATTTTTGTGCACGTTTTCATAATTCTGTGGTGTCTATCCTAAACCATATTTTAGTCCAATTTTGAATACAGAAAAGAGAGATTTTTTCGAGTTTTGTTGACAAAATATTCGCTCCTATATAATAAAATATATTTTCAAAGGTAAATTAGCTATAAATTCCTGCCCTGAACCCTCATGTTCTTCATGAAAGAATATTACTTTTTGCCGTGATAATATGAAAAACGATAATTTGAATAACTATATTTCCCACTGAAACTCAGAAGACGTGCACAAATAGTGAAGTTACATTTATGTCCAGAAGCAAAACAAGGGACCATCTCAGCATTTGCTCAAGGATCAGGGAAACTGGACGAAAAACCTGATCGAGATGGGGGCCATCAACCCAGAAACTGTGGTACAATACTTGTTACAGGTTCTTTAGAATTATACAGTCCAAATGATAAATAATTACATTAACTATCATTGTTAAAATTAATTCTACTTTCCTTTTTGATGCTCGGTATAGTCTCGAATTGTATAGAAACAGTTATGCAGCAGAAAAGATTTTACTTGGGACTTAAACTTTTCTATCGAATTTAATCGTTTAATGTCTTCTGGCAAAGTGTTGTAGAGTAATGTACATGAATTGTATGTGAATTTTTTGTAGTGAGCTGTTGATACTGCCACCTGGTGAATATGATTACTACGTCGTGTGTTATACTTATAGACATCGGCGTTTGCTGAAAATATATTCCCGCCCTTAAGTAAGTCATTTTTGACAAAAACTACTGATTCGTAAATCAGGAGACAAGGTAATGGTAAAATTCCTAGATTAATAAAAAGTGACTTACAAGAATCACGTGGGTTGGATTTGCTAATTATTCGTATTTCTTTTTTGTAATCTGAGAGTCTGGGAGCTATAAGATGTGTTTCCCCAGAATATTATGCCTTATCTCTGGCGGGAGTGAACATTGGCAAAATATACACAACGAGCTGTATGAAGGCTGACGGAATTTGAAAGAATTCTGAACGCGTAGCATAATGAACTTAATTTTGTGTTCAATTCATTTAAGTGGGCATTCCATTTGAGGTTTGACTGAATTGATAGACCTAAAAATTTTGTTACATTAACATCAGTCAATGGCACTCCGTTCATTTTCAATGGAGTACAGAATTTTTTATTTGATATGGAAAACTGCATTGAAAGAGTTTTATTTTCATTTACTTTTAATTTGTTATTACGGAACCAATTTGAAACGTCTGATATTGTACTATTTACGGTTTCTTTGTTGCAAAGAATATTTGTATCATCCGCAAAGAGAACTGTTCTTCCGTTTCGAATCGCTAAGGGCATGTCATTTACGTATAATAGGAAGAGAATAGGGCCTAAAATCGATCCTTGCGCGACTCCACGTGCAATTGGCAAAGAACCGGAAAGGTGTGTACATAAAGTTCCATCATTCCAGTAAGGTATTTCTACTCTCTGAGATCGTTGTTTAAGGTACGAACATAGCCAATCTAGAGCAATACCACGGATTCCATACGAAGGTAATTTTGAAAGTAAAATGTTATGATCAATGACGTCAAAAGCTTTTGAAAGATCTAAAAATATTCCAATAGTTGCTTCGTTTTGATCCAATGATGAGGCAACATCCTTAAGAAAAGAAAAAATGGCTGTTTCCGTAGATTTTGATTTCCGGAATCCATGTTGGCAATTTGAAAACACGTCCAATTTGAAAAGGTTTCCATTCGCACATAAAAAAGTCTCTCTAATATTTTTGAAAAAACTGACAAAAGAGAAATTGGCCGATAATTTTGAACTTCATTTTTGTTGCCTTTTTTGAAGAGCGGCTTGATCTTAGCTGTTTTAAAAATATCTGGAAAAATTCCGGTGCATAAGGATGCATTAAATATGTGAGTTAACGGGTGTATAATGGCTGGCGCGCACGTCTTTAACAAACAATCCGGAAATTCATCTAAACCGGCCGAATATTTATTTTTTAATTTACCGATTATTTTGAGAATTTCATAGGAAGAGGTTTTGGAAACGAACATAGTGTCTAAGATTTTTAGGGAAACGTCAGATGTTGAATTTTGTGGCTGAAAACCCTTAGTGAGATCGACAGCAATTCTCGAAAAGTATTGGTTAAAGAGACTAGCCACTGTTGCCGGATCGTTCACATCTCTATCCTTATCTTTTAAAACAACATTCTCTACAAGGTTTCTAGTTGGTTTGGTGGCATTTTTTACTATATCCCACATTGATTTTGTTTTGTTATTTGAGTTAAAAATATCCTGATCGTGTTTCATGATTTTAGCCTGCCTTATGACTTTTCTTAACAATGATTTGTATTTTTTAAAGTACAGGAGGAAATCTTGAGATACGTTATGATGCTTAGAAATGAAAGAAAGAACTCGTTTGTTTTTACACGATGTTCTAATCCCTTGTGTTATCCAAGAATTGTTTTGCGTGAAATATTTAATTTTCTTTTCTGAAGAGGAAAGCAAGTGTTAAAACGAAATGAAAGCGTTTTAAAAAAGAATAATATTTATCGTTTGTATCAATAGTATTATAAACCGCGTCCCATGACTCCTGCAGCAAGTAATCAATGAATAATTTTATTTTACTTTTAGAAAACACTCTACTCATACGTGTATTATTTATTGTGTCATTGTTCGCATTTCGTATAATGGTAAGAATTTGTGCATCGTGGTCACTGTATCCTAAATCTTTTGTTTCAATTTCATGTCGAGTAGTGGTTTTGTTAATTATAATTTGATCGATTGCCTTCTTTGAATTTACTGTGATCCGTGTAGGTACTTTTATTGTAATATCTAAATTGAAGGAATTAATTAGGTTAAGAAACTGCTCTTTCTCGCAAGATTCGACCAGAAAATCAATGTTAAAATCTCCACATACAACAATGGATTCACAAGAGCGATTGATGACTTTGATTAGTGTTATCTCTAGTTTTTCTAAGAACAAAATGTAATCTGCAGCTCTCTTTGTTGGAGGACTCCTGACATTAAAAAAATTTTATTTGGTATATATTCTGAGAAACTACTTAAGTTAAAATAAACGATTTATATGAATGTTACTGCTAATCGGAAGAATTTGTTTCAAAATTTTGAATCGTTTTGCAGGGAAAAGTATATTTTTATTTATTCCAATATGAGATGCAGACATGTCTAAATACAGTTAAAATATTAAATGGGAAGATTCTAGATTTGCAACGAAATAAATCGCGCTTTCTTTCGCAATAGTTTGGCACGGTACCATTTTAATTTTGATTTGAGTATCCTTTTATCTCCGTCTCTGTCGTTTCGGTTGTAAACACAGACGATGGCGCGCTCCTGTAAACATCATTCTCAAGTTGGTCGAGCTTATACCAGATTTCGCATAACATTTTCATTGTTGAAATTCTTGACGCAATGTAATCATTATCATTTAAGTTTCTCCTTTTTGGGGGAAAACTCCAACCTATTTCTTTTTAATATCTAGATTTTCGACTCACTTTGGAAACTTCTAAATTTACTTCATAGTCCAGAATAAAGTTTTTACTACGAAGAGATCAGTCAAGTCTACAGTTCACCGTGCTATCAATAGAAGCCATCTTGTCCCAAAAATAATGCCCAAGTCCTTCGCAGCGCTTATATAGCGAGAACTGTGAGAACTAGCCTCACATTAACTTCAGTTTTAGACTGGGAGTTAACACACCTATATCACGGTGTATAAGATATCCTATATCTTACACACGGTGTAAGATATATAAGTGTGTCAACTAGCCGCCTTTTGGGCAAAATTTTTGAAGCCAGTTTGAGGCTAGTTCCTCGCTTACCCGTACGGTGCGCACGATCGGATTGGGCATTGATGATGGCGTCTCGCGCATTTAGTATTTTCTGGTGTTTTCGTTGCAAGAAAGCTATAACCGTCACTGAATACACATAATTGGGGAACCGCTACTGTAAATGTGTCGGGATTTTTTAAGACATATTATACAGGCTGACAGGGGATGTTAATTGTTTTGAAATGTTTTGTAGCGAGAGCCATGCATATTTGCAGTTATATGATGTAAGTACCAGAGAATGAGGATTTCCATTTAAAAACAAGAGTTGGAGTTATAACAACAAAAAAACAATAGCGATTACATTTAAGAATATCACTTAAACAGTGATTTACCATTCATTTGACAATCACGTTGCTCAGCAATCAACAGGTTTGTTCTTTGCAACAGTATATTTATCACTGACCCTCACTGAAAAACAATTTCAGTGTCAATTATAATTTTCTAGTAATATTTTACAAATTAAAAAATGTAGTGTATTATAATTCAACTCAATTCTTTATTTCAATATTAATAATATTCAATTTTTTACGTACTATTTTCTGAAATAATTGCAATTTTATGACTTACAATTCTCAAAATCACATAACCTACTTACAAACAGTATACATGTACAGTTTACATACATTCTTAATTTCCTAAATATATTAATGTACATAAAGGTTAAATAAGTAACATATATATATATATATATATATATATATATATATATATATATATATATTTCATTCATTGCGGAATTATCATTATTAACATTCATTTTCCTGCACTTAAATTTCGAAATGCTGTTGGATATGTGAAAACCATTCACTGTAAAATTGCTTTGACTATGCATTTATGAAGAAGAAGAATTTACTTTTGAGAAAAGCGTTATTCTATTCTTGTAACTTTTCATTACATCTTATCTTAATTTCTGCTTATGTAGAGCATTTCTCACACATAGTTATGATTGTGTTATTGTCTATTTGTAGTGCTACGGTGGTGAATAGAAGTGGGCCACGTGTTTCAATTGAAAATATCATGGTTCTGGGTGTTGATAAACACCGGAAGGCATGAATTTTATGTTATTGAAAGTATTTTTATGCAAAACGCATAACCCAATAGTGCTATAGTTTTAACAAATTGTTTTTGTAGTTTTAATATTTCTTTCACTTGATATGTACTTGCATTTTCCTACAATCCTAAATTTTACTGTGAAAAAGTTTCCATTCTGTTCATGAAACGGTTTACACAGTTCTCTGTTATCTGAATTGCGTTCTCTCTATTAACGTCTATGAAAACCTAACAACCACATCCTTTCACTTCCCACCATGTTATCAACTGAAATGCAACATGGCTTCAAAAACATAAAATTAATTTCAAGAACGAAAAATGAAGGTCATTCTTGAAGGTATGTTTTAGAACCACTGCACATAATATCACCACCATGAATAATCCATAACTAGGATATTTATAAACAGAACCTCTGTGCCTACTGTGATATACCAATTATTCAAGAAAAGAGAAAACAATGGCAGGTGGTTGCTAGGGGGCGTTGTTGATAATAAGATGGAAGTGGTCGACTTTTTGTGAGGTAGAAAGTTCTGTTGGTTTTGAACGAGTGATAGTTGTAACCATATGTTCTGCGAAGTTATAGTCGTTCACTAAAGTAAAAAAATAAAATTGCTGAGTGTAGTGTAACCTGACAATGATTTAAGTTATTTAGGTGCAGCTACCGCCAAGATCAGTCAAGAAAAGTTGCGCGGCTAATACGTATTATGGAAACTACAGATGGTTTTGCGTGTAGAAGATTCGATCAGTAGTGATGAAATCCCACTGTATTGTGAGTATTATATTACTGTTTATTAACAATGTGAACTGTTACGAAGAGATTTGACATTCAGTAGAAGCAAATTTGTTACAAATGGCGCCCAACGTGGGGCATATTTTGTTATAATTTATAACAAGTTGAACCACGTTTAATATGAGCTTTTATAAATTATAACAAATTGATCTAAAGGAATCTGAAATTTATGGATTGACATATGAAATTAACTTGTAATTATAAGAAAAGCCAAAACCATTTCATTGAAGTTATTTAAAAAGAATTTGATAGAGAAAATTTTAATTTGCATTAGAATTTCAAAATGGAGACTAGAAGTAAGAAAGCCCGTTCTGAAAATGTCGAAGTAGATAACATGGCGGCTACCGATACGAGTCCCGAAGGAGACATTTCGCGAGAATTAGTTGAGGTAGAACAGAAAGAAAAGGAAGTAGCGGCGGCACCATTAAACAATACGGAATCTAGTAATTTAATAATAATTAAAATGTTAGCTGAAATGAAGGTAGATATGAATGCTAAACTAGAGAATATAAAGATAGAAATGAATAATCAGGCACAAGAATTTAAGAATTTTCGTGAAGTAATATGTGAGGAAATATCGCAGTTACGAGCCGATACTTCAAGTGAATTTAGTAATATTTATTCAAAAATGGAATCTTTTAACTGCCAATCAAATCAAATACAGAAAGAACAAAATGAATCTTTTAATAAATGTAATTCTGAAGTTATAATATTACAGGAAAATGTTACGGCATTAGGGCATTTACAAGACCAACAATGCGAAAAATTGACGAACGTCGAATCACGTACAGAACATTTAAAGAGAATATCGCAGCAATATGGCGATAAAATAAATAATATTGAAATAAAGATGGTTGTTACAGATAATAATAGAAATACGCGGATAATTTATGATAATTTGAGGGAAGCAGCTGCAAGAAGGAAGCTGAAACAAAAGCAATATTTTAAAGATGTATATAATGTGGGTGACGAAGTATTGATTAGAGTACATCAAGTATCGTCGGTAGATAAAAAAGTATTTTATAAAATTTTTCCTTTGTATAAACGACCGTACCGGATTGACAAAGTACTGAGTAAAAATGCTGTAATTTTAAAGGATGAAAATGGTCAACAGATGGGGACATACAATTATAGGAATATTAAGCCTTATACAAGGGACGATACCCATGATTAAAGATTATTAACAAGGAATGAATAATTGTAAATAGTATTTTGTATATATTAAAATGTAAATAGTTATAAAGCTGCAAGAAACAAGATATGTGTTGTGTGAAGTGCAAAGTGTCAGTGAATACAGTGTAATGAAGCAAGAAGAAGGTGCTTAATGTAGTCTTGTCATTTAGTTATGTTGCAGCAAACCAAATGACGCTTGGAGAGGGGAAGCTGTGATATACCAATTATTCAAGAAAAGAGAAAACAATGGCAGATGGTTGCTACGGGGCGGTGTTGATAATAAGATGGAAGTGGTCGACTTTTTGTGAGGTAGAAAGTTCTGTTGGTTTTGAACGAGTGATAGTTGTAACCATATGTTCTGCGAAGTTATAGTCGTTCACTAAAGTAAAAAAATAAAATTGCTGAGTGTAGTGTAACCTGACAATGATTTAAGTTATTTAGGTGCAGCTACCGCCAAGATCAGTCAAGAAAAGTTGCGCGGCTAATACGTATTATGGAAACTACAGATGGTTTTGGCGTGTAGAAGATTCTATCAGTAGTGATGAAATCCCACTGTATTGTGAGTATTATATTACTGTTTATTAACAATGTGAACTGTTACGAAGAGATTTGACATTCAGTAGAAGAAGCAAATTTGTTACACTACATTGAAATAACATCAGTTACCTTTTTATAATCACATTTTGTCAACAATTTGTGCAAAAAACACATTCTCTGGTTCACATTTCACAATCATGTCCTATGATTTTCGACGAAGACTAACCATTTGTTTATTCTCAAATATTTTTTCAAACATCAACAAGTTTGTCTGACACCCTTTGGATACATTCAATTAATCATCTTCTGAAATTTAAAAAGTTTTAAAAGTATATTTTTAATAATTAGGTAGTCAATTACACTTCATGAAGTTTGTAATTTCATATAATTAGAAAAAATCAATAATTAATATTAATTAAAAAATAGTACACAATAAGCAAGATACACATTTACCCTACCAATAAAGTTCTGTTTAAAGATCACAGTCGTCAGTTATGTTTGATGAACAGGCATGGTGTTCCAATGACAGTCTCTGTGTCTTTGCCCAACATAACCACTGAAAGTTCAACAAAATTGAACAAGAATGAAAAATAACAAAATAAACAAATAAATGATTTAATTTATTAATCTTAATTAATCTTATTTATTAAAATTACCATTTTAATTATAACAAACTCTATCTTCAGGTATGGTCTGTAAATCATATCCTAAACAAATTATCTTATTAATTTTTTAATATTTTTGAAAACTCATATCAAAGGCATGTTTACCATTGTAAACATTTCTAGAAACATCACCTGCAAATCTATTTGGATTATGTTCCATTTTTAGTTTTTAGCATGCAAATTTTGCAATTTTTAATTTGCATTCTGCATTATATTCTTTGATTGCACAATTTAAGTCTTGGAATTTTTTTCGAATTAGTGTGTAAATAATTACTATACTAGTTTGGTTGTTTATTTTCACAATATTAATTGTGTATGATTTTACAATGATTGTGTATCTATTTGATAATTAACTGATAGTGTAAGGTGAATAATTGGTATATGTACTTACCACATTTCGTATAACATTTTCATTGTTGAAATTCTTGACTCAATATAATCATTGTCATTTAATTTTCTCCTTTTCTTTCAACCTATTTCTTTTTAATATCTTGATTTTCGACTGTCTTTGGAAACTTCTAAATTTACTTCATACTCCGGAATAAAGTTTTTACTATGAAGAGATCAGTCAAGTCAACTGTTCAACGTGATATCAATAGAAGCCATCTTGACCCCAAAAAATGCCCAAGTCGTTCGCAGCGCTTATATAGCGAGACCTGTGGGAACTAGCCTCATATTAGCTTCAGTTTTAGACTGGGAGTGAACACACCTATATCTCTTACACCGTGTCTTACACCGTGGTTCCAACAATCACGGAGCAGATACCGCGTCAATTGGTGAACGATTTTAATGATTCGGTTTGATAAGCAATTCAACCACGGTGTATACAAAGATATACTTGGGTTTTTATTTCTTGGTGCGTGGGGGCTTATCTTCAGAATGGAATATCTCACGGTATTTGGCGTCGTTCTCGGTCGTGCCGCTAGGAGTTGCATGCTCGTCAGCACTATTCGATACAGTCGCCATCATGCGACTCCCAGCGGCATGACTCAGAACGACATGAAATATTGTGAGATATTCCATCGTGAAGACACGCTCCTACGCGCGAAGAAATAAAAACTAAATTTAATATAACTACAACTATATAACTAATATATATAACAATTATACTACAATTAATATAACTACAACTATATTCTACACTTGGGTTTTTATTTCTTACTGCATGGGGTCTTGTCTTCACGACGACAGCGCCCACAGCGTTGGCCACTGATCTCACGATATTGGCCACGATCTCCCGGTATTTCGCATGGTTCTCGATTACGCCGCTAGGGGTCGCATGATCGTCAGGCGCTGCTCCTTCGAGCATAGAATACATAGAGGCGCCATAGTCCCTTCCTACCCACGGAAAGTTGAGGCAAACATGAAACGACTCCGATGACGTCACAGATTGGCAGAAATCTTGGTATCAGCCATCTAAAGCTAGCAGCGCCCAGAAACGAATCTCAACCAAACCATATCCAAAATTTTAGGCTAATTAAATGCTCTATTCCCGAATTTTAGGCTCCTCTGGATTTCCCAAAATCGTGGGCGCTGCTAGCTTTAGACTAAAGCTAGCAGCGCCCACCCATAATCAATCTCAAAACCAATTCACAAATCTGAAACCCTTCCCAAAATTTAAGAATAATTTTAGGCTCTAAGAAAAAAATTATCCCCGTGTTCATATTCCAAAAATCAGGACTGTATAAAACGAAACAATTAACATTGATTCTTATGGGCGAATAAACACCAAAGTCAAAAAACCTTAGGAAAAATCTGAAACCCATCCCCCAAAAGTTAAGAATAATTTTAGGCTCTTGGAAAAAAAGTATCCCCGTGTTCATATTCCAAAAATCAGGGCTGTACTAAGCGAAACATTTAACATTGGTTCTTACGGCGAAAAAACCCCAAAACCAAAAAACCTTAGGAAAATCTTAAACCCATCCCAAAAGTTAAGAATAATTTTACGCTCTTGGAAAAAAATTATCCCCGCGTTTATATTCCAAAAATCAGGACTGTAAAAGCGAAACTTTTAACATTGGTTCTTAGGACGAAAAAACACCTAATCCAAAAAACCTTAGGAAAAATCTGAAACCTATTCCAAAAGTTAAGAATAATTTTAGGCTCTTGGACAAAAATTATCCGCGCGTTTATATTCCAAAAATCAGGGCTGTACAAAGCGAAACATAAAATAATATGGACTACCACTGGCAAATTAAGTGCACGAATCTAATCTGAAAGATTACTAAACATAATATCAAACATAAATGTTTGTTTATTTTGTTTATTTACGTCAAAAAACAGTTAAAAACTGCGTATGACGAGCTATGGGGAGAAGTGATTTTTGTGCACGTTTTCATAATTCTGTGGTCTCTATCCTAAACCATATTTTAGTCGAATTTTGAATACAGAAAAGAGAGGTTTTTTTCGAGTTTTGTTGACAAAATATTCGCTCCTATATAATAAAATATATTTTCAAAGGTAAATTAGCTATAAATTCCTGCCCTGAACCCTCATGTTCTTCATGAAAGAATAATACTTTTTGCCGCGATAATACCGCGTTCAAAATCATCGATGGCTTTTGATCGATCTATTTGTAACATCAATGTATTACTTTGGAACATCTATGCTAAGAAACATCAATATTTTGTTGTCGATGTTACATCACTAGCTACAATTATACAATTGAAGATAGATTTCTTCTCTAAATGAAATTTATTTTTAAAGACATTTGTGATAGTTCTGTTCAATTTTTCGAAAATAAGAGTGGTTTTCTTGAAATTTCTTGCAAAATATAGCAGATTGTTTCGCTTTATACAGCTGTGAATTTTGGAATATAAACGCGGGGATAACTTTTTCCAAGAGCCTAAAATTATTCTTAACTTTTGGGATGGGTTTCAGATTTTTCCTAAGGTTTTTAGGTTTTGGTGTTTTTTCACCGTAAGAACCAATGTAAAATGTTTCGCTTTGTACAGCCCTGATTTTTGGGATATATACGCAGGGATAATTTTTTTCCAAGAGCCTAAAATTATTCTTAACTTTTGGGAGGAGTGTCAGATTTTTCCTAAGGTTTTTTGATTTTGGTGTTTATTCGCCCATAAGAATCAATGTTAATTGTTTCGCTTTGTACAGCCCTGATGATTGGGATATGTACACGGGGATAATTTTTTTCCAAGAGCCTAAAATTATTCTTAACTTTTGGGATGGATTTAAGATTTTCCTAAGGTTTTTTGGTTTTGGGGTTTTTTCGCCATAAGAACCAATGTTAAATGTTTCGCTTAGTACAGCCCTGATTTTTGGAATATGAACACGGGGATACTTTTTTTTCCAAGAGCCTAAAATTATTCTTAACTTTTGGGGGATGGGTTTCAGATTTTTCCTAAGGTTTTTTGATTTTGGTGTTTATTCGCCCATAAGAATCAATGTTAATTGTTTCGCTTTGTACAGCCCTGATTTTTGGAATATGAACATGGGGATAATTTTTTTCCAAAAGCCTAAAATTATTCTTAACTTTTGGGATGGGTTTAAGAATTTTCCCAAGGTTTTTTTGGTTTTGGTGTTTTTTCGCCGTAAGAACCAATGTTAAATGTTTCGCTTTGTATAGCCCTGATTTTTGGGATATAAACCCGGGGATATTTTTTTTCAAGAGCCTAAAATTATTTTTAACTTTTGGGGGATGGGTTTCAGATTTTTCCTAAGGTTTTTTGATTTTGGTGTCTATTCGCTCATAAGAATCAATGTTAATTGTTTCGCTTTGTACAGCCCTGATTTTTGGAATATGAACACGGGGATAATTTTTTTTCTAAGAGCCTAAAATTATTCTTAAATTTTGGGAAGGGTTTCAGATTTTTAAATTGATTTTGAGCTTGATTCTGGGTGGGCGCTGCTAGCTTTAGTCTAAAGCTAGCAGCCCCCACGATTTTGGGAAATTCAGAGGAGCCTAAAATTCGGGAATAGGGCATTTAATTATCCTAAAATTAGCCTAAAATTTTGGATATGATTTGGTTGAGATTGGTTTCTGGGCGCTGCTGGCTTTAGATGGCTCTTGGTATCGCCGTATGTTAGACATCAGGGTCTACCTTTCTGTCCCAATTTTAAACGAATTTGTGTATGTAAGCTAATTATTTTGACGTCGCCAGTAAACAAATGAAACTAGTCTTTTCTTATGCTTTTGAATAATTTTCAATTCGACATACCTGTTAAGAAACGAAAAATAATGTTCATTGATAGTTTTCGAGAAACAGGGAAATAAGTTGTAATTTACTACATTTAACTCCAAGACTGAGTTCACCAGTTTAACTGCTGCACCAGTTTAACTGGTTTCACCATTTAACTCCAAGTGATTTCACCAGTTAAAAAAACTAGTGATGCTACAGAATGGCACAGACTTTCCCGTTTTAGTTTTCTATTTCCTTTGGTCTCGGGCTAGCTATTCGGACTTGGCACATTCTCTTGCCACCTGCCATCTATTGCCGCCAAAAGTACATTTTTGGACATTTTATTAATTGTTTAGATTCAAAATAGTAGAACGAAAACATTATTTTAAGAATATTTATTTATTTGGTCAAAAAACAGTAAAAAAAACTGTATATGACGCGTGGGGGAAGAAATTATCTGTGCACATTTTCTTGAGATCCAGAATTTAAAAAAAAACAACAGTGCAGCCTCGTCTTAATGGCAATTTTCTTTGAAAGATTTGGGAAAGTAAGAAAAAAGGTTTATCTCCTCCTTAGCAATGGGGAAGAATTTTAACTTGATTTATCCCAAAATAGTTTTTGGAGTTGCAAGTTTAACTTGCAGACCTATCATATATTATTTGTGTCAAGATTCTGTTCTAATTTTTCTCCAAGATTTTCATAATCCCCTCCTTCATAATTAGAAACATCTTGCACCGTATCGACAGTTATCTCCAGGTTTATGTGTATTTAACTTAAAGAATAGATAGTTACGGATATTATATAATAGGAAAAGGATTAAAACTTATTTTTCTAAGGCTTGAAGTATCTGAACGTTTAAATATTTACAGATTAAACCAGATTAAACCCTGGTACAACCTTAAAATGGGGGGTTTGGGGGGCGACAACCCCCCAATAACAAAAGTTTAAGTAGTATGAGTTTGTGAAATGGAATTTATTTTAAATGTGAATTTATTTTTACAGCAATTATGATGTTAAAAAATATTTTTCAACGTTATTTTTTTTGTTTAAATTTATGAGTTCCTGTTTATATTAATTTTTTTTCATCGTTCAATTGCATTCAAAAGTGAGTTATTAGTATTTACTTCCTGTTGGTTTTTATAAATTTTAGTTTGTATTCTTTTTAAAAGTATGTTTTTCTGTTATAGAAATTACGCTGTTTCAACAAATTTTTCTTCGCTTTTATTCAATTTCCTTCGTTATTTATCTTTCATTCTATTTAATAGTGAGTTATTAATATTATTTGATATTGGTTTTATTTTATATTGTATTATTTTTAAAAATACTTTTTTGTTTCAGGTTCTTAAAATTCTACGTTTATATTATTATTATTATTATTATTATTATTATTATTATTATTATTATTATTATTATTATTATTATTATTATTATTGTTGTTGTTGTTGTTTTTATATTTTTGTTTCATAACTTAAAATAAATGTATAAAAATTCCAACAAATACGTGAGTTATACTTTTCCCATTTATATTTTGTGGCTTATAGAGCAATGTAATAAGTAGCACGCGCTTCTTAAATAGAATGTGTTTTCAAAGACATTTATTACGTTACCATGTTCAACGCGAATAGTAAACAAGGATTCGATTCACTGAGTCGATTCCTCCCTAGTGAACCGGATCAGTGAACGAAAGGAAACGTGCCACCCTAAACCCTGTCTCAACCAAATTAAAGAGAATACTTGTCAGATAGTAACATTTTATTCTCAAAACATACATTATTGATTATTTTCAAAACACGTGAAAACAGCATCTACCTAACCTAAAACATATGATCACTAGTATTTACCGAAAAAATGAAATATCAACTCCCTTTTGCTATCGATTCCATGCATTTATAAGCACAGTAAGAAACAACCATCTTCACTCGACAGAAAATTACCCTCGCAACGCTATCTCTTACACCGTGCACAACGTCACAAAATACAGATAAAAGGAAGTCGGGAAACTGTATCCGAACGCTGCAATCCCTGTTTTTGCCAACGTGTGACGTCACGGAGCAGAGTTACATATTCTATGCTCGAAGCGCTGCTCGATATAGTCGCGATCATGACTCCTGGCGGCAGAACGGAGAACGACGCGAAATACCGTGAGATATTCCTGAAGACGAGGCTCCACGCGCCAGGAAATAAAAATCAAAATACTGTGTTTTCTTCAATGTGATTTGCTACGTGAACCGATGTGAACTGACAGAGACAGCGTGCTGGTGATTGTTATTGAAAATGAGTGTATGTAAGCAGGAAGAATTCGAAGATTATACATTTGAGAACGTTTTCGGAACACATGATACCAAATCTATAGATATACCGAAATATGGATCATTAGGAACTTTCCAACATAGACTATTCCATTCTTCCAGTAATGTAGACGACGAATCAAAGCATGGCAATGACATTGTTTATAACTTGGTATTTAGAAAGAAGAGTTTTCATAATCTGTGGAAATGTAAATGTAAAGGCCTTGTAAAGAGCTCTGGAATGAATGATTTAAAAAAACTTGAAAAGCAAATTTTCCAGAAACATGTAAGCGTGTGTATTCAAGTACCTGAATATATTCCCAAGTTTATGGAATTTGTAGATAAGGATCCAGATGTTAATTTCTTTGGAAAGTATAATTGGCTTTATACAGGTGGTTGCATTCAGCATTTTGATTTCAATGGCGATTACTATCTTGCCTATGTTGCAGGAAAGACCAGAAATTGCTTACACGTAGCTCCTTTAAAACATGATAACCAATTATGGAGCATTGATAAGTCTAATCTCCAGAAAGTAACACCTAAGGTAGGAAAGGGAATATTCGAAATTCTATCTGTGGAAAAAAATGGTAATAATTTTATTGGTGTACGTCAAAATGATTCTTGTGTGATTTACAATTTTAGTGAAAGTGGAAAAGTAAGTGAATTTTTTGACTTACAAGAAACTCCTCTTTCAAGTATAGATATTTCCTCAGTGTATAATGAACTTTGTGTGATGGGTATGAATCATAGAATGTCTTTCTGGGATATGAACAGAAAAAAACTGCCCATGGCTACATACTTTCCTAGTGATAATCCACGATGTGACAATTGGCATAACCTATTGTATAGTGCAGATCCTTCAGTTGTGTCAATAGCGGGACGCAAGTCATTGAAGTGGATGGAAAGGAGAAGTAGTAATGTTATGAATTCAGTGCAACTGTCTTGTTTCAAAGGATATGAGAGAGATGAAGAAATATCGATGCATTTTGCAAGTAAGCGTAACCCTTACTTAGTATATATTAGTACTGATTTACATCTGTTTTTATTGGATATACGCTCGCTTTCATCAGTAATTGAATGCTGGACTCATTATTTGCCATCTCCTCCTCTTTACAGTTGCGTTATTCCTTATGATAAAGACAATGAAATAGTTTGCATTGGTAATCAACATCCTGGAAATGTAGTTTTAGCTTTTAGTAGTAAATCAGAGACCTGGCCTCCTGTAAAAATTCCATCACGTTTAGATTCACTATATTCTCTTCAGGCATCTGGTTTGTGTTTAGACCCTTCTGTGATGCCCAGAATGGCATTAGGCCTCACTGGTATGACCTATCTGAAATGTGAAAAGTCTTCAGATGTAGAATTGCTTACTCACACTGCTGCATCAGATATTTTTTCCCAGTCGCTTTTTGATCAGAACACTGAAATGAATTCAGATAATCTGAATGGCCTCGTTTCTACCAAAGAGACTTTACAAGCAAGTGACAGATGGAATTTTGAAGAGCTGTACCAAGAATTATCAAAGTGTGAGGTTCAACCAAATCCTCCAACGGAAAAGAGTACTACCAAACAACCTTGGCAGTTATCAAAGAGGGAATTACTGGAGTATAAAGATGCTCTTGCGCCTATCCTTTTAGAGGCCTGGGAGATTGATAAAGTGGATGGGAAAAGTAGTATTTCGGGTGAACAGAAAGTGAGTGCTTGGTTGGACTCCAGTTTTAACACTGTTTACACCTCGCAAGGCAACAATTTGTGGGAAGATGAATAATTGTAGTCAAGAGTAAGGAAGAACCATGAGTCAAGTTTTATTCCATTTTAAAATTCTGTTGTTTTTTTATTTATTTTTTTCAAGTGCACTTAAACATTTTTTGTAAATTGTTGATGATTTTTATAAAAACTACCAAAATCATGTTCTCTTCACAATAATTTTTGAATTGGAAAAAATATGAATGTATTAGAGAATGAATAAAAATTATTCTTAATAGGAATTTGTTTATAACATCTTTCATATGTTTGTTCAATGTTCATGAACTTTTAAGCTTGTGTGTTGTAGAAAAAAAAAAGTAGGAAGATATTAAAATGTGTTATCTTTCTCTCTCTTCACAGTCTCTCTTGAGTCTACAAAGGAATAATTATTTTGCTTTCCCAGGCCTGCGTGGCAAGTGAACATTTTAACACTGTTTATCAAATGTTTATCTTTCATGGTTTTCCTAAAAGTTTTATAATTGCTACAAATGTAATAGGTTTGGACATAACAGTAAAACTCAATATTCTTTGAAAACACATACTTGCTTTGGCAAACTTTCTCTTGCTTCAAAGAGAAAAGGTGAAACAAACTCATGTATGGATGTTTTGCCTTACCCCCAGGACATAATTTTCGTTTGACGCATTCTTCACATCATCAAATTTGTCCAAGAGTGGCAATGAGCATAACACTAAAAAGCTAGAAAGTGAGCAATAAGAAAATGAAAACTTTTTGCTCCACTTTAGACCAGATGCTGATATAATCTGTTTCAAGAAAACCAAAAATGAAGAGATTCTCTGTGTTGCTTTGGAACAAAAAAATATTAACAGTGAAATGCACATAACTAGATTTTGTTAGGACACATTAAAAGGAAAGAAGCTATTGATTCTGCTAATAAGCTTGTCAGTGTATTGTTGTTTGATAAAAACAAAATTGATGGTTATTAATTGTTTCCTCAATATGATGGAATGCAAACAAAAATCGTAAAAAGTTTTTCTGGTGACTTACAAGAGTTCTAAATTTTGCCCAGCACAGTATTTGTAATAGCCGGAAATAATTTTTGTTTGTATTGTAATCAATCATTGCTATACAAACAGCAGTACAACTTGATATTAATATTATTTAATTTGTATGTTATTACAAATTATTTTTAGAAAACAGGGTAACCCTTGTCTTTATGCCTTATCAAAGTTGGGGTCATAAGAACCTGAGCAATAAAACCATATAATATATTTATACAGAGCAGCAAAATTTAAAGTAATACATACTTTTTTCTCTAGATCATAAAAATCCCTGAATTAAGAGATAATTCACAATTCTCTCATTATGGTAATGACTTAATAGTTCATAATACTGGAGAGCAAACATTTGGACTTAGAAATAGCTATTGTTCATTTCACTATCGCTAAAATTATTTGCTTTTGGTTCACATATATATAGGTCATTTAAATTATATTTGTCATATCTAGGAACATAAGTAATTTTCAAGCATCTATTATGGAAATATGGAGTTCAAGAATTAAAATTGAAATGTGACAGTTGATATAAATTTATAAATCTGTGGGTTTTCGTGAAAATACTGATCAATTGAGGTGCAATAAGTCTAAAAGTGGGTAACCCAATTTTTTAAAATTTTATTAGAGTTCTTTCTTTTAAAAAGGTTCTGCTGCCAAATATTTACCTGTAATGGTTTTAGTATCCAATTAATATTTCAGCGTCATTTAAAAATTAGTGTGTAATTTCAAAAGAAATATGTAAGCTTTTTCTGTTATAGTTTGTGCAATAGTGGCCTATTCCATGAAGTAACTCGAGCCTAAACAGAATGACTACTTCTGACATTCTTATGCAATCTTTCTGGAGATTCAAAGTTCCTCTCTTCATAACACATTATGTATTAAAACTTTAATTTATTTACAGAGTATTTCAAGTAACAAGTAAATGTTAATGTTACCAGTGAAATGAAATAAACTAGTAGGCTCAGCAAGGGCATACACTTTTACTAGTACATTTTTTCACTTGTTAACCCTGCTGCGTCGTTTGGGTCGTTTTTAAATTTATCCTAAACAATTCGGTTTGTGTTTAGCTACAAGAGATTTCTTGACTTTGATTTTGTCAAAATTACCTTTCATATTTTGAATGTATGCAATAAAAATGTATTGTAGTTTTTGAGAATCATAAAAGTGCACACATAAGTTGTTCGGGTCCTTTTTGTCCTTTAGTGTCCTACAACAGAAATTTGATTGTATTTCACAGTGGTGATTACGAAGCAAGGCGACAATGCTGCGATATCTTTCTAGGAAATGTATTTATTTATCTACGGAGTGGAGAAACTTATCGCTTTTTAGATGATCTTGAGTTACGAATGAATTCCATTTGCTCGCAGACGTCTTGGAAAAGAAAACATAATATACCCTTTCCTTGTCGTTAGTCGTATTCTGGAGTGTGCAGTGACAAGCAGAGTATTCAAGAAGGAATCATTAGATTTGATGATAAAGAAACAAGAAATGAAAGAAGAATTCGGGACAAATTTGCTGCCATTAGAGATGTATGGAATATATGGATTGAAATTTTGCCAACACTTTACAACCCAGAAGCAATGGTACGGAACTGTTGATGAACAGTTAGTGGCATTCAGGGGCAGATGCCCGTTTAGGCAACATATGCCAAACAAATCTGCTCGCTATGGCATCAAATTTTGGGTTTTATGCGATAACAATAAGTCATACGTGTGGAATATGCAGCCCTATCTAGGAATGCCACCTGGGGAAGGAAGAGTAAAAATCAGGGTTTGAGGATCGTCATGGATTTGACCTATGGACTAAAGAGTCACAATATAATATGCGATAATAATTTTACTTTTTATGACTTCGAGCAAGTGTTACTCAAACGCAATATTACTATGAATGGTACAATGAAAAGGAACAAAGGTTCAATTCCACCAGAATTACTTCAAACAAAAAATGTACCAAAGATATCTTCAAAATCTGCTTTTACTTCTGATACTTGTTTGGTGTCTTATCTTCCAGAAAAATCCAATAAATGTGTTATATTACAAAGTACATTGCACCAAGAGAAAGAAGTGTCTTGTGAAAAAAGGAAGAAACCGGCAATTATTATTGATTACAATAAAATTAAAGGTGCTGTTGACACCCTGGACAAATCACTTACTTGCTACACGACCAAAAGTAAAACTAATCGTTAGAGATCATATAAAAAGAAGAACCGTTCTTCCAAGAACAAATGCTGCAAAAGAAATTGTACAAAAACTAAACACTCCAAATCCTGAACATCTAGAGTCCTCAATGTCAACTGACTCTAGAAAAAGAAGCAGATGTTTCTTTGTGTACAAAAACTGACAATAAGTCCTCAAACTATGCAAGAAACACCTGATACAAATATGCACACAATGTTACAAATAAAATTGGCTATGTATTGTATAACATGCTTCGTTAAGAATTTGAGAGCATAAAACCAAACAGTCTGTTCGTTCTCATAAATAATTTCACTTTTGGTTTTCTTTTGTATAGTTTGCACATTTAATATTCAAAATAAATGTTTCTTGTGATATTAAGTGTATATTTTCATTTATATGCAATTTACGAGTGGTATAAACCTAATGGGTCGTTTTAGACCCGAACGCCTTATGTGTGCAGGCAACATGAACGACGCAGCAGGGTTAAAGTGTCTGAAGGGATTCTGCCTCAATAAATTTGCCGATAAAGGCCCATGATTTGCATTTGCTATTTTGTCCAGTGTGGGAACTAACAGCTGACAAGTGAAATGTTTTATAAAAGAAAAACCTGCATTTGTCCCATAAAAAACTCTTAATGGCTGGTATGTATGTTTTCATTTCAGAATATTTTCTCTAAATACACAATTCAGTGCCTACTATTGTGCAGGTTTTAAGTTGGAATTCAACTGAGTTTTTATAATTAGTCATAATCAGTTTGTTGGCCTTTAGTTTTGTGGCGCAGAACAGATAGATACACAATACTGCACAATATTAAAATACTTGTCCCATATCTCATGTGATTTAGACAAAATAAATATAATTAATCAAACAGCTCTAATTATGTTTGTTATCCAATAACACAACGGATACTCAGGGAATTATAACAAACCAATGCATTGCGTATTGATGACAGTTCATGTTATGAGTAAACTTGTGAAAAAACCTGCCAGTGGCTTTTGCCATTCCAACGATTTGGAGAGATCCTTCAAATCATGTGCACAATTGCTGGTTCTCCCTTCCAAAATGGCAACTCAAGAGAACTGGAATGTCCCACCACCCCATCAGCCACAGCTGTTTGGTCATTACTAGGGCTGTGATTTATGTGCATTTGCATATTTTTCTGTCAACTAAAACATCCCGTTTCAACAAAGGCATTTAGAATCAATTTAAGCTATTGCATACACATATATTATTATATTATTTATTGCATATAAATCACAGCCCTATTCATTACCTTGCGGGCAGGACCGTAACCAGGATTATTTCTCGGGAGGGGCTTCCAAAATTTAAAAAATGGATTATACGACATTTATTATAATATCTTTATCAAGTTTGTTTAAAAGAACACCAACATGATTTTAAACATATTTAAACATTATTTCGAAAGTTTAAACACAATAGTTAATTTGTTATTTTCTATTCAAATAATCCAAACTACAGGAGGCGTCAACTACAAAAGCAATTTTCTGATCTTCTTTCCAGCTATAATGTCAATAATTTTGTCCACAGTGATATCCCTATGAATTGAAATAATGGCTAGTGCACCGAGTCTGTTATCACGAATTACACTTCATATAAAACTTTTTACTCTCTTCATTGTAGACAATGACCTCTCCACACTAGCAGTTGTTACTGGCAAGGTAGCTAAGATAGTAAGTATCTAATAGTATGTAAATATACTGGATTGCAGTTCTCTAAGACTTTCAGCACCTCGAGGTTAGCATCTTTGGTGGAAGCTTTTTTACACCATAGCTCATACTCAGCTTTTACTGCAGAGAGTGATGTTCTGATATCAAAGTATGAAGCTAAATTTTCCAACTTGTTCATTTCATGGATGGAAGAGAAGCCTGGAAGAAGTACCTGGAAACTTGGAAGAATGTCTTCATATGAAGTAAATCTGTCTGTCTGTACTTTTATACATGTCGATATACTTGGATAAATTTAAACAAATAAATGAATGAATGAAAAAAAAGCTAAGAATTTCAAGGAAGGGCTTCAGCCCCTTGAGCCCCTCCTCTGGCTAGGTGCCTGCTCGTGGGGATGATCTGCCAATGTCATACCCTGCAATCAGATATTGGCAGGGATCCCATATGTCCGGTTTTGTGGCACTTCCACAATTGTAGTGTATTGCATGTACGAGTAAGTGGGGGGGGGGGGGCAAGGAAGAGGAAGGAAAGATTACACACAGTCCTTGGCCCTGAGAAAATGAAAGTTACTTTAAAATTTTTGGAGCCGTCTCCAAAATCAAGGGTCAATTTATATTTGTGTAAATACGGTACTTTCATGGACCTCTTATAAAACAGTGCACATCATGTCCGACACACAACTAAGGTGAAACAAAAGATCTAAATCTTTTGATCTGGGAGATCTAGTCACACATGAAGGGTTGAAATGTAATTTAACATCAACAGGGATTAACCATAAACAAAACACTTGTACTATAAAACTGTAAATGTAACAAAAAACTGCAATTTTCTCAACAATACTTGACCTGATAAATTGCTTATTTTTCATTCTAAAAAGCTATTTTATGTACCAATACTTCAACAGATCTCTTTTTCATAATGAGAACTAATGCCTCAAAGCATGCTTTTTACTCTAATGTTCTATGCTTAGGGGCTGTCCATAAATTATGTAATGCAAATTTGGAATATTTTGAATACCCTCTCCCCGGTAACGCGTGATTAAACTTCCCTAAATAATTATGTAACGCTTGTGATACCTCCCCCCCCCCCTTATAAACGCAAGAAGTGAAAATAAATTGCAGCTCAGTCAAAAAATTGTATTCATTTTCTTTGGGTCATATGTTACAATTTGTGATAATTAAAGTCAGAATTAATTGTCAAACTAAAAATAAGATAGGGAGTAAATTTTGAGTGAAGGAACTCGAGAAAATATCATGCCATGCATATGCCGCTGAGAAACTACTGTGCCAATTTATTTGTATTCTACAAAATACTACAGATCAGTTTTGAGTATTTTCTTCGTAATCTTACAGATTCATTACAAAATTGAAGAAAAAATTAATATTTCCATTTATTGAAACAACTTCTAATTACTTGAAATTATTTGTTTTAAAACAAATTAATTAGATAATGTTCTAAAGTTTTAATAAAAGACAAAAAGGAATTTTGTCAACAAATGTTAAAACAAAAAACAATTAGTGGTGCTTCAGAATGGCACAGACTTTCCCATATTAGTTTTCTGTTTTGTTTGGTTTCGGCTATCTATTCAGACTTGCCAATACTCGTGAAAGCTGCCATCTATCGCCACCCTAACTACATTTTTTGGACATTTTAATAATTTTTTCGGTTTCCTAATAGAAGAACAAAAATATTATTTTAAGAATATTAAAAAAACAGTTAAACCTTGTCCTAAATGGCAATTTTCGTTGAAAACTTTGGAGCCGTTTTAAACAAAATGGCGTTTAAGCGCTAATGTAAATGCGAAATTTGAAGCTCTTTTTCACAGAAAATTTTTGAGCTTTCGAAAAACTTCATTTGAAGCATTTACACTCACAAATTCAATAATTTTTACAAATAGCTGGAAATGTAAGTTTTAACAGTATGAAAGAACTTTCAAAAAAATTATATGTGTAAATTTAAAAAAAACAGAAAAATACCCAAATACTTCAAAAAAAACAATTTGAAGCCATTTTTGAGAAAATGGCATGTGAAAATTTCTAAAAATACGGAAATTTGAGCTAGTTTTCACAGAAAACTATTCAATTTTCGAGAAACTCTACTTGACATTATTTAAAGCACATGTACTCATTAATATAATAATGTGAACAAATAGCCACTAATGCAAATGTTAACAATGTGAGAGACAGTTAAAAAAGAATTACGTTTTCATACATTCTGAAAAAACAAAGAGTAGAGCAATACAGCATAAATGTCATTTCATAGAGCACATTTAGCACTATCCCTACAAAAAGTTTAAAGAAAAAATTTGGAGTCATTTTTGAGAAAATCTGGTTTTTGTAATTTTTTTTAAAACTTCAAATATTGCACAAAAACTATTAAAATTGTCAAAAAAATGTACATGACCTTAATAAAAGAACTCACTTTGAAGGAAAAATCTCTATCTTCAATTATGTAATTCTAGAAAGATGCCAAAAAAATTTCAAACTTTTGCAATTTTCGAAAATTCAGAGTCAACTGTGAAAATAGGATCCATGCATTTATAAGTGTATTATACTTTATTCTTACAAGAAATTTAAAGAAAAATTTAAGAGCGTTATTTGAGAAAATTTTGAAAATGTCCGGGGGCTTCATGTAACGTACCCTCAATTTTAGAAGGAAGGTTTTTCAAAATCGCGGTACCTCGAGTGGACGCAGATTGACCGGGGAATAAACATTTTGGAAGAAATTGCACATATGGTTTACATGCTAGTGTTGTTCACAGACGGACGGACGGACATTTTGAAAAGACCCATTTTCTCGGTATCAGGGGACCCCAAAACGGTCTGTTGAAATCTCGAAATCAATTTTCCGCAGCATTACATAACTCTCCCTTTACTACGTGTATTACTCCGTATGTACGGGAAAGTAAAAATATCAACGTTACATAACTAATCAAATACTCCCTGCCCCTATGTAATGCAGCCTAGCACTGCCTCAAGCCCCCTCCCCCTCTTTAGCTTTACATAATTTATGGACAAGGCCTTACAAAACAAATTTTGTTTGAAATTAATTTTATGCTTTAAGAATAAGATAAAATTTATACATGCTAAAAATTTGCATTTTAGGGACTTTCACCTAAAAAAAGGTAATAAAAAGGACAATTGGGGATAGTATTGTATATAAGCAAGGTATCATTCACCTTGATTACTAGTTCGGAAGTGCATCTATCGTCTCCTGTATTATTTCAGTAGTATACCTTTGGGTTCCGGCTCTCAAACGCAACCAATCTTTATCAATCAGGGCTTTAAAGAAAGAGAATTTCACGGAGACTTGACGAATTCCATTTTGACTTTAAAAATATGGATGATTTCTTAAAAAGAACGCATCGAAATATTCATGTAAAATGCAACCTGCATCACATGTCAACCTATATCGGCAAATAACTCATAAACAAAGCATTTTAGAGCCTTAGAAAGTAAAATTTTGAGGCCAAAGGCCTCAAAGAAACGTTTCTCACACTATAATCTACAAGATGAGACATTCTCCAATTCATTCAAATAACTTTTCAGTTCCATGCATCAATACTATCAAGGCCACCTCAATATTTCAGTCCTTCCTGCTGGTAGCAATTTTTGTGGCGACACGCTTAGAAGGCTTAGATTCGACAATCTTTATTTACTTTCTCTGTTAACACCGTAGTTTGTGCAGTCTGACGAGGTTTATTTGCATAATCATTAATTCAAGATTTGCTCTCCAGCAACAACTGGAAGTACTATTACAGTTGCTTGATACCTATGAAGATTGTTTCTTATGCGTGTAGTGAAACTATTCAATTAACGTTTTTTTCATGGTCTATAAGGGCTGTTGTAATAGTTTAGCCATCTATTACAAATGAAATAGGTAAATAACATGAAGTGACCATTGGTTTATGAACCGGGTATAGAACTTTATGTAGAAACTTCCAGAGCGGAATATAGAAAAAAACAAGTGAAGGTGATCTAAGAGAAAACGAGAATTTCGGACGAACATGTGAACGCAGTGGGGAATTAATAGTTGCGCGTTACCAATCAACGCGCGAAATTATAAGGAACATAATAAAGTTTGTTTCAACTAAATCGGATCACAGAAACGCCTAATATCGCGAGTTTTGTGATCACGATATTGACTTTTAATATGTTTTCAGGCGAGCATGTGAACGCCGTGGTGAATTAATGGTTGCGTGTTACTAGTCAACGCGCAAAATTATAAGGAACAGAATAAAGTTTGTTTCAGCTAAATCGGGTCACAGAAACGCATAATATCGCGAGTTTTGTGATTCCGATATTGATTTTAACATGTTAAAGAACAAAAACAACAATGGTCGTGACGTCACTTCAGAAAAGTTTGGATATATTAATAAATTAAACGAAAACTAGTGTGTCTACCGAGATTTGGCATATACCAAAGTATTCCGTGGAATACGGGCCAAATTATAAGCGCGGTGACACAATTTTAGGACGCCGAACATTAATAGATAAACATTATGTTACATTAGTTAATTGAGAAATAAAAGAGCGATGTTTGTAGGCATGAGACGCACGAAAAGGCATTCTTTTAACAAAATGAAACGAGAAAAGTGATGTCTAAGAAGCGGAATGGATACGAAATTTTAATTGGGAATTTTACAATATAATAAGACAATCCAGGAAGTGTTAGAAATTAATAATAAACTATTTTATAAGTTATAAAGCAGAAGACAGTAGAGGCGCTATTGTTTTGTTCGGAAAAAAACTATAAATGCTTTAGGACAACAATGGGGGTCAGACGGGTGAATAGCTTGGTAGCGAGAGGCAGAATCCGCGTCGCGTATTGCAAGAATAATTTTAAAATTTGGATTTGTAATTTTTTTGATGAAGTGTTCTCTTCTGGACTCGTACTAGTGAACTATTATAAACTGTGAGAGGAGTGAATAACTTAGTGGCGAGTTGTACTCCGCGTCACTCGTGATAGTATTTTAATACGCGAACTTATAAAATTTCGAGGTGTTGCTCCTTCGGACTTGTATTCGCAAGCCGGCGGAACCGTATGCCGTGTGATGTTAACTATTTTAGTAGTAATATATAAAGCTATGCCACGCGCATGATTTCTTTGCTCTTGGGAAGAATAAATGATTTGCAAGGCCAAAACTGTAAACATTTTGGGGGGATTGCAATGTAATGGGTGTGGCCACAGTATTGAGCTCATTATTTCGTAATAACGTTTGGGTATAATATGTTTATTGATTTTTGTGATTTTTATGACATCGTGTTTTGTTGATGTTGTGTGGTATTGATTCTTTTATGAGGGTATTAATGTTTCTGTTGGTTAAAAAGAAAATAAACAAACGAGATTTTGAGTTCTCGTTTTGATGTTACGTAACCGGTGTTTTTATCACATAGCTAACTGATCCTGGTCCCTGCATTGGCGTGGCGCTTGTGTTCTGTAGAGAACAAATCACGGCCCGCCCTGATAAATTTATGTAAACAGGAAAACTCCGGATAGTAAAAGGGGGGGCACAGTGGTGTGCATTGTAGATATTACAGGTGATCATCAAGGAAGTTTTTCGTGATCAACAATAGGAGTTGAGAGGGGAGATTTTCATTACATTAGTGCCCAGTTCGTAGGGCGTTTTAGTAAACAGGAAAGGGGGGGTTTTCGTTGCATTGGCGCCCATTTCGTGGGCGTGATCGATATCAGTAGCAGTGAGAGGGGTTTTTCGTTACACTGTGTTGTGGAGGGATGTGGGTATTCAGTGAAGAGTGAAGACTGTGTTTGTGTTTTACCTGTAGCAATGTTGTCGTTATCATTCGATGAAAGTTTCAAGTCAACGGGTTCAGACACGTAGCTTTCTCAAAAGTAAAAAGCTAATATTTTTGTGTCTATCACGAAAAACCAAAACCTAATTGACAAATAATATTGAATAATTACTTCAAATGTCTTTAAGTAAGTGTTGAGAATTGTTCCAAGCAAATGCCCCATGATATTGAATAAATACTTATTGAAAATTTCTTTTACACATTAATTGCATTGTTTTTTATTTTTATTTGTAATTGTGTTAGTACATTGCAAGTTACCTTTATAGATTTTAAACAAACACGTTTCGTTAACTACTTTCCCCTCTTAGAATGAAAATAGAAGGATAGGGATGAGTGTGGCTTCTAACATGCGAGAGTTCTCGCACGGGTACGCAAAAGTAGTGGGGGAAAACTTGTGCTATGGCACAATACAAAGAACAAACTGTTTAAAGTAGCTAAATTAAAATACCTTGAAATAAATAGAAAACAAAAATCAAAACGCGCTAGCCTACAATACTACGTGAATCAATTAAAAACAGCTTAATTTAAAATTATAGAAAGAATAGTGCAAGTCACCCGACAACTGCCAACGATCGCAGTCCAAATGCACGATTTAAATGTTGGCGGTATCTGGAAGTATGTACACCAACGCCCAGCTGCAAATTTATATTGTAAATAAAACACTGTTTGATATTAAACTCAAGGTGTCGGTTCGTTAAGATATTAAAAATGCAAATATCGTTTGAGCAACATTCCCATGTACCGAAGTGGGCTTACTAATGCCTACTAAATTGTTTCTAATGCTAACAAATGGTATTTAGTACTCAAAGGTGAAAACATTAGTTTGATTATTTTTTGGCTCCAAATTGGTTTTTTTTGAGGTACGTAAGGACGCAGAAAAGAATTCAATACTTTTTAGTAAACAAAAAATTTTTCAATTTTCGCACCCCAGCGTGCTGGCACCCTGACTCTCCAAAACCTACTCGGTTCTTCATAACAAATCAAGGAAAGTTAAATAATATTACAATGAGTAGGTTTGTTCTTGATCCGGTATTTTCGCACTACTTTACTTGGCTTTCTCAAGAGTAAAAGCCTTTCCTATTATTTGACTAACAAGGAAAGCGAAAAGCTAACTCTCAAGGAAGATTGAAAAATTTCTTCAAATGTTTTTAAAGAAGTATGAATTGTTTCAAGAACATCTCTCTATATTGTTGAATAAACTTTAATTGAAAATTTGTTTCAAACATCAATTGCATTGTTATTTTGTTTGATATTCTGTAAGTACATTAGTAGTTACTCTCCTTTATGGAACGGATAGACAAATGGATAGGGAAAGGGTGGGATTTAACATGCGAGAGTTCTCGCACGGGTACGCTAGTTATTAGTTTATTTCATGAACGTTAATAGAAGTTGAATCACAATTATTTTAAATATGTTGCCAGCATATGCATTTGTATTTTGGTAGAGATAAATCTACACATAAAAAATTAATTTGGAATTAAGCTTACAATCATCAATGTAGTGGTTTAATGTTTCAGTTTATCTATATAAAACCTGATACTTTTTTATGATCCTATTTAACATTTGGAATTCTAATTTCTCTCTACTTAACTTCAGATACGAAATCTTTTGAAAGACTTGCTTTAATGGATTCTATTTAGATTCCATGGATAGAATGGATTCTAAATGATGTATCATATTCCTTGCATCAAGGTATGGTTCAATCAAAGGAAATTAAAATAGATTATAACAATTTATGGAAGAACCAAACACTTTACAACATACAAAAATTACTATATATACAAACATTTCTTTATTAAAGCCATGCAAATGTAATTTCAATTATAATAGTTACCATTAATCATGGTATAGTAATTAACGATTACTACAGATATTTGAATAGAAGCACACATTTACTTTGATTAGTAAAACTAAGGGTTTATCAGCTCTTTGTTCTCAATTTCAAGACAATCTTGTTTGAGGTCTGAATTATTACTACACTCTTGAGCTTTATGTAGTCGAAAACTTTCAGTCACCCACTGTAATATCACAGATATATCTGGCTCATTGGCAATCATAACACATGATTCCTCACATTCATCTGATTCTTCACTGAGTTCTTCACTTAGAACTGATAGTTCACTTCTGGAATCACTGGATTCTGATGCATCATCAGATATTGAGGTGCTTTGCTCACTAACCAACATATCTGAAGAACAAAGAACATATTGTTCTTCTTGAAAGGAAAGTTGAACCCCTGATAATTTAGCTGCCATTGAACGTTTAGGTTTACCAGCATCTTTGCGCTGTCTTTTGGCCATTTGCTTTCGTTGCTGAGGTTCTCTGTGAGGATCATGTATTTTCATATGTTCTTGTAATTTTTGCTAGAATCAAAATAATTTTTTTTTTTTTAGTATGAAGGAAATTATCTGATCAATAAAAGTCCTAACAACATGACTTTTTACACTCAATAATTGTACCTTTGTGACTAGACTCTTCTCACATCCTGGAACAGCACAGTGAAATTTTTTGCCTTCATGTGAGCTCCTGATATGTTGATTAAGATTAGATCTCCTTGTGTACAACCTGATTAAAAGCAATCCTCAGTACAATTTTCATTTCAGTAATTTATAGCTATTTTAAAAAAAGATGCTTATTTTTTAGAAACTCTTGCAATGTTCTGAAGGAAAAATTTAAATACTTGAAAATAATTACCACACATTCTTACCTTCCACATTCATTGTATGGACATGTAAACAACTTTCGCTCCTCAGGCAAAACATGTGTTTGCAGATGCTTCTTTAAAAGAGTTTTAGATCTCAATTTTCTTCCGCAGGTTGGACATGTGAAAACTACAAATAAAATAATTATAACACTTAATTTTCCATATTTTCATAAAAAACAATGGATGAAATCTAACCAAATTTTTCAACACAACTAAAAGAAAATTTCACTTTTCATCTTTTTTCATTAATTTCATCAAATTAACATGTTGGACTCTTTCTTCAAGGATGAAAATAGAAGAAAAGTCTTACTTTCAGGGAAAAGCACACACACACACACACAAACAAAGCTATCAATTAATTTTTGTGGCCATTCCAGAAGTTCAGTGCATGAAATGATTGTTTTATGCATAATTAAGATCTAGGGTGTTTTTGCCAAAACCATTAAGCCAAAGCACAAAATCAATTGAGATTCTGCAAGAAACAAAAATTTCACTTGCAAAATGACTTCTATGATTGTATAGAAATATATCTATTATGAATTATTTAAATCTCTCTTCAAGGTTTTCGGAACAAAGCATAATTTTCATAAGAAAAAGTATTTTTGCAGTGCTATAACACCGCATTTTTCAGATGACTTCAAAAAGGACTAATTTCATGCATACATTGTAATGTGTAAAAATCTCTTAATTTTTTATTCAATCTACGATTTGTTTTTTTTAAATGTACATATTATTATATGCTTAAGGTTTACTGAGATATTAATACAAGAGATTTTAATACACACACAATTGTTTCATTAATTTTTGGAAAGTACATCTGCAGAAAAATTAATTTTTTCACCTTTTAATCTTTCAATTTTTTAAATCACCACAAAATCAGTCAGCGAGTACTGAAGGAAAGGTACTTCCTGGAAACGTCATAAAACCACCTTTGAGAATGATCTATAAACCCAGACACTACACGTAAGTCAAAATTGTTTACCTCCTAGTACACTAACTCTTGAAAGCCAGAGAATCTGGTATTTTCCCGACCTTTATCAGTTTTTATTGAAGAACTCTACCTATAAGTGGGTAAAAAAAAATTTCAAACAATTTTGAAGAGAATAAAATTCCCCACAACTTTTGTATTAAACATATTTTCCTAAAAATAACACTAAATTAGCTAAAGCCAGTGCAAAAAAGCTATAGTTTCATGGATGGTATGCAGTAGTGGGGCTCAGCTGTCCACTTGCTTAACTGGAGGCGAACTCCTCTTGTTAATTATATTTAGCTTTTTTTATATATTTATTGTCAAAAATACAAACAAAGTATGTGACACATGGGGAGAAGTATTATCTATGCATGTTTTCTTGAGCTCTAGAATTCCTATGCCCACTTAGTTCATCTGAATAGGTGCCCATATAATAATATTTCATAAACTGTGAAACTATAACATTAGGTTCACCATTAAATATTAAAAGAATTTGGCAGAAGGTGAGATTGATGTTAAAAAGAAAGTAACTTCTGACTTCAATAATCCATAATAATCTTGCCAATCAACAGGTAGTGGAAGGATTGGAACTGTTCACAGTGCTTGCTAGATATGTCCAGATAGTAAATACTACAAATTAATGGCTACAACATTTCAGTTTTACAATCATAGGTGAAGTTGTGTAAACTGGTATACCTGACAGTTCTTATCAAGACAACACATACATAAGAGAGAAAGAGGTTCATTAAAATACGATCTTCAAGATCTCACATTAGAAGGGGGGATACATGGGTGAAATTCTCAATAGTTTATATGAAACCGTGGAATTTGTCGGACATAATCAATATTATCATACAGAAGATATAGCACAACCTATGGCGGAAATAGATGAATGATTATTTTGTCCTGTTGAAAAGAAGAGAGATGAACATTATAGTGGATAATCTTCACTAGCAAATTTTTACAAAATCTGTGGCAGAATCTAGGGTTAATCATGTCACTAAACCAAAGCCACATATTCTCAAGTAACCAACGCTTTTTCAGCAACACTGTAAGATGTTCACATTCTTCTAGTGGCAAAAATTTAAAAACAGAACAAATATGGACTATTAGCAATTGAAATAAAATTTTGTCTTCCCATAAACTGGCAACTGTACGCTATGAAGGCAAATTATGAATTTATTATTTAGTGTTTATATTTTATCGAGTGATAAATATCCAGCAAACCTAGGTATTTAATCAAAATCAATTCCTGTCTCTGCTGCTCACTAAACACCTGTTACATTAAATGCAGTTTGGGTTACATAATTTTGTTTGTTAATATCTCTCACTTCCCATATCCACATTAGGGAGTTCTATGACTTCATTATTCCACAATGTAGTAATACGTGTAACGAGTTTGGTTGTTTCTGGGTTACACCCTTTATTTTACTTTGTATCCGATACATACACAAGCTTCTGGATCATTCAAAAAACAGGCATAGTGGTAGATATCCCACTTTAATACCCAGTTTTTCTGTGGCCTCTAAAAGAGGGTAGATTAACCACATCAGCAGTAATGTTAAAATGGGGGAAAGTCAGTTCATTTTTAGGCAGCACACGGTAAGAAATCTTTTTATCTCATCCATCTAGTCAATTTTATTATTTTTTGTATTGAATTATTATTACATATTAATATTCGCTGATTACCCTTAATATCATTATTATTGATTAATAATAATGATTTAGAGGTGGTCACTTTGCCATTCTCTTGTTTCACTAATTATATTATATGTAGCCAATGGAGGCATTGCTTTATTGTAAAAACATTATTGTTAACTATTCAAATAGGAACAATTTCCAGTTTATTTGCAAACGAATACTTTAAAAAAATTTTAACTCATTTTCTTTTCAGAAAGAGGTTATTTCCCTACTTGTGCCTGGGTAAAAACTAAGAAAGTTTTTATGAGTTTTCTCTAGCATAATGTTAACTGGACTAACACACGAATTAAAAATTTTTAAAAAGAAATTAACATAATCCTTACCTTTTCCATGATCTGCTTCTTTATGTTCTTTCAGTAAAGAAAATTTTGAGAAAACTTTACGACAGTCTGGTTCTGAACACATTTGGAAACAATGTGCCTTCTTCAGGTGTTTCTTCAATGCAATAACATTTCTGAATTTGGAATTGCATTCTTCACATCTACAAAAGCACATTATATTTTGAAGTTTTCTGCATCTCCAAATATTGTTGATTCATAAAAAAATGATGAATTTCTTATGAAGTGGATTGGGAAGGTTATCAGATGTCAATATAAAAATGAGCAGGAAAATTTCATTTGAAATTTCACTTTATATTTCTGTATTAGCAATTTCTGAAAATTTGTGGAGTCTTGTTTTTGGAGTTTATCTGTCTTCAATATGCTAGTTGTAAGAAGTCACCAAAAAAAACTTGGACTTTAGTAGTTTTCAAAAAATTAGGAATTTCAATGAAAATATGATCTATGCCATTCTTTTCAGACTCTTAAGCTCTCCAAGGACAAAGTTAAATAAAAAAATTGGAGTCATTTTTGAGAAAATTTTGAAAATGTTGAGGCTTCATGTAAAGTTCCCTAAAAAATCAAAATATGCATTTCAAACTTGGAGGGCCTCGAATTAATTAAAGTCAATAGAGGAATATTAATTTTGGAAAAAATTAGCTGAATAATTTTGAGGCTCACATTGACTGTGGATAGACAGATGGACAAACACAGTTTGTCATCGATCGATTTTTCAGCATAACAGGCCCACAAAACAGGGATTCTGATTCCACAATGTATTAGAGGAAGTACTTTACTACCCATAGGAACAAGATTTATCCACTTTTTATTACCAGTCCGAGTTTTTTCTGTCGAAAAGTCTTCCTTTTCCAGCACACAATTATATGAATATATTCTTATAAAGTAAGGGCAAGAAAGTAAAAAGAGGGAGAAATGCTATTTTTTTAGTCCACATATTACTGAAGTTTTTTAGGAAAACCAGAGTAGATAGATAGATAGATTTATTTAAACTGCAATTGGGTATAACCCGGTGGCAGCTAATTACAAAAACATAAATATACACAGTCTCTCAGTAACATAGAACACTAAAACCAATAATAATAATAATAATAATAATAATAATAATGTAATATAACTAGCAAATTAGATACTAATTATAGTAATAATAATGGTAAAATAATGATAATAATATAAAATCTGACTGATTCATTAAACATTAAATTACATTAAGAGAGAAAAGAAAGAAGAGAAAAAAACCCACACTTCAGTTCACCAAGACCTGAAAACATTTCCTTCTTTATTTCTCTGCTATACATCACCCCAAGAATCAACACCCCAAAAAACACTCTTGAGTTATTGTTAAACCAGAATTTGTTTCCAGCAAACTATCTAACAACTGGACTACTAATCACTCGTGTTGACTACAGACAAGTTTTTCAAGAAAAAACACTTTCAGTATTAAGGAACCACAAAAAGGGGTTTCTGACACCACTACATATTCGAGAAAAATTTACTACATGAAGGAGCAAGTACTTTCTGGTTATCATGTATGCACTAAATGAGTTTTCTGTTGAAAAAGAAGCAATTTTTACTGCAGCATTTACACGTAATACCTATACTACATATATGAGAAAGTAATAACTAGGGGGCGGATTTTGATGACCTAAAATGTTGCCAAAAATGATCAACTAATTGCTTTAAATGCCCTAAAAACAAAGAAAAATAATGTAAAAAATATGATCAAAACCACTTCAGATTAACAACTCTAGCAGTCAGGATATGTTACTGATTGAGGCTTCTTCGTTTTGTTCAAATGAACTCAGCTTGCAAACTTTTGGTTTGGACTGTTCTTTAAAAGAAAATTTCTGCCTTCATTTATTGCGAAACAGCCAAACTGACAATGGCGCCAATGGGCGTCATAGGAACCTTAGATTACACTGAACTCACAATGGCTGACATAATATTATATAAACTAAGAAATCGAATAGGTTACCTAAGAATTCTGTGGCGAACGTTTGTTGCATCTTATAAATATTGTTTGAAGAAAGTGCCCTTAAAATGATATTAAAATCTGTGAAATCAGCGAAAAATGCATTAAAAATGACATAAATGGTAAAAAAAATGACTTATTAGTCGAAACCAATGAAAATGCAAAAAACATGACATACAAAAATTGATAATTTTGTTTTGTTATAACATAAAATGAATTTCTATACTAAAAGCCATTGTTCTAAAGTGAAAAGAAGAAAAAAAAAAAAGACATTTCATTAAAATCTGCCCCCTAGTGATAAAAAATCTCTTTCTAGGGTTTTGTTTGAAGGGAAATACCCAATCTGGATAAAATTCTGTGAAACATTTAGGCTCCAGTAGTGCCAAAGAATGAACAGAAAATTTTTAAAAAATACGATTTTTTGATATCAGGAATCCCAAAACTTTTATTTCCAACAAATCTGGCCATTCATTTTTTGCAGCATTACATTACTTTCTCTAAACTACATATATAAGAAAAATGGAATTTTAAAGAATGACACATTAATGATTACTTACTTGCATGATGCACACCGGTGATGATTCAAAAGTTTCAAGGAGTTAAAACTTCTATCACAAGATGTACAATGTAATGACAGACTTGGAGATCTATCACTTTCATGATCTTTTATGTAATGTCTTCTCAAACATTGAACAGTCTTGTAAATTTTTTTACATCCATCTTCAGAACATCTACATAGCAGAAACAAAATTCAGGGATGCTGGGCAATTCTATCAGGAAAGTTTCTGAAACTAACCAGTTTTAGAAACTACCCATTTCTAAAGTCAACAATTGCATTGCTCATCACACTAGCAAATCTCAAAGGGTGGAGCATGAAATTACATAGGTGAGCCATCAAATAAATTTAGAAGGGAAAATATCAAGAGGTAATGCTTGGAGAGTATGAATACACTATGTTATTATATATTGATCAATGAAAACAGTCAATAATTACAAATTTATTGGAATTTAATGGAAAATGTGTTTAGTTTTGCACAATAGCACTTTTGCACAATACAGGGAGAAACCATAGACAAATATATCCTTAATATTCTTCATTCACAGAAGAAAGTTGCCCAAATTTTGTATTTTTAATCTGAGCCAAAGATCAAGATCCTGATCCTTGTTTGCAGTTTCATTACTGAAGTATAGATTGGATCTTTTAACTAAAATCAAATAAGTTTGCTATGCTTCAACAATATACAATGTTCCTCACAAAAGAGTATCACAAGCCAAAATATTTGAAAAGCTCAACAAATGGGACCCTTCAAAGGTAATAAGAAAATAAAATACAAAAAATTACTTCACGTTATTTTGGATTCTTTTTAAATCATAGCAATTGCTATGAAAAATCAGTTTTCAATTGTATTATGATTCCCTTCAGGGAGAGGGGAAGAAATAGAATAATAACAATAATTATTATTATTTTAAAATGCATGTTCATTCATGCAAAATACACTTTTTTCAAAAAGGTTTCTGAGGAAAAAATTGTGTTTACACGACTTAAAAATTAAATTTTCCCATTACACAAATTGCTTTCATTACCAAGTATTTATAAAGCTATTGTCATGTGGTCCATCCCAGGTGTTAAAACTTATTTTTGCAGTATGTAAAGGGGAGGGGGATGTGAAAAATTCATTTATAAAACGGGGACAGGGTGGAGAGGGCTGTGGGAGTCAGAAGATGTGTAAATCTAAGTTTTTCTTGTTGCCAAACATACATCTTTGGTTCAAAATATTTGGGGGCCGCTACAGCCTTTATCCAACTTCATCTGAATGGCTTGAAACTGTATACCTACTAGTGTAGAGAAATCTTTCCTCTACTCTTCATATAAAAGCAACCAGAAAGATTGAGTTGAATAACAATCTTTTTCTTTGTTTTTACTACATCAACAATTAAAACTATGCAAATTGTGCACTTTCCTGTGTTATTATATTATATAAACAATTAAGAAACATTATCTCCTATCTTCATTTCATAGAAAATGAGTTGAATTCTTTGAATTCAAATTCACTCTTAAACACAAATAAAAAAAAGTTTTATTTTGATAAAATTATCTTTTTGCAATGAAAAACATAAATAAAAGAAATAGAAGAATACAAGGTAACTCACAAATGGTAGTATGTATCTTTCAAATATCTCCTGACCATTGCAGATATCGAGATGTTTTTCAGTAAAATGAACATATGCAAAGGGCACGTAATATTACGTATGTTATAACTAGACTGTGGAATTTTAGGCTTTAAAATACGTTTTAGATGCCTAAAATAGGTTCTTCCAGCATCTCAGTTAGGCTTATGGTCAGGACCAGAACAAATTGACGTAACACAGAGGAAAACATTATATAGAGGAACGCTACATAGAAGTTTCATTGTATTTCCCATATAGTGAATATGTGGAACTTTGTCACAGCCCCATCCCTCATGAATAATTTTCGATGTGCATCCTTGCTGCTTGAATTTTTAAAATATGTTCCAATTTTAAGACATTTTTCAACCATACTGATTCTTTGGCTTTGATGTTTTCTGTATAACTTTGTTACATTGTAGGTCTTTAAATGCGGTTGTGCATTTTTTTAAAACTCTGGAGTAATTGTGGATTAACAATACTAAGAAAAGGAAGTCTCAATATGCTCCACATTTCCACTAGTTTTTTCTTATTGGGAAACAGCGGTTTCCTAATGTGAGATGGCGGTCTGCATCTGAAGTTTAAGTAAACAAATGCTAACACATAGATCATGTTATAAGTTGGTGACACTGATGAAACAAATTACTGTTTTTTTATGTTAGATTAGATTTTCCACACAAATATTGAAAAATATTATCAAAATAGAAGATTTTAAGGAGCCTCATCAATCATCCTGAATAGAAAAATTCTTATATTATCCATTATTGCAAAGATAGATAATTGAAAAAATTAACTAATTTTGACTAAAATATCAAACTATATTCAAGGTTAAAGTGAATTACAAATGGCAATTTATTTCTTCTGATCTTTCATTTCCTTGCATTCTTTCCATCTCCTTCACTCCAAAAGTAAATTTAGGAATTAATTTTATGCAAGAGGACATAATCCTTCCAATAGACTATAACTTAAGGAAAAAATAAAAATACTCACAAAAAACGCGTCACTGCTCCGCTGCTGGGCTTGTGAGATGTAGCAATGTGTCGCCTCAGACGTCCAACAGAGGTATATACTTTATTGCAACCATTTTCAGTGCAAGGATGATGTTTCTAAAAATTAAATTCCTAGTTCAGTGAATCAACTTTAAGCAAGAAATTCTACCTAAAAAAAGTAACCTGAAAGTAACATACCTCACCAGTATGTTTCCACATATGTGATGTTAGTTTCCAGTGACGGTCATATGTTGCATTACAACCTTCATGTAAGCACTTATGTCGCTTTGATTCATTTTTCCTATTACACATAAAAATACTAATTTATGACTTGAAATTATTATAATAAACCCTTTAAAGCATACTCACTTAACATAAATTTTGCTGTAATCAAACAAAAGTTGTGTTCTAGCAAGGAAACATTAAGAATCAGATATACTACATAATATTCATATAACATGGATATTGATATTTTGGTCTCTTGGAAATACACTAATGAGGGTTTCATTTTTGAAAATAATTTTTATCATATTAATAAGGATTTGTAGATTAAATATAAATGTCCAAACTAAGTCTGTTTGACTCACATATATGATGATTTCTTCACATTAATTAATTTGTGATGAGAAATTAAATGTCTTCGTAAATGCTTCCATGAAAAGTATGCTTTACTACAATTTATTTCCTTGCACTGATATTGACGCTGGAAACAAAAATAAAATTTAATAACATACTGTTCAGATGTATATCTGTCATACTCTAAACTACGAAATCTCAAAACGTTCTTGTTTGAAAATTACTTAATTTTAAATTAAGCAACTTACATCTTTGGTGTGACGATTCAGGTGATCCTGAAGATGAGAACATCTAAAGAAAGTAGATTCACATATGCAACATTTATACATTTTCTCACTATCAGGAAATTCACTCCTGACTGATACTACCTCATTTCTTAAGAATTCATCGCAAATAGAATTTGCTGTACTTGAACTATGAGTAGTATTGATATTGTTTCCAGACTCTGTACAAGCCTGTGCTCTCTCCATTTGCAGAGATGATTAGGGAATGTTAGATTTAAAATCTTCCCCAGGAAACTGTTTACAATCTGGAAAAATTCTACAGTTATTATTCAACCATTAAAGAAATTAAAAATGTACAACTTTTCCCTTCATGACTCATTACTCTTCATTACCTTACCCCAACTTCTGATGTGCCATAGGCACCCTGGCAGATCTAAGATATCCATCTTAGAGCTAACCAGGACCCACAGTTTGGAACGGAGGTGATCTGACGGGAACCGGTGTGTCCAATGTGGGATAGCCGTAGGCAAATTCATATTGGAATGAATAACTCATCAATGAACTGGAAAGCAAGTAAGAACTTCATAAACCTTATTCACACATTTTGGTATTTATACATAAACATATTCATTCCCAAGTGGAATTAGGGCCTAATTTTTTTTTAATTTCAAAAGAGGACCAAATGGTTAAAATACACTAAATACATTACTTCTCAAATCAAAATTAAAAACGTACACTACATAATTAATCGGTAGTACGTTTTACAGTGACTTTATTGTAGGTGACTCGACACTAATCAGTCGAAACGCACTTGGGATTACCGTATATTACTCCGCACCTCGCAGAATATCAGCGTGACAGACAAGTTTCACTCGTGACGGTTAACGGTGAGGTAACGGTGACAGGTTAACAAACTTACTTGCCTGGCCGTTATAATCTGAGACCTGATATGGATCTGACAATGAAGACAATTTTTCATTTCAGTTCTTACGCCTGCGTCACGGAGGAATATAATAATTTATGTATTCCAATTATTGCTGTAATACTCAATGCCTGCGTCAACTGCTGGTTGACTGCCAAGCCAATGCCTGCACGTGGTTATATGTGCTCGCAGAGTTAGTGCTCGCGGCAACTTGCGATGAACACAGGTGACAGAATAAACAACTCTACTATATCATTCATTATTGATTGTAAGAACCATCACCTGATTAACACATTCAGAACACGATTCACAATCATCTCCAGATCATCACGATCACAGTCCAGATAATTTATTTTTAACGACAAAGAGCAGTGTGGATCTTATCCAAGGAGTAACTATGTATTATAACCTCCTTGATCTTATGTCACGATCACAAAGTCTACAAGGTAGACTTCGTGGTCACGATGTATGTAAGACATACCACGGTGTAAGAAATACCGTGCCTGAATCGACTTCGACATCGCCACGGTTCTCTTACACCGTGACATCGCCAGAGCGGTAACGAAACCCATTTCTTGTTTTATTAAAAGCTCTTGTGTAATTTTAACCCGTGAAATCCTTGTTTTGTTACCATAATCGTAAATCATTTGTTTAACGAGTTCGATTTGCCTAGAGAGAAACCACTACTGCATTGCATATAAATCATTATTTAACGAAAGAAAAAAAACAGTAAATTATGTGACGTATAAGGAAGATGTACAATTTTTCTTGAGCTCCGTAATCTCTACCCCTGGTTTACTATATTTGTTGGTTGAATTATGAATAAATGGTGAATGATCAAATATAATTTATAATAAAATTCACAATTAATAAATTCATTCATTAATACTTAATAAATACTAATTAAGAAAATTAATGAATTAATTCAATTCTTTCAAAATATCCCTTCAAGTCTCTTGCTTCAAATTTGTATTTTTATATTGCTCATTATGAGTGGGTTTCATACAAATAGGAATATCCTATTCAGAAAATTCAAGAAACAAATAAAAAACTTGTAGTTTATCGCCGTAGTGACGTTTAAGCTCCCGATTGGATAGTAGCGAAACAGCTGATTTCTGTCAGAGGCAAAGTTGTCAGAATAGCAATATAAATGTCATTTAACAAGTGAAGGAGTAGACATGTGTCCGAGAAAACTCGCTTGCCGATCGACTCAAGCGATGAACTCTTTGACCTCTGCAGAGGCGAACGAGAAAACTCTTTCAAGTGTGTGGGGGTCACGGTGTAAGATATCTTACTCCGTGGTGGGGGTCCATAAGTGTCCTTTGTTTCGATTTTTCACATTTCTCGTCGCACATTTCTAGAAACGCATTCCTCGATGTAGTGTGTTGAGGGCATAGTGTAGTATGTTGCGGGTCTTATAGATTATGCTCTTCACAGTACACGAATTATCTTACACCGCGGTTTACATGTAGCGTTTCTAGCATGCAGACAGTAATGAGATTTAACTCTGGTGGAAGGGGCATAAGACAAGTCTTCATCCTTGATAGGGGTATATATATGGTGGTGGAAATAATATGGTAAATACAATAATAAACTGAAATGCGAACAGATGTGCATTTATTTTTGACACAAGTTGCAAGTTTCACTTTGTGTTCACTATTGCAGACCTATTGTTTTTAGCGTATTAATTTATAGATAATTTAATTTGCTTGCACCATTGCATTTGATAACGAGTGCAGGTTATCCCACAAAGTTCGCACACGCACGTTTCTTATGGCACGTGGAAGGTCCTTGTTTTGCAGAGAAGAAAGTGGAAACCGTGAACTGCCAACCTGGTGACATAGTTTATCGTAGTCTATTCTTTGTTTGTCATTGTTTCTGTGGCGTAGAATTCCGGCCAGATCTGTCTCTTTTTTTCCTCTGCTTTTTTGACAACACGTGATGCTATTGTGTGAGGTAGAAGGAGTAGGGTCCTTAAATCCTCTATCAGCATGGTTTCTCTTGTCAGCTCGTGACTAATCTTGATTTAGTTGTTTTGGAAACTCCTAATGTTCTTTTTAAGAATGTGGCTCTTACTTAGCCATCTAAAGCTAGCAGCGCCCAGAAACCAATCTCAACCAAACCATGTCCAAAATTTTAGGCTAATTAAATGCTCTATTCCCGAATTTTAGGCTCTGGATTTCCCAAAAACGCGGGCGCTGCTAGCTTTAGACTAAAGCTAGCAGCGCCCACCCAGAATCAATCTCAAAATTAATTCAAAAATCTGGAACCCTTCCCAAAATTTAAGAATCATTTTAAGCTCTTAGAAAAAAATTATCCCCGTGTTCATATGCCAAAAATCAGGGCTGTACAAAGCGAAACACTTAACATTGATTCTTATGGGCGAATAAACACCAAAATCAAAAATCCTTAGGAAAAATCTGAAACCCCTCCCACAAGTTAAGAATAATTTTAGGCTCTTGGAAAAAAATTATCCCCGCGATAATATTCCAAAAATCAGGGTTGTGCAAAGAGAAACAATAAACATTGTTTCTTATGGGTTAATAAACATCAAATTCAAAAAACCGTGGAAAAATCTGAAACTCTTCCACTTTTATAATATTCAACTTTAATGATATTTTGGGCACTAAGAAAAAAGTATTCCGTATTTTATTTCCAAAATTCTGAGCTGTTCAAACAAACAATTAACAATGTTTCTTATGGAGAAACACCAAAATCAATAAATCAAAGTGTGAAGCCGTACCCTCACCTCGCTGCAACTATAATAGGGTAAATAATAACTTTTAATAGGGTTGCGACATCGATGTCGATGTTTTTAAAACATTCATGTTTTCATAGTCGATGTTTTCAACATCGGTGTATTGAAGCCGACGTTTCTTGATCATTGATGTTTTATGCTCGATTTTTTACGCTTACGATGTTTTGTAGGTGGTTGAAAAATCACACAATCACAATTTTGTAAAAATGAAAATATGAAATAAAAACTGAAAGAACCACTGTCTATTTTCGGTCCGAAAATCACAAACACGATATGTACTACACTCTTTCAAGAGACTGGTTTACTTCGCCGAAGATGATTATGATGCCCCGATGTTTCCTTTGTTTTTCCTTGCATATCGCACATAAAGAGGCGTTTATTTAACATTTTTTCAGTTACATTTTAATTATAAAATAATATGGACTACCACTGGCAAATTAAGTGCACGAATCTAATCTGAAAGATTACTAAACATACTATCAAACATAAATGTTCAAAATCACCAATGGCTTTTGATCGATCTATTTTTAACATCAATGTATTACTTTCGAAGATCTGTGCTAAGAAACATCGATATTTTGTTGTCGATGTTACATCACTAGCTACAATTAAACAATTGAAGATAGATTTCTTTTGTTAATGAAATTTATTTTTAAGACATTTGTCATAGTTCTGTTCAATTTTTCGAAAATAAGAGTGGTTTTCTTGAAATTTCGTGCAAAATATAGCAGATTGTTTCGCTTTGTACAGCCCTGATTTTTGGAATATAAACGCGGAGATAATTTTTTTCCAAGAGCCTAACATTATTCTTAAGTTTTGGGAGGGGTTTCAGATTTTTCCTAAGGTTTTTTGATTTTTATGTTTATTCGCCCAAATGAAAACAATGATAAATGTTTCGCTTTATACAGCCCTGATTTTTGGAATATGAATATGGGGATAATTTTTTCTAAGAGCCTAAAATATTTCTTAAATTTTGGGAAGGGTTTCAGATTTTTGAATTGATTTTGAGATTGATTCTGGGTGGGCGCTGCTAGCTTTAGTCTATAGCTAGCAGCGCCCACGATTTTGGGAAATCCAGAGGAGCCTAAAATTCAGGAACAGAGCATTTAATTAGCCTAAAGTTACCCTAAAATTTTGGATATGGTTTGGTTGAGATTGGTTTCTAGGCGCTGCTGGCTTTAGGTGGCTCTTTTACTTTCTTCTACTACTAGCAGGCAGGATCGGCGCTAGGTTATTTTGCGCCCTAGGCAAAATTAGATGTTTGCGCCCCCCCCCATAATAATAATGTTTAGAAATATTTATTTGGGTTATATATATATATATATATATATATATATATATATATATATATATATATATATAACACAAATTATTTAAAATTACATATTTAGGTGCATCACAAATATAAAACAAATGATAATTAGAAGTATAAAAGCAATCGTAATAAGTGTAAGAGAAACGATTTTACAAACCTTTCAATGAAACATATTAAAATTTAACTTTACGCGCTTTTTGTTTCGCGAATTGTTTGATTAATTCAGTTCCCATTAATTCAGTTACCACCAGAATTGTTTAATTACTGTACCAAATTTTCGCCCCCCTGAGGTTTGCGTCCTAGGCGGTCGCCTAGTTTGCCTATAGGTAGCGCCGACAGTGCTAGCAGGTTCTTTTCCGTGAGGTTCGGCCGAATCATCTGTATTCCTTAGGATAGTATGGGGCTAATTTTGCTTTGAACATTTTCTTTGCTGTGTTAAGGCTCACCTGTCTTAAAACCTTTATATCATTTTTATTGCAGTGATTGCTTGAACTGACGTCTCTTCTACCTTTCGTGAAAATGCTTCCTGAAGGTTGCAGAATGATTCCTAGGTAAAGCATTTGAATTCATTGACCACTTCTACGTAGGAGCCGTATACTTTTTATTTCTATGTCTGCTGGTGTCTTACTTACTTTTCTGAAAACCATCACTACTGTTTTACCTGTGTTAATTTCGAAACCATGTCCGCGACTGCTAATATAAAGAGCACGGGATTCAGAGGGTCTCCTTGTATTACGCCATTTGTCTGTATAGTAGGTGCGGATGTTGCTAGGCTATCAATTAATTGGATAGTGGTGTGCCGCAGAATTCCTCTAATTAGTATTACTCATCCAGAGGTTTCCCCCAGTGTTTCTACTATTTTTTTAAGAATCCAGTATCTTTTTGTGAGGTTGAATCCCTTTGTAAAATCCCCGAAGACTGTATATGGTAAATATGAAACACGAATTCTACCAATGGAAGCTGGCACCCTAACGGACTTTTCTCGGACTCAAAAGTTTTCTGTGAAAAGAGTTGTAGGATTTTTTTAAGGAATGTGCACATGAGTGTTATAAAGTTCCTGAAGGAAGTGTCAATGGCGAAATCTTGGATTTGGGTAATCGTTGACTTGTTGATAGAGGTAATGATGCGAGGTATATTATGGAGGGATTCAATATCATTGATGTCGGAAGTAAATATACTTGGGTTTTTATTTCTTGGCGCGTGGGGGCTTGTCTTCGCGATGGAATATCTCACGGTATTTCGCGTCGTTTTCCGTTGTGCCGCCAGGAGTTGCATGATTGCCAGCACTGCTCAATACAGTTGCGATCATGCGACTCCTAGCTGCACTACAGAGAACGACGCGAAACGCGAACTTTCCCTCAACTAGGTATCTCCACCAGCGGGGCACCTCCCCAACCGGGACCAACGACCTTTGCCGTTGACGCGCCCGGAACCACTAATCAACCAAGTGGCTCTCCCCGTTGCAATATCTCTAACCGTCCCCCTACAAAGTAGAAAAGAGATCCCTGCTGTATTTCTCTGCTAAGAAATCAATGTTTCCTTCCACGTAAGTGCTAATGTAAATTTTAGAATTAGAATAAATGTGTGAATCATTTGAATTATTAATTTTTTGCAATCAATCCTGTTAAATGGTGATTTTTTTATTGTTTTAAATTCCTTTTTGTATCCCTATTTTAGCCAAAATAAATGCCTTTTTGCATGCCTATTTTGGGAAAAACTAATCCTTTTTTCTTGCTTATTAAGTAAAATAAATGTCTATGCGATTAATATAAAATATCCTTGAACGTGTGCATCGCGTTTTTTCTACTTGTCATTCGCACCATGGTGGAAAGATATAAATGGGCTACTCTGGCGCATTAACTTTTACTCGTTCTGCGCAGCACCAATTTGTGTCACTAACCACATGATTACTGCACGTGCACTACGTTTGAAAAGCCTGACCAGTCGCATCCCACCATGTTGCATGGAAAGCAAGAAGTGTTGAGAAATATTTTGAAAGTGGCAGAAAGTTGCAATTTTCAACGAAAAGTACGATGGTGCAATTAAAATAAAAGTTGCAATATTTAAAAAAATGCTTCATACATCTTTTTTCAATGACTTGTAACGTGACGTTTTTGTTACCTGGCTGCATTTAAAATTCCCGCTAATATTGTGACGCAAGCTGACGCCTGAAGCTCGTTCCCACCACTCGTTCTTAGTTTTCGTTCACCGATCCCACAGACTCGATTCGTTATGATAAGGTACAAGACCAGATGTAATTCATTACAACGGAGCATATGTGTAAGAAATATTTCTTACACAGTGTATCGTGGCTTGGGGCTGCGATGTAAAAGGCACACCGTGTTTGAGGCATTTTGAAGGTTTAAATACGACGCCTTTCTGCTCGCGGGTACATAATGTCGTTCACGATAATCTCGCGGAAGTGAGCCGATTCCTTCACGTTCGTTAGGATAAAAGAGAAGAGACCAACGTTTTCTGAGATTTACGCCGTGAAATATCTTTATAATCTACAATACTTTCACTTTCGAACATTAATCAAACAAATGCACACAAATAACTATTTATACTTAGCATATTTACTTGTGTATTATGATTTTTTAAACTGCTTTTGATAATATTGTATGATTTACTAATAAATGAAAATTGAAACGTAATATTCTGTTGATTGTTGAAAACATTAATAAAACTTACGTAAATACGTCGAAAAAAGACTATAAAATAAATTACCAAATATGTGATAGAGTAAAGAATCAGCTGGAGGAGCACTGCGAGAGTGGTGCGCTAAGTAAAGAATGCTGGAAACTTGCCCAATCGGTGTCCGCTATCGGAAGGTCAAAGTCAAACTGTTTCAGCGGTCGCGCAGAGGGAGCAGAGCATGGGCGCTTAACTCTAGTTAGCGGAGAGACGACGCAACGCGAAGCGGCAGTCGGAACAGTTCTCGGTGCCGCACGGCGAGGTCAGCTCAACGTGGCTCAGAACAACTGAGATCACGCAGCGAGATCGTGAGACCGTAGAGCTTGCGTTACAGAACGTACAGTGCGAGGTAAGATTTCTGTGCTGTTTCCAAGTGATAGATTTGCAAAACAGATGACTGTTTTGCAAATCAAGGGACGTGTTAATAAATACTGCCTAGCAAGATCAAGTGTTTTGTTTGTTATTATGAATACTGCATTTGAAATCTGACTCGCATGTAGAAAGCCGAATATGCGATGGTGTGAATATGCGATGTTACCTTGTCCTCCAGTGTGTTTCGATTCTTTCATTCGACTCTAATGCAGAAGGCCGAAACAGCCGGGCGAATTTGAGATTTGAGCCTTGAACTTGTTCCCTCTTGGTATTTCAGTTTACTCATTTGCTGTGTAAATTGTAACATTTTAAAAGGCAACTTTGTGTCTGCTGTTCGTTATAAATATATTAAAGAAGGAGTGAAAATAATGCTGCAAATTACCAAGTACTACAGTATTTTCACTTGTGAAAAGACATACTACCTATGGGACTTTAGTTGTTTTTATCATCTGTTTTATATTTTGTTATTAGGAAAGTGAAACTCCACAACTATTTTCCCTAAATGTTACTGATATATTATGAATAGGATTTAATGTAAATTTTTGTAAGCACGACAGGCAATGAGTTTGTTTTTTGACGACTTTTTTATTAACAATAGGTTACATATTAGTCGTTTATTATTTATGTGTTAATTAAGTTTTTTCTGTTGTTGTTTTTTTTGACCAAATTTCTTTTGATCAGGTGAGTTTTGGGAAATCGTCAAACAGTTTATTTGCGAAAGTGCAGTTAACATTTATTACATTCTGATTAAATTGTTAATTCTTATTTAAGTTACTAGAATTCCTTCGATGAACCTTTCTGTTTCAAAGATAGATAACATAATTTATTACACGACAGTAAAACATGCTTTGGGGTGTAAATGGTGTGGAATATACGAAGGAAAAAACTTAAAAGTTATAAAAAAGTGTCATTTATTTCGGTATACATCTTAAGTAATGAAACGTCTTTACAAGTAAAGTTGAAAGACAGTGGTTCATATCAAAGTCGTTGGAAACCAAATTGAAAGTGTCTGCGTAACGGGAAGGTCAAGGCCTGTTTTTGCCTCTTCGTTAAGCGCGCCATAAAAACGTCACGCAAAACGAGCGCAAAAAACGACAACAACAAAAAGAATAATGTCACGGAACAGATTCTCACATCTACTAATGGAAATTTCCATAATTGCGGTCGAAAAATATAGCATGTAATAGACGCGTCTTGTCTAATCACATTCAGCACTTCTATTTGAAAATTTATATTTTGCCAGTTGGTCGGTTTTCATCCAAATCATTTTCTCATTGTTTTTGAGATGTCTTTCGGCATTGGAAAAGAATAGATGTTTTATTCGTACAAGGTTCTACAATTATATGTGAATTATTTATTGTCGTGTATTACAGGAAAAGATGTTGGGCGACAACGCTCGTGTCAATACAACTGTCGTCGTATCGACGGCGGCAGCGCTCGTTGCGGCCGCTGTTGTAACCACATGGTGGCACAGGAGGCGGCGCGAGAGCGGGCGAATGCCCACCAAGTGGCGCCGTGTGGGAGAACTGGCGGAACTACGAATTTACCCTCTGAAGTCGGGAGCGGCTTTGACATTGAAGAAGCCGAATGTACCGATATTGGGGTTCGCACTACTGGTGACGAAGCAGTGAAACTAAGAGATAGGTATGCATACGTGGGAGTGTAAGTGGTGCATCGTAAATCATGATGCAGTCTTTGCATCATATCGCAAATTATAGTGCATGTTTTCCTGAGATCGAGAATCCGAGTCTCCTCTCTTCCACCAAAACAGCTGATTTATGAAAGAAATCGCAATGAGTACAGTGTGTAATAGAAACTATTTGCACCGAAACACGAGCAACTTACCCTTTCATTTTACTCTTCAAAATATCCAACCCTTCCCCCTCTCCTTCCGTACTAGCGAAACGAGAGATCTAGAAAACGTATACTATGCGTTTCCTACGAAACAACCTTACGCAGATTATACTTCTCCCCGATAAGTCACTAACGTTTTGTTTCGTGTTGTGTTAGGGTTTATTACATTATTCTGTTATTTATTTATTTTGTCATTACTGTAATAATAAGTGAACTAAATTATTGTCACAAGTCTGTAGTAGTCTGTAGTCTTTCCTTAGTAAAACTTTTTAGATTTAGTACACCACTACTACGAACAGCTATCTTAAGAGACAAAAATCTTTGTTTCTAATCTGAACGTTGGAAGGTAATGCACTTATTACATTTCTAATTAAATACTGTTTTCAATTACAATTATTTCTTTAAAAAAATCAAGATTCTTTTTATTCAATATATTTAATTTGACCCACAATTGATAGGTACAAATCGGAGTGAAGTATTTAATATATTTGGATAATTTCTTTGCTTACTGTCATAATTTCGTTTAGGAAGTAGCTCAAATTACTTTTGAAACGAAAATCCTTGGTGTTTTAAATATAAAGATAACCATCAGCTTTTTTAACATATTTTGTAGAGAGCAGGGTTGTCCAACTGGCGGCCCGCTGTGCCAGTTACTGTTGTAACGTCGTGGGTAGGGATCTACGCCACCAATTAACAGACACGAGTGAGTATCGACAAATTTATTTACACATATTTACATAATCACTCTAAGGCGTTTTGTTAGAGCTACTCACTGCAGCCCCCCCTCTCTCTCTACACGCGCCTAGCGGCGGTGTACCACTTCACCGTGTTCGAGCACATCGAACACCGACGCGTGCATAGAGCACTCCGCGCCAGCCTGGGCGGATAAAGTTTTTGCGGATAACCGCGAGGGAGCCTCCTACTCTGTGTTCCCTCACGAGGCCTCGCGACACGGCTTTATATAGTGCCGCGTCACATGACCTCCTACGTCATTTCTCCCTCCCACGCCTGGACCTGCCTGGACATGCCTGGACCTGCCTTGCGCACGACACCACGCACCTCCGCCACCACCCCTCTTTCTTACCTCCGGAGGGTGGCCTTTGTTTGGGGAGGCTATTTTAAGGTTCCTCATGCCCATACCTTGCCAGCCCATCTCTCTGCGCAGGAAGTGGAGCCTACGACGCTACACTGTGCCCCGCAAAAAGTTATTGCTCAAAGATGAAAGCCTCTTGCATCCATGTCGGGGAAGAACATTATGCGCCCTGTCGGAAACAGCTCCCTCCTAATATAAAAAGAGCTTAAGTTTAGATTCAAGAATTTTTTTCTCGTAAATTGAGAAATTCAAAATCATCCCAAAATTTCACGGCACCATGTATGGTAAGGCTTGATATCGCGCCTGGTCCCCTCCCGTTCCAGAGTAGCCGCGCGAACTGCCGAGATGAACAATACGGGGAAGTCAAGAGGAGATCACGCGACCAACGATGATTAATAGAGACCGGATTTTTATGTAATTACATATTTTTTGTCTTTCTACTTACCGTTCCCAAAATTGTAATCTTGGCGAATCATAGCCCGCCTAAAACATCGAATTTTTTCGTTAAATATTTTTACATATTCAGTACTGTATTACATATTTTACATATTTTGCTGTTTTCACAATATATTTTCTTATTTTATCAATTTTCTTCAGTTTAATTTCATATTTTTTTATGAAAATATGTATTTTTTTAAATCAACATTTTTCCTATAATATTGTCGAAATCTACGTAAATATCATTGACATCGTGCTTTGTTATCTGTAACCTTAATTTCCGAGAAAAAATTGCGATCGCCGACGTGTAACACTTCGATGAAGATGATACAGTGTTGCTGGTCGTAGATCTGGCCAGTTTGTGAGATTGGTCTGGCTGCTAAACTACGGTCCTGGATTATAATACATTACGATTTTACTACTGACGAGAAAGATGGTGTAAAGTGAGCAGTTTTTCTAAATGTAATTCCTTGCTGTGTAAATGGATTTTAATTAGTGAATTTTAATATTACATATTATATCGGATTTTACATATTTATTACATATTCTTATTGTTTTCATTACATATTTATGTACATCGTTTGACGTTTAATACTACATATTTTTCCGGTCTCTAATGATTAATATGGTCCGCAACCGTATTAAAGGTTTTAGTTGGGACCCTTCAGGCCTTGCAAGTTGGACAGCCCTGGTAAGGGTTCTAATGGTTTAAAGTGTGGAGATGCATTGTTCTTGGCGAATTTCGGGGCTTACGAGGTGACCTTTAAAACATTTGGAAGTGCTATTTGAGATTTTTCACTTGCAAATTATTTTGGAACATTTTAGTCATGTTGTACTTTACATGCCATGTTTCAGGTTTTTCATAGTAATAAATGAAGCTGGTGTCATGAAAACATGTCGGCAGCATCCGAAGTTGTTTTTTATTAAAGTTGCTTCCGGAGAAGCGGGAACTGTGGTTTTCAGTGCTCCGGACATGAAAGACTTGACTGTTCGCATTCCTTCCGGACCTCCAGCAAAAAAAAATTATTTTGAGTGAGTAGACAACTAATCCAAATTGGTACTATAAAGGATATTATGGTATAGTGGTATATTCACGTATGTGAAGAATGTCGTATGGATAAGATATATGGTTAGTTTCATAAGATCTGTTTTTAAAAGGAATCGCAATACCAACTGATTTTTCTACTACCTGCGCAGTATAGAGAAAGTATTGTAATTCTACGGTATAAAAGGTGAATTGTCAACAAAAAACTTTTCTTGTTGGTCCCTGGCAACGAAAAAGTGGATAAATATTGTTCCTGTCTTAGCACATTACTTCCTCTACACCTCTACTACACTGCGATTTTTCTAACTTTGCCCCTCAAAGCCACTCAAATCTCATCTTCGCGATGGAATATGTCACGGTATTTCGCATCTTTCTCAGTCGTTCCGATAGATTTCGCATGATCGCGACCGTATCAAGCAGTGCTTGCGATGATGCGACTTCTAACGGCAAGACCGAGCAAGACACGAAATGCCGTGACATACTCCATCGCGAAGATGGGATTTGAGTGGCCTTGAGGGGCAAAGTTAGAGAAATCGTAATGTATACCTTGTGTAGTCAGAATCCGTTTGGTAGAACTATGATACCAAAAAGGTGGTCGTTGAACAATTCCAGCAGCTAAATTGTAAGTAGAATTTTGTTGTAGTAGATCTGACAGATATCCCGTACCCTTGAATTTGAAGTGGATATTTTGATTTGGGGGGGTGGTGAAAGAGTTCACAGGTACTGCTTGAAGTCGTCTTCCGAGGTGAATCGTTTGCACCTCAGAGCCTCCTTTAAGGGAACCAAAATGGCGTAATCTGCAAGAGTGCTATGATTGTGTTGACCGTATGAAGCCCTGCATTGTCGTGGAGCAGCATGACCCCATGAGTGAGGTTGCCTGGTCGTTTCTTGCAGAAATTGAAGTGGAATGTTCTCGGTCACCCTCCATACAGTCCAGACTCTCTCCTTGCAATTACGCCAGTTTTGGTCCCCTAAAAAATCTCTGAGGTTCAAACTGATGTGCAAATGATTCACCTCCCACGACAACGTTAAGCACTACGTGGGGAACTGATTCACAACGCAGTGCCGTAAATCTTAAGAGAGTCATTCACCGCCTTGAATCACAGTTGGACAAGTGCCTCAACAGCCAGGGCCAGGTACTTCTGACCTACAGGAATGGATTTTTGTTTCTAGGCCTCCGGCTCTTTTCTTTCTGAATGTTCCTTATATTACTAAATGATGACTGTATCTGTAACTAAATTATTGTCAATTGTTGCAATTATACTTTATAATATTGTGAAGTTGTAGTATGTTGCATTTACCAAACCCGATACGTATTCTAGCAATTAATCATCATTAAGTAAGTTAAAATTATTTTACTTCTTCAGAAATTGTCATTCTTTCTTAAGATTTGTGAGGCACTGACTTAATGTTTTTCTTTTCTTATTTCGCCGTTGTAGCTTGTTCAACTCCCGAAAGATGACAAATGTTCTAATTCATTGTTATTCATAAAGGATGTGGAAGGAAGAGAAGTCAGAGTCTGTGGACTGCGGAGACGAAGCCGCAGCATGGTTGCACAAGTTTCTCAGCCTCAAGGAAGACGACAAAGTGCGTCTAGGATACCACCAAGAGGATGTTGTACCTCGGCGAGACTGTGACAAGAAACCTTGGTCTCTCTTCCGCAAACAATACAATCGACTAATGCGCTATGATACGGTAAGTGGCTAAATAGTTTACGCAAATCCTTAAGTCCAAAGAAGCAATATGTAAAAATAGCGTACCCGTGCCAGAACTCTCGCCTGATATACGCCACCCGCTTCCTTATTTTTCCATTTCCGTATTAAGTCGGAATTATATATTTTTCTTCAAGACCTTCTTATCCGCCGTTACTTGTTTTATATGTCACTTTGTAATTGATAACAATATAATACACCCTTGTCAATACAAACTATTCTTATTTAACTTTATTTTCGAGCAAAGAAGTACACCCGTGTAATTCAATCGCATAGTATATCAAGTAATTAGTAATTTCACATACAGTTACAAATTATACAGGCTCTGAACAGACGGGATAGAATCGAGAATCGTCGAACCAGCAAAAATGTAATAGAACGGTCAAGAAAATCTCATCCTGTAGATGCCGGAGTGAGGAGCGTTTCTTTGATGCCTGGCCTCAACGATTTTAGTTTTTGTCGCCCTACAACGCTTCGTTTAGTTGTAAGATATGGATTAAAAACTTCTGGCGTGTGCTGCGGGTTGCATTTACATATTTAGATGCGCTTTTTAAACAAAACCTTCACATTTGTAAAGTCAAAGTGCAATTCATCACGTCACCGTGAAATATTCTTTCTTTACAGACCACATTATAAAGATTGGTTGTCTGTAAGAGCCTTAAAGGAAAGGTATACTACTAGAATAATATAGGAGACGATTTGTTGTCTAACGTAAATAACAAATGTATCTTGAGAAAAGGCAAACTTTTATCTGGTTGCTAGCCAAAGCGTGAATACTTTGTAGGCAAATCAAAAAATTGGGATCAATTCTGTGTTGGTTGCAGGCAACGAGCTATAATGTACTACATAAAGTGACTGAAGCGCCCCCATCTTTGCAGCAAATTAAAGCTTTTTTCAGTCAAAGCAGCGCCGTCTGAAGAAACAGCATTCTGGTATTGCGTTTGGCGCTGGTTAGGGCGGGGTGGGCGTGGGCTGCGTGTAATATAAATTCTCTTAGTTTCACGACCAAAAAACAATACTTTAAAAATTAAATTACAATCTGTAAGGAGAAGGAATTGAGAAACTTTCAAATCACGTTCTTCGGGCGTCGTTTATTGTCATAAGAATAGAAACTTTTGTAATGCTATTGTAGTTAGCATAACGTCTGAAAGTTATATGCCGAACATACTGAAGGCATTGTGAATATTATTATTCTATCCACTAATATAATTTAAAAACAGATAAACTAAAAAACAATAATGTAGAAATAAGATCTGACACAACAGTACCTTCAGCACAACAGTTCTACACGCCATCAGGCACCTCTCATGTTTTGACTGCAAAAAACATAGCTGCCTTTAGTTCGTCGAACGTCAACCAAGAGCGCTGAAACTACAGGGTCAGCCACTCTATATAATAGATTCTAGTTCTTCGGTTGCAGGGAGCTTTCTCGGACATGGCGCCTTACCTGCTCATCAACGAAGCGTCCGTGAGCGACCTGAACTCCCGCATCCCCTCCGGCAAGCAAGTGGCCCCCAGCTGGTTCCGCCCCAACTTCGTGGTGCGCGGCGCCAGCGCCCTCGAGGAGGACGAGTGGAACTACATCAAGATCGGAGACAACACCGTCTTCCAGAACTTCAAGCCCTGCTTGAGGTAAGTGTAGTGTAGCTGCTCTGCTGTATTTTTACAGATGAAGCAGTGTAGCGATGATTATCTAAGGATCTCCGTTCCAGGATTTGATTAGGCTTCTTTCGTAGCTGCACTTGGATAGCTAGGTTTAGTTCAGCCGCTATCTGGAGGATCATTCGAGCGACCGGTCGCTCTGATCGGTAGTTTTCCATGTTTTCTTCGATCAACACTAGGCGAATGCCGAAGTAAACGGATTACATAAATTACACATGACAATTAACTACTGAATGGTGACTGATTAGGAAGTCAATTATTCTTGGAACTGAGTAAAAACACTAAACACTTGAATATAATTGGAGAACACAACTACTAATGCTGATACAAACAATATAATAGAAATTGAAGTTGACAAAATTTGAAATAAAAAGACATCTTATGAATTATGAGCATACTGAGTACAGATTTGGGTTGAGGTGACGTCTGGAATCTGTAATGCTGAAAAAACAGAAAAACAATCAACAACAATTGATACGAAGTTTTAAGCTGTGTCAGTGGCAGCAACGCCGAGAGTATGTCACTGGGATTGTGATGCCTCGATTGACCCCTGCAGAACACTTGAAAGTGGGTCAGGAATCAGCCCTGTGTCAAGAGGCGTGGGTTGGTGTCCAGATCACACACGCGATTCACAAAATTTAGGAAGATCATTTATATTAATTTCCCTATTTTCAATTATTGGCGCGAGACATCGCAGCTCACCGTATACCTCAATCAGCTTGTCGCCTAAGAACGTAGAACTTAACATCACAGTTAATATTGTTAATGCTGAGGTTGTCATAGTTCAGATTTAACGTGGCTAACATTATTCGAGCAATTAACATAGCTCAAGATTTACGTTGTACTATACGATATGCGAGCACTAAGTTCCTTCAAGCATTTGCATAATGAGAAACTATAATGTGCAGTTCACAGATTCAGACGTGAATAATTACACTTGAGATATTGTTATGAGCACCACATAGTTCACTGGGTCAAACGAAATGTGTGTGGTTGCATAAAATCACGTAAGATGGCTGTTCGTATGTTGTAAACTGAACAGTTCATTGACGTCAGAAACGTTAATTGAAGTGAATGTTGTACACACAAATTTTAAAGATTGTACTGTAGAGTTATCACAATTAAGACTTGGAAGAGTACGACCGAGAGAGACATACGTCTCTCTCTCGTCTGCTCTGTATGAATGTCGCAGCTCACTGAAGTTCATTAGATGTGGCTGGGGAGGAGAGAATCTCTTTGCGGTTCAAAAGCTTTTCGCCAATAGGAAGCCAGCTTTCATTTATTGCAATTCAGAGATATCAGATGGGGAAATTTGTGATTAAAGAAGGTGTGTGAACATATGATTAATTGAATTAAGGTTTTTGATGACGTGTCCAATGATAGTTATAGTTAGTTATAGTTAATGCCTTATTTTACGTGGCGAGACTCGGGCCATCAGGCCCGCTCTTCCGTCTGACCACGCAAATTTCACTACGCTCCTTTCACCTAGCGGAGAAAGAAGGTATTATCTCGGGCGACGAAACAGGCGATTTGAATTTAGTTCAGAGGCGTCATTTAGGCTTGAGGATCTTTCACATGTAAGTAAATCTACTAACATGGGCCAGCCGGCTTTACTTCCCCTCCGCGGAAGGCGTACGAAGAATTTTTTCGCCCCGCTTCGATCGGGTTTGAACCCGCGAACTTGGGTATGACAGTCCGGCACGCTAACAGTCACACCATCGAATCCGCGAATGATTATTATATTAGTCGAATAAATTGCGAATCACGGTTCCGAGAATGTAGCAAGGCTCGCAGATAGGAGGCTGTTGAGACGGCGTCTCACGGGAAGCGCGTGGGTTGAATTCGTTGTATTACGGGTCGGGCGAAGTGGCTGGTTAATGCGTAAACTTGAGACACAGTTGTATGACTGAATATTAATGTTGAATACGAGGATACAAATTAGGGTTCAAACTTGTACGGCTGGGCTGATTTGTACGTAACAATAGCGTGCATGTTAAATGTCCAATTGCAAATAGAAGTAGCTTTAGGAGCTTGCTCCGACATAGTCGTTCTCAAAGAAGTCAAGTTCTTTCCTAGGTTTGCAAAGCGATTCTTGGTTTATGACATTTGAATCTTAAATTGATATTTCATTTCTTTAGGTGGTCCGTTTGTAATATCTCTGAAAATTTGTTTCGGTTAGTTAATATCTGTTTTTGAGGTGTACATAAATATATACACATATAATGAGTAATAACTTCTTTCCTTTGTGTTAAGGTAAATCTTCCTCTTGGGAACACCGATACACCTTACACCGATTACAGAGTGATCTCATAACGAACGCAAAAAGTTCGCATCATGAATGTGCCACAGTAATTTTTTAGAATCATAAAAGTAATTAAGGTGTCAAAGTGAGAACCATTCAAAAAATAAGAAATAGCGTGAAGGCGAAATTTTTCATTACAAAGAGATAAAAATTGTCATTACGTAAAAAATTGTAATGAACGTGGAATTCATTTTCTGCTCATATTGAAAACTAATGCACAATTTTCTCCAACATTCATCTGCAGATGTGTGGTAACCACAATGGACCCTGAAACAGCTGTCAAGGATCCTCAAATGCAGCCTTTGAAGACTCTTAGAGGGTGAGTACTCTTGCCCGTCTTGTATTTTATAGGTCATTTTCTACACGAAATGAAAATATTCCAATTTCTTTTTAACAGCGCTCTTGTGTTATTCCTCACATTTTTGAGGCCTCTTCAATAACGACTTTTTTGGGCTCCTTTGTAGCCACTGCAGAGTAATAGCAAAATATATAACTTAGAAGGTTACTCGTTATATGAAAGTTATTTACATTAAATTGTAATGAACATACTATAAGGAAGTTGTTGATTTTATTGGCTTTGTGAAATATTGTAAACACACAAAAAACGAAACTGGAAACTGGATTATTTTTAAACCGTTCATATTTATATAATTATTTAAAGAACATTGAGTCGGTTTAAATTATAATTCTTGCAATGAATTGAGCTGCATCTTCCGGAACCTTTTACATCGTAACGAACAAGTAGTACTTCTGTTCCATTCCGGTATAAACAGCATCTTTGCCCTTCCGGTGCTTATCGATCACTGGTGAACATGGAACTACAAAATCGGCCGCCAGCAAGTAATTTACACTGCGCGTGACGATTGAGGAAGGAAATATTTTCAACGCAAAAGCAAACCTAGGAATCTTGTAATGCTGAGACGAATTTTGTTGCTCAGGGTATCACTTGGTGTCACGGCACTGCACTTGTGTGGGAGGTCCTAGGGTTCGAGTCCCGACGGAGGCTGCATTTTCAAAACTAGTTACATAGTTTGGTCGAATTCAGACGCTGTTGGGAGGAGAATTCTAGCGACCGCCCTCTCTGATAGCTAGTTTTCCGTGGTTTCGGCGGTCAACACCAGGCGAATGCCGGAGCAGTAACCTAAGAAATGGACCCCTGTCCCCGTGCGATCTTTCTTTCCCCTATCCTCATCCCTTACTTACACACACACACATACACACATGTCCTACTCCAATGCAAATGTGAGGAGATCAGTCCGGTGTTTAGAGTTTGTCCTTCCCGTTGATGGGAGATACCTGGTAGGGAAAACGCAACTAGCCGTCTTGTAGGTCTGCGCCGGATCTCGTCATCCAGGGGGATGACCCCCGCCACCGCCCGTGATGAAACATCCGGGGCTAATGCCTTTGGCGCCCGCGCTGAGTGTGCGCGTGCGCGTGTGGTGTGCGCAGGTACCGCCTGCTGAAGGACGCCAAGAAGCAGCAGCTGGAGGGCGAGCTGGCGCCCGCCATGGGCTGCTACATGGGGCTGCGGCAGCAGGGCACCGTGCGCGTCGGCGACCCCGTCTACGTGGGCGAGCGCGCGCGCTAGGGCGCAGCACCAACTCACGACGGCCAACGAAACCCAAATGGAAACATTATCAATCCAAATTTTTAAAAATGAATTTCAAACAAAAAATCTGATTAAAAATACTAACTGATATTCAAAGTGTAAATAATGAATATTAGGGAACAAAAGTTCAAATGAACAAAATTGTATGCGCAAATCATCAATTTTCTTATGTGAATGAACCGGTTAAAATTTTGAAAAAAAAAACTGCGAAAAATGTGCAGCAGTATTCTTTGTTTTATGTAAATTCAGTTTTGTTTTATTTGAATCGAATTTTGTACAACGTCAAACCATTTTACAATGAAAAAGTTGGGTAATTTGTGTTACAGCTTATAATTGTTTTTGTTTGTTTGTTAGTTAGTTTCTTTGTTTGTTTTGAAACTTTCGAAGTTTTGAAGAAGTAGTTTCATAGGTTTAGAACCCATGAAGCTCTACTAGAAACGGGCGTCAACATTGTATGTCTCGTTTGTTTAATGTTGTTTGAAGTAGTTGTATGAAATCTATTAAACATTTTCTACAGTTTTGTTGGATATTTGTGCATGACTGTTTAGTCGAATTTGAAATCGTGTTCTTCCTTAACACATGATTGTTTCATTATTTTATAAATGTGTTAAAATGATATTTCCTAGGTGTACTTGTGTAACATTTTTATTGCTATTTTAGGTCGCATTAACATCAAGGTCACTAGCGACCACTATTGGGTTTAACGTTCTGTAATGACATAGTGATGACAGGGGTGAAAGTACGAACACAAGTACAACCATGCCCGAGGCGGGACTCGAACCCCCGATCTTTGGGTCCGAGATGGCGCTATGACACTACTGCCTTAACGATCTCGGCCACCGCAGATCGCCTTATTTAACATTATAAACATGCAACTTCACATGTGTAAAATAGATTGTGAATGAATGGTACAGTAGGCTCCGCTTATAGTGAACTCGGATATAGTGAATCCTCGGTTATGGTGAACGTAAGTCACTGGTCCCGTTTCACTTACATTACAAATAATAATAATAATAATAATAATAATAATAATATTCTGCTATAGTGCACCTGAACTTCGGTTATAGCGAACCGGAACCTCAGCTGTAGGGAACGTAGGAAATACAAAGTCCAGGAAATTAATTCCCTCCTGGAAAATAATATATCGCCTCAGTGCCACAAAATTCCAACATTGAAAAAAATATTGTCGGCCAAAGGTCGTAATTGAAGAAGTCTCCCCTGAGGTGAAGGAAGAGGACCTGGCATGAGGGCCTTACTGATCTGATGCCACTCAGTTCCACTGCGGAAACAAAGGCTATGTCCTGCGTGGGCTACAACTGGCCGCGGCGACGCACGATTGCTTGCTTCAGTTTCTATCTTGGTGTTCCTTGATATTGCACGGGACAAAGCGCGTTGAGTTGTGCGTGGGCCGCAGGAAGCATGCGACTCCACGGCCCTGCGATATCCGCCGTGCCGCGTGGAAAAGCGGAGGGTGGGGCGGTGTTCCAACATTGCAAGAGGCTTTGTAAGGTGACAAGACTGCATTATGATACTCGCAGAGAAGAATGCAGAATCAAGTATGGAGATAGTACGAACTTCGGAGAAGAATGTAGAGAAATTACTAATGAAAAAGTACGAAGAGAACTATTAAAAACAATTGATTTTTTTAAGGTCAAATAAAGATATAGAAAATTTCAGTTCGTGCTGTTAATGTATTTTGCTATATCTCTATGTTAATAAAATGAATCGTTATGGAGAAATTCTATTTAGCTTTGCAATCATTGGATGTAGTGAACCAAACACGTTGGTCCCCAAAAATTCACTATAACCGGAGTCGACTGTGTATAGAATGAATGTAGACTTTTGTGACTATGACTATGAATGTGGCTTACAGAATGAATCTAGTGAATAGTAAGAAAATAACAATACATGTACACAACATGTACAATACATGTACGTTACTTTACAACGCATTGCCAGATGACATAAAACAATTAAAGTCGGTACACAAATTTAAGTTTAAAGTAAAATCTTTTCTGCTGCAAAACTGTTTCTATACAATTAGAGACTATACTGATCGTGAAAAAGAAAAATAATGTTTATTGTAACAAAACAACGATATATAATGAATTAGTTTACGTTTGCATTGTATACATTAAAAAAAATTAATACGCCTGTACAAGTAATGTACTTCAGCTTCCGGGTCAATGACCCCCATCTCGATCAGGTTTTTGTCCAGTTTCCCTGATCCATTGAGCAAATGCTGAGATGGCCCCTTGTTTTGCTTCTGGCCGTAAATGTAGCTTCACTGTGCGCACGTTTTGTTGAGCACTCCTTTTGCTTGTAGTTCATTTACCGTTGAAATTGATTTTCTATAACTCGGGAAAAAAACATTTTTCAAATATTTTTATTTTTCTAAAATAATTATTTTTTAAATTCATTTTTTCGTTTTTTTGTTGTTTTTTAATTCTGGCCCTCAAGAAAATGTGCGCAGATAAATTTCTTTCCCCACACGTCATATACAGTTTTTACTGTTTTTTTGACAAATAAATAAATAAATAACGGAAGTTGCAACTGACAACCTAGAGTGAACTGATGGAAAAGGTTACTTGGGAACGGGTGGGCGACGCCATGTAATATGTTGCCAGCTCAATTGAGAGAAATCTTAAAGGTAATTTTGTCGAAGGCTGTGAAACGTAAAAGGGGTTACGTAAAGCACTATCAGCGCATGTTTTCTTGATATGCCACAGCGGAGGGTGCGGAGAGAGGACGGCTCCGTCGGGACTTATAAGGACGTATCAACTGTTGGCATGAATGTATTTCGCCAAAGAGTGGCACGATACTCAGCCCCCCACTCACAAAAACAGTGGCCTGGGGCAGTAGATCTGCAGGAACCCAATTTTCTAACCAAAATTTCTCTACATAAGCGGTTAATTTAAAGTAGTAAATACATTTTTTATTTAGAGTAGAACCTCGTTAACCAGAACATCCGGATAACCCGGACCAGTTTTGAAAAAAAACATTGTTTAACGTAGAAAATGAAGACAAAGCTTTGCAAAGGCATATTCTCAATATGTTTATTACTCAAATGCATTGCATTTACTACACCTTCCAACCTGTCCTTCCCCTCCTCAATCTTCCAGCGACGGCCTGCCTGCAGAGGGAAGACCGGGAGGCGAGGAAGTGACCCTGGCGATGAACTGGGCATTCTCAGGGGCCACGATGCCCTGAACTGCCTCGTTGGGCAGACCTGACCTAGAAATAACACTCCTCAAATGCGCTGCCTTCTCGGTAAATTTGACAAGAACTGATAATGGAAAGTCGTGAAATAACATTGCTGCTGAGTTTGGAAAAGGAATTTCTGGTTGGGAATAGGAAAAAAATAACAAAATACAAAACAAATTGAAGACTGTTTCAAAGTGATTTCTAAGGGCAGTTTGGATAATCGATGTAAGGCAAAAATTGCTGTACTAGAAACTCCGGATGAAGAATTGTATAAGAACTCTGTTTTCCGATTTCTGGACCCATCAGGGAATTGAGTTTGAACAAACATTTTCTTCATGGAGACTCTAGATTTTCAGCTAGTCAGGAGTGGTTGGACAGATGAAAAAATTGCATGGGTTCCGTCACCTCACAATTAACTTAAAAAAGCTTGGTAGGTGATGTTGAAGTGACAAAAAAATTTTAAAAAATGTTTACGACTTTATTAAAAAGGTGTGACTGGGTCAAGTTTACAATGCCAATAAATTCGGTTTTGCAGTCCGGATGTTGCCGACTAAAACGTTAGCCTCATAATTATGGCATTCAGCGAATGGGAAAAGGGAAAGACCGCCTCAACAAAACGGCTTGCAGAAATGCGGAAGGAAAGCACAAACTCCCTCTCCTTATAACAGAGATGTGAAAAAACCCTTGCATTGAAATATGTATAACGCGTTCCTACTCTGTTTTTTAGAGCTAATAAAAAGTACTTGGATGGTTAGTGACCTTTTCAGACAATGGTTGTTCGAGAAATTTGTGCCGTCAGTAAAAAATAATGAAGAATTACGGCCTTTCCAACAAGAATATTGCTGATTGACAATTCGCCTTTGCATCCGTCTGTCAATGAACTGGTCAAATACTACATTTCAGTGACTTTTTTACCACCTAATGCAACTTCTCGTTAAACCGATGAACCAAGGACTTTCAGAAAAAAGTGTACAAAAGGCAATTGCTAAGCCAACTGGAAGAAGGGTCTTTATCTTTTAACATAGACTTATTTATTTGATTACGGAAGCTTGGAATGACGTTGGAACCAGAAACTTTAAGAAGTCCTGGAAAAATTTGTGGCATGATATGTGTGACTTGCTAGAAAACAATAATGAAGAAGAAGAAGAAAGTGGAAGGAGATTTCATAGACATTTAAAAAAATATATATGGCTGTTCCGATGTTGATGAATAACAGTTGGAGTTGGTTGCAAATTGACAATGGCGGAGGATATGAAGTAACCACAGAGGAATAAATTATTGCATCACGCGTGTTACAAAAACTTAAAATGAAGAGGATTCAATGTCGATAAGTCAGCTGTGGTTATGCCCCACGATACTGCACAAGCAGAGGCAAACATGGATATTTTGGTTTTATTGCGAGGGTCAAGTCGAAACTTCGCCGTACGAGTTTTAATGCTAAAGCGGATGCAAGATGGAGCAACTTTTAAGCGATACGCAAAACTGAACTTCCAAAAGAACACGTTTTTTACCCACTGGTTTGCACCGATGCGGCGTATGTACAGTGCAAATTCATTATTACATTACAATGTGTTGTGCCAATAATTTTTAAACTCCAACAAAAATATATTTGTTAAGTACATGTTCTTTTTTATCGTTTTCCCCTCATTCACTAGATATCCAGGATTTTTGTTAACTCAGATCGGCCCCGTTTTCAGTCGAAGCGAGTTAACACGTTAAAAGGTTCTACTGTAATTCGAATGAAAATAATTTTCGGGGCTCCGATTAAGTTGGAGCCTGGAACAAGTTGCCCCAGCCTTCTGGGAGCCCCTGCTTTTATTTCGATGAGGGGATTAGTAGTTACACTGCGTCTTTCTTCACTTCTTCTTCCAGTTCCTTACTTCTCCCTTCCCATAAGACAAAAAGGAAATCATCATGTCTAATTAACATCCATAAGTTGCTGATTCTTCCATTCGAGCCAGCCTGTCTGGCGTGATCCGCAACTGAGGCGTTTCGCAAAAGTGTTGTTTATTTGCGTATCGAAATCCTTGGAGGCTGATCGTCAATAGGAAATCATTTCTAAAACTAGTGGTGCTACAGAATGGCACAGACTTTCCCGTATTAGTTTTTCCTTGGGTCTTCGCTAGGTATTCGGAATTGCGACATACTCTTTCTTGCCAGCTACCATCTATCACCGCCAAAAGTACATTTTTTGGGGTCATTTTCTTAATTTGTTGGTTTCCTATTGGTAGAACGAAAATATTAATTTTAGAATATTAAAGAACACAGAAACCTAGCCGTAAATGGCAATTTTATTTTAAAAATTATGTGCCTTTTAAGGGGAAATGGCATTTTAGCACTACTAAAAATGCAAAATTTGAAGCTCATTTTCACAGAATAATTTTGAGTTTTCAAAATACTTTATTTGAAGTTATTTGAAGTACTTATACTCACAAATATAATAATCTTTACAAATTGCTGGTAATGTGCATATTAAAGATGTGAGAGATCTTTAAAAAAAATTACAATTATGTAATTTTTGAAAAAACAAAAAAATAACTCAAAATAAACGTTACGCTATACTAAAGAGTGTAATTATCACTATCCGTTACAAAAGTTTCAAGAAAAAATTGCAGCCATATACGAGAAAATGGCGTTTGAGCATTTCTGAAAATGCCGAAATTTGAGCTACTTTTCACAGAAAACGGTAGTGTTTTCCAGAAACTTTACTTGACATTATTTAAAGCATACATACTCGTAAATATAATATGTGAATCGCCGATAATGTAAATATTAACGACGTGAGAGACAAGTAAAAATATTTACATTTTTGTAATTTTTGAAAAAACAACCGATAGACCAAAATGGCTTTTATGTCATTGATAGAGTACATTTACCGCTATCCCTACCAAAAGTTTAAAGAAAAAATTTGGAGCCGTTTTTTCAGAAAATCCTGTTTTTGTAATTTTTTAAAATTACACGTATTGCACGTAATATTGCACGAAAACTACTACAATTTTGAAAAACATTTACATGACCTTCATGTAACAACTCAATATGCAGAACACATTTTATTTGAAGAAAAAATATCTATCTTCAATTTTATAGTTGGAGAAAGACGCGGAAAAAAATTCAAACTTTCAAAATTTTCGAAAATTCAGAGTCATCCATGAAAATCGGACCTATGCCATGTTAAAAAGTGTATTTTACTCTGTTCATACAAGAAATTTAAAGAAAAAATTTGGAGCCGTTTTTGAGAAAATTTTGAAAATCCCCGGGGGACTTCATGTAAAGTACCCCCAAATTTTGAACAATCTTTTTCAAAATCTCAAAGCTTCCACTAGAATCAGATCGACCGAGAAATATCCATTTTGGAAGAAATCGTACGTATGGTTTAGGCACTAGCAGTGTTCACATCTGTGAACACTGCTGGACACACGGACGTTTTCCTTTGGACTTCCTTCCGTCTGGACACAGGGACGTTTTCCTTTCAATTGGTTTTTCGATGTCAAGGACCCACAAAATAGGGTTTCTGGCTACACCACGTGTTAGGGGATTTTTTTTCTTAATTTAGCGACTGGTTTTATCCACTTATTCGTTTTCACGGCCCGACAATTAATTTTTTTCCGCCGAAAATTGGCCATTTTTTCGCGCAGCATTACATAACTTTCCCTATACTTCGTATATCACTCCGTGTATACGTACGTATACGGGAAAGTAATTATTCACTACAGTTGTTTGTTACCTTAAATGTGACTAAAGATGATTGTGTCGATAAACTGCTCATTAACAACAAACATATAGATTCATCCTCGCCATCATTCTGAAAGTCAAGAGTTGCGCGCTAGAACTGCCAATGGAGCCTTATTAACGCATCTTGTTTGCTATTTCCTCTCTGTAATTCATGTGCCTTGCCTCGCAAGCATGCCAGGCGTTTTCATAGATGTGGTTTTAGTGTTGAATTGTTCTGATATGTAGAATTTATTAAACAATTAATATATCAGAGGTGCTATACAAACTCCAGAAGTTATACAAAAGTAAAGAAGCCTTTGCATGGTATGAGAGATTCCCTAGTCTTTTAAGAAAAAACTTCTGTGATGGAGAGGATTTTTTGTAATATTTGCGCTCTGTAGTACAATATTGAAATAAAAAGAAATTTCATATACACTTGTAAAATATCATTTTTCCAGTGACCCTTCTGGTTTTGGTGAAAGAGAAGTTGCGTAAGTGTGTTTACCCAAAATATTGGATTGCAAAAAAAATGGAGAACGTATAATGAAATTATATTACAATCATTTAAAACTAGACGTCAATGCGTTAATATTAGTACGAAATATGATCTGAGGAGATATTGTTTCAAAAAATGCAACCGGAAAAGACCTTCCACAGGTTTTCTTTGTAAAACAGACACCAAGCCATTGCCAGATGTGCCGAGTGAGACGGATGGAATTTTTTCTACCTGAATCTTGTTTTCTTCTCAAAGAAATTGATATATTCTGCAACATTGTGATTTCGCGCGATTTTAGTTTATCGTATACGTCATGGGCGTAACTTGGAGTCAAAGTTTGGGCAAGACAAAAATATGTTTAATCTATTAACTGTTCGTAATTAACTGGTAAATTAAAATTTGAATATTTATCTTTTGTCTTATTTGTTTATTTAATAGAGATATTTGAGTTTATTCCCAAAATAGTCATACAAAATATCTCTTGTGCATAAGATATTATTGAATAATATACTCGTCACGCTGCAACACGAGAATTTTTAATTTTGTTCTTATTCACTCGTATAATACATTCATATAATATAATGTCTTATACATTCATATAATATGTCTTAAGCACTCATATTATATAAATGCATAGGAAATAATTGAAAAACTCACGAGAAATATTCTGTATGGGATTTTCACGCGGTTTCACATGGGATTTTCCTTAATCTTTATTTCAAGTTGGACCACTTTAGTAGAATTAAACGAATCTCATGTCAAATAGTGAACCCATCATACCGCTACTGTCTGAGAGTTCATTTCCGAATTAAGGGGACATTTAAACTTGATATTAATGTTTTAAGAAATTTAAATTTTTCACACACACACACACACATTAGAAGAACAGTACTGGGATCTACAATATTTAACAATCATTTAACTAGTCTGTGTGAAAGTAATACAATAATTATTAGTTTATTTAATAATAAATTATAAAATCATTAGGTTTTCTGACTGGGAGTTTTTTAGGAGAGGAATACGGATGTTGATGAAAATTTGAACAATTTTTAAAAACGTTTTGTATTAATTTGTTAATTTCTGGATCTCACATTTATGTATGTTTACAGATTTATATCAGAGTAACTACGATAAGCTATCACAAAAAATAATGCCTAATGTCTCAATAATAAGACTAACTCCAGTAATAATAATAACAATAATAATAATAATAACAATAATAATAATAACAATAATAATAATTCATTCATATACTCTCTCAATCAATTCTCTTATAACTAATATCCTAAACATAATCACCTCAATCATCCCAGCAATTATCAGCAATATACTACAAACCTCATTGCCATTATACTTTAATAACTATCACGCCACTACAACACACTAACAACAAACTATATCTACTAAATTCGAATGCCAATGGCATCAACAATAAGAAAAGAATTATCGTCCTTTCTACAAGCCAACGAGGTCAAATTAGCATCCTTTACCGAAACACATTTAAAACCAAACGAAACTTTCAATTTACCTGTGTATAATAATCATTGCTGAGACAGAATAAACTCCAATGGAGGCGGTGTTTCAATTCTAATCGAAACATCTGTTCCATGTATTCATTACTAACTTACCTCATATCCGTGGATTAGAAATAGTAGCCATTAAATTTGCACTAGAATAGTAGCCTACTCCATAGTAGCCAACAAACCTCCCAAAACCAAAATTCATAGCACCAATTTTGGATCACTATTCCAAGAAAACACTCCCACAATACTTCCTGTTGCCCTCAATGACAAAAACGTTAACTGGAGCTGCAGAACTTCCAATACCGCAGGTCTACAATTATTTAAAATAATAACAGATTTAATATTACACTTAATTCCTCCTCCAGAACCAACGCACTACCTCCACGACCGAAACACCACGATCGATCTCCACGACCGAAAATTTTCGGATATTCTAAATATCGTAATCATCAACACATAAATAAAATTCCATAGTTCTCCCATATTTGAATTGGATTTAGCTCATCTTCCTGTCGTCATTTCAAACCAACTTTCCCCCTGTCAATCCCACGCACACATTTAACACACGTATTAATTGTAAAACGTTTAAAAAAATAATCCTTAAGAAAATACAATTTAGAATGTTAAATACCTCACTGAAAATCGGACAAACAATCTCACACTTAAGTAACATAATCATTAGCACAATGAAATACCCACGAAACAACTAGTCTCCCTATATCACATAGGCATCCAACACAAAACTACCCAAGGTCATTCACGACTTCATTAAAACTAAAACAAAACCAGAAGACTGGAGCAACACCGCCTGGAATACAAGGCCTGCCGACGTATTCCGTGACGTCACATAGGAAGGCCGAAAATCGCCGGTCGCGGTGGCAATAGCGCCGCTATAAATATTGTGTTTCCCGGGGTATTTAGAATTCTTTCTGTTTCTAGTTCGCTTAAACTTGAGTCATACGGCTAATTGAAATGTAAAAAAATAAACACATTTATTTATTTATTTATTTAACGTCACAAACTTAGCATTTAAACTTATGTATCGATTTTAATACACTTTATTACAGCTCATGTCTTATGTTGCAACACTATTTTTGCTTGCGTATTTTACATTCTGACATTTTTTTCGTTTTAAATGGTCAGTTTTTCTTTTTGAATAATTATTTAAAACCAGGTTGGCAGTTACATAATTTTTTGAATAATGTCCGTAACGTTATGGTGTTCAATGTTATGACCTTGAAAGAGATTGTTTGGAATACTCATTACTCCTAAAGAAACTACTACATTGTTATAATTTGATACCATCAAAAATTCATTTTCTATTTTTTTAAATTAATTTTTGCACAATAATGTACAAATAAGACGTACTACAAACAACATCTTTATGAAGGTAAAACAGACTACCTCTGTTATTTGAATTAATCAACATATCATATCTACCAGACTTTTCTGCAATTAAATATTGTTTACTATAGCCACATTTGATTTTTTTGTTACAGCATAAGCGTTGTATCCCCCAATATATGTTAAAATGGAACAGGTTGATACTGGAATGTCATCAATATCGTCCTCATCTACAGCACAATTACTTTTCAAAATATCTGGAACCACTGTGTTGTGTAGGTCTTCATCCTGAGACACGAAATTAGTTGCATCAAATTCACAAACATCCACAGAAACGTGACTGAGACTCTGAGATTTCATAATCAGGGACATGGCATTCTGAATTCGCAGTTTGCTTTCACTTTCAAAAATTTTGCCAAACAGACACATGACACTGTGCTCCAGACACATGAAACTGTGCTTTAGAAGGGTCTTGCTCCAAATGGGGATTACTGGAAAACGTGCTGCAAATTTGCCTAAAAGTAGAAGAACTGGATAATCTCAAATTACCAGATGATTTCAGATATTTATATCCATGAGGTGATATCGAGTGAAAAAGACTACAGAATATAAGTAATTGTCATAATTATCTTGCAGTAGTTTTAGGTAGTGGAAGTAATAATATTTGTTCTTTCATAAATCCAATGTGGCTGTGGATCTCTGGTATTATTGTTTCCAAATGATCAAGAAATTGTGTGATCAAGTCGATAACATGTTTTATGGAGAAATTGCGACAATTATTGCAGAAAGCTCCACTAATTTCACTAACAATATTTTCCAAGTCATGTATCTTATTGATCTTCCTTGGTAGTTTTCCAGATGGAAGCGAGTGTATTTCAGCATCCTCATTGAAAGCAGATAATATTAATTCTTCACTAACATTAATAGCACAAAGCATTCTTGGCTGATGATCTCCTTTCACTAACAAAATTTACATAATTTTGTTTCAGCAATACCGTCCAATCTGCAGGTAAACTTATGTCACACACTTTGGATTTCAATTCTTCATAGTAATAAAACGAATTCTTCTCATTATGTGTCTCGAAGGAAACGATGCTTTCCTCGATGACATTTCTTAAAGACTCGTTCTCCAAACGCATACGTCGCATATCCGAGTTTTCTCGAGCATATGTCAAAGGCCGTGACAAATATTTTGGTATTCCAGTTATTACAGACGGTTCAGCACCTAGAAATAATAATTAACCTTGTTATCTCAAACCTACATTGTAGAATGTTAAATTACCATTTACATACTTTTTGTACAAGTACTCTCTGAAAACCTAAAAAATCATTCTATTGTCTGAAGTGAGGCAAATTCTGAAGACTCTAGACACCTAAAATCACTAAATATGCATACGATCCCCACAAAAATCATGACTACACAAAACAAACTGTAAGCAAGAAGAACAGCTGTCCTTTGAACTCTTCAGAACGTTACAATAATTAACCCTTTAATGCACAAGGTTAACTTGTGGACTTTACTGTTACGAATAAATGCATAAAGATGAAGGTCTCTTTCTGAATTACATTATTCTCCTTCTGAAGTCATATATAGTTCCCAAATAATATATTATTTAACTCACCATCAACAAGCTTGGGGTATGACAATGGGGCATTAATTTGCTTCCCTGTTTTCTCATCGTAGGCTGAACTACTTAAATTTAGTTCACATGTTAAAATGTAGTTCACAAACCTACACATGAAATAGAAAATAAGATATTGCCAACAAACTAAAAAATCCAGTTCCAGATAGAATTGAACAGAAAGGTGGTTAGGTATAGAAATATAGTATGTATCACCAAGTTAAGTAATCTATTGAAATATACCTTCATCCTTCACTTCGTAATACGTTGTCGTGAGTTTGACCTGTTCCGAATTTATAGAAAGATGTGGGCGCCAGGAACAGGTGACATAAACTAATACTAACTTTTCCCTATTTAATTCTGTCAAAATTATATGGGCATCCAGCTAGCTTGGGCCGATGGATTCGGATTACATGTATTCGCTATCGCTAAGATAGCCGATTACCTGATCTGCCGACTGTACAGCCTGGCGTGGAATCTGAAATATGGAAATTCTCTGCTTCCAACTAATTAGAAGCTTATGATTGACAAATGAACAGACTCTTTTCTTTTCCCAAAGAACAAAATTTAACAATTTATTCAATGTTAATTTTAACAGATTACTTAATGGCCATGACCCCTTTTAAAAGATATTATTTTAATATACTGCAGTATATGTTACCGTCTTGCCGACCCGCTCGTTCCGAAGACGCTTTTCACTTGGCCGATGAATCCGAGTCGCTCTTCTGTCTTCTGATCTTGCGCGGTTGCTGAAGTATCCAGTCCACACTGCATAAAATCTAGCTAAGTTCTTTCCGACGCTTTAGGTTTATAATCTTTCACACGAGTTTAATAAAATACTAATGTTCGAACTATCGTCCGGTGAACACCCAAAACTGCCCAAGTCCGCGGATGTACTCCGGCAAATAATTTCTAAGTCCGATGACGACTGTTACTTTTCGCACGAAAATGTATAAGTCTCACTTTCAACTACAAGGTCCGCACACTATTTGCACTCCACGAAACTCAAGAGCCGAGTTCACGACCTACACTCCACCACTCTGAGTCAGACTGTAACGATCTGCACTCAACGAAGCTCCAAGTCCGAATGAATGTTTTTCTGTATTTTGCAACCCTTGATGGGTCGGTAGCGTCCCACGTTCTATTTTTCCAAAACACGGCGGTAAACACCAGAAAGTCTAATTGCCCCCCGCCAACCCGCTCATTTCTTACAACCCCATGTAGCCGCGCCTTCGTCCGTCATACGTTTTTCGACCAATCACATATTCTTTATTATATCGATCTAGCCAGCGTTCCGGCACCTACGAGGCTTGCAGCTAGTTTATTTACCTGCCCTGCACCATAGCAACCCTCTGCGCTGGCGTTACTAGGGCCGGATATCGCCATTTTACAAGTCCATTTAGTCGCCCCGTATACAACTAATATTATGAATAAACCATGTCCCGTTCTGGTATATCATAACATCCCCTCTCCAAGCGTCATTTTGTTTGCTACCACCTAACTAAATGACAAGACCATATTAGAACTTTCTTCATGCTTCGTCACGCTGAACTCACTGACACTTTGCACTGTACTGACACTGAGCACTGCACTGTACTCTTGCAGCCTTACAACTATTTACATTAATTTGTGAACATGCCAACATAGTTTTAACCATTTCATTGCGTATCGCCTTATTGCCTATTATTAACATATTAATTGAAATTCCTTGCATGTTCCAACGACAAACAACACAACAAAACAAACAAACTATTATACACTACTATATACAAAACTATTTACAATGACACAAATCTTCAGTCGTAGGTATCGTCCCTTTTATACGGTTTGATATTTCTGTAATTATAGGTCCCCATCTGTTTGCCGTTTTCATCTTTTAGAATTACCGCGTTTTTACTTAATACCTTGACAATTCGGTACGGTCCTTTATACAGAGGAAAAAATTTATGAAATAACTTTTTATCCACCGAAGATACTTGAGGCACTCTAATCAATACTTCGTCATTTTCTTTATATTCGCAAGCCTTAAATGCTGCAATTTTGCGTGTCGCAAAATCGCACATGGTTTCCGCCCCGCCTTTCCTATATTTCTCACTCATCAATTTATACTTTAAATCAAATTTATGGTTTTCATTCCAATAACGCCTTAAAAATTTATCTTTCCACTCTTTATAACTTGTTGGTTCTGGAACTAACGATGTCCACCAATGATGCGCTTTCGCTGACATTGCTTGCTCGACAACATGTAATTTTAACCTATCCGGAATGTTGTTGATCGTAAAGTAGCTTTCTAATTTTGAAATGAATGACCAAGGTTGTTCCTTAACATCCCCATGGAATTTCAAATAGCTTGGTAAAACCAACGCGGATGCGGAAGTTATTACATTTCCCTGCGCGCGTGTTAGGACTTCATTTTCCAATTGATCTATTTTTCCCTTGATATTAGCTAACTGTTTTTCCGATTCGGACTCTTGCAAGGTTTTAATACTCCTTAGCCCCTCTTGTATCTGCTGTTCTACCTTGTTGTCTGTCACAACCATTTTTAATTCAAGATTATCTAGAGAGTCCTAGAGGGCCGTGCCAAGTAATCGGACTGTTTTCGCTCGGAGAATCAATATATTTACAAAATATTAGCGAACCAGCCTGCCACTGGTAAGAAAAACTGACATTTATCATAAATTTGTTCAAATCAATTGCAGACATAAATAAATCCAGCTGTAACACACTCTGTACGTGTTTCACAGTTTCCCCTCCGGGGAGACTGTATTGGGCATTGAAATTATATGTTCCATCAAGACCTGCAAATAATGCAGAATAATAATTCAAACTTACCTGAAAATATTACATCTCCAAATTTGTTATCACAAGATATAATATATCAGTCACAAAATGCTTCTCTTCAATCAACATCGAATGCTGTCAATGTACCTCAAGCTACTCTCGGATTGATAGAAATGCAAACGGACAACCAGCCTCCCTTCATTTACACAGACATTTCGTATAATGCAAATAGAAGCCAGCCTCCTCTACAAGAAACAAATCCAGCCAAACGTCAAAAGTCATTGCCTCAAGATGTGATACATCAACCTCAAAATTCCTCTCTGCAATCAACATCTTCTACTACCATCAATGTTCTTCAAGCTGCTCCCGGATTAGAAGAAATGCCACCTAATAACCAATCTTCCACAATCTTTACACACACTTCAGGTAATACAAATAATCAACCTCCTCTTCAAGAAGCAAATTCAGCCAAACGTCAAAAACAATGTAAACCAACCTATTCAATTCCAACATACTCCAGATACGACATCTTGAATGAAACTGCCGATCCTGATAACGAACTCTCTAACTCTGAAGTGAAAATTCCACCGTTTACAGTGATTGGAAAAAATTACCAGCTATTAATACAAGATATATCAAAAATTGTGCAACATGAATACACCACTAAGTCTCGCAAAAATGAAATAAAAATACAGTTCACATCTATTGACGACTTTAGGAACTTTCGCAAATTTAGTGAATCAAACAACATTCAATTTTATACATATCAAGATCCATCAAAAAAGTGTTTCCCTGTGATGCTTAAAAACATTCCTGCTTCAATTTCAGAAATAGACATTTATAATGAACTATTTAGGTTACAATATCCCATAATCAGTGTTAGAAGACTTTACGACAAATCCAGAAAACCTCTTCAAACGTGTGCTTTAGACCTACAAAACTCCAAAGAAGGTAAAGAAATTCTACACCTGAAAACCTTATTTCATTGCTTAGTGAATATTCAACCAAGAACTCAACGTTCTTCACCCATACAATGTAAAAACTGTCAACGATTTGATCACTCACAGGCAAACTGTCGTTTAACTCCCAGATGTGTCAAATGTAATCAGAATCACCACTATTCTCTTTGCAACAAACCTCAAAATTCACTTCCGATTTGTGTTAACTGTAACCAGAATCACACTGCTAATTATAGAGGATGCCCTTTTTTTAAACAAGCACTTAACAACAAAACTTCTAAATTCAATAATACTGCACAAGATACCATACATAATTTGGAAAATACAAATACACAGCCTAAAACCTTCACATTCCACAACACAGATTTTCCCCCACTTCAGAAACCACCTAATGCCTGGTCAAATACATATTCCAACACTGCTCGCAATTCTCAAAATATTAATAACATTAACACTTCTTCATTAAATATCTCACAATTAATTACCACAATAGTTACGCAAGTTATATCTTCACTAATACCACAAATTCAACAAATCATAGAATCACTTCTGAACAAACAAAATGTCTAAGAAAACTAACAGCATAACACTGCTCAATTGGAATGCCAATGGAATTAAAAGGCAGCATCAATTATTTGAACATTTTCTTTATTCCCACAACATCCAAATAGCATGTATCACCGAAACGCATCTCATCCCCAATGAAAAATTTTATTTACATGGATATAAAATATACAGATATGACAGAATTGACAATATAGCATCGGGTGGCGTAGCTATTATTATTTCTTCCAAACTCAAATCTTTTCTTATAAATACACCTATCACTCCCTCCCTCGAATTCATTACAATAATAATCAATATCAATCAAATCCATTATCACCTTACAGTTGCGTATAAGCTTCCGAAGTATAATTTCCCGCTGACATATTTTAAAAGCATATTTAACAATACAACAGATAAAATCATACTGCTCGGAGATCTAAATTGTAAAAATCAAATCTGGGGAAGTCTTAATAATAATCCAAATGGTATAAAATTACACAAATTTATTGCTAATCATAATCTTCAAATTCATGCCCCTAATGAACCCACGTATTATTCATATAATGAAAATATCATCCCAGATATTTTAGATATACTAATCACACAAAACATAAACCTTCCAATTACTCAAAACGTATTACCTGAGCTTGATTCAGATCATTATCCAGTTATTATAAACATTTATTTCAACTCTCATATCACCTATTCTAACTCTTCTCCTATATTCCAAAAAGTAAATTGGAATAAATTTACATTAAATATTGAAAACAGCATTCAATTCCCCACAAATATATTATCAACTCATGACATAGACTCGTACATCACTTATTTCACGGATGCAATAAATCATAATTTACACATAAGTTCTAAATATATACCAAAAACTAATTTCGTAAATTATAAACCTCTACCTTTACCTATTATTAACCTTATTAAAACTAAGCACTCCCTAAGACGATTCTGGCAACAAACCAGGCGTAAAGATATTAAAACTAAACTAAACAAAATATCTAGGATTATAAAATCGAAACTGGAACAACATAAATTCAATGAATACAAAAACTTTATTAAACAAATTCATCCCCAATCAAAAAAGCTCTGGTCAACTCTTAAAAGAATCTGTAAAGAAAAAACATCTATTCCAATCCTTAAGCAACATTCTACTACAGCAATAAATGACTATGACAAAAGTCAATTACTAGGTCTTCATTTCCAAAATACGTTTACTCCTAATTCAACTACTAATATTCACTTTTACAATCTTGTTAGCAATTTTCTCTCTCTTCCAAATTTTAATGTTCCCCAAAATATTGATTATATTTCCCCTTCTGAAATTCATTCAATTATTAAAACACTAAAAACTCGCAAATCTCCAGGATTGGATACTATCAATAATCAAACACTCAAGTCACTAGGTAAAAGATCAATTGCTGCTTTTACTTCTATTCTAAATTCCGCATTGAGATTTAATTACTTTCCAACTACCTGGAAAACAGCAATCGTACTTCCCTTTTGTAAACCACAAAAAGATCCTAGAAACCCATCGAACTACCGACCTATTAGTTTACTTTCCTCTCTTTCCAAGATATTTGAAACCCTTATACATCACAGATTATTACACTTCACTACAATTAACAAAATTATTCCTCCCACTCAATTTGGCTTCACTCATCAGCATGCAACTACTCATCAACTTTTAAGACTAACAGAACATATTGAAAACTCCTTTCACCTAAAACAGCATACTATTGTATTATTACTGGATATCGAAAAAGCATTCGACAAAATTTGGCATCATGGTCTTATTTATAAATTATTCCAAATTGGAATTCCTACTTATTTGTTCAAAATAATTCAAAATTTTCTTTCTAATCGCACTTTTCGTGTCAAAATTAATTCCTCTTTTTCTCAACTATTTTCAATTGGCGCGGGCGTGCCCCAAGGGTCCTGTCTATCTCCTCTTCTTTTTAACATCTATCTCTCTGACATTCCCAACTTTACGTACTCAGAATTAGCCCTTTTTGCTGATGATACTGCATTCTTCATTAGTCATAAAAATTTAACAACTGCCAAAAATAGACTACAATCCGACCTTCTGCTTTATACAAATTGGACTTCTAAATGGCAGATTAAAATTAACATGAATAAATGTCAAGCTAAAATCTTCACACTCTGTAAACCAATCATCCCTGCAGAAATATTAATTCTTGATCAAACTATACCCTGGATATCACCCAACACACCTATTAAATATCTTGGACTCCTCTTAGACACTAAACTTAAATGGAATGCCCATATTAAAAACATTATACATAAAACTAACACTAAAATTTATAAATTACACTCCCTTATTAATTATAAATCACCTATAAACATTCACTCAGCAAAATTAATATATACCACAATTATTCGTCCTACCCTTACTTATGCTTGCCCCATCTGGTCCAATGCTGCCAAAACCCATATAAATAAATTACAAATTCTCCAAAATAAATTCATCAGGAAAATATTTCACGCACCCTGGTATATTCCCAACTCTCAACTCCATAATGAACTGAAAATTGACACTATCAACTCCCTAATTCGTTCACAGAGCCTTAAATTTTTCAATTCCTTAGATGACTTACAACAGACCCTCACTTTCAATTTAGGTCAAACATATCATTTTCCTCGACGTATACTATCAAAATTTCCTAAAGATATATTTCATCCACCATAATTACTACATTTACAACATATTATCCTTCTATTCAAAATCCTTTTTACAAACTTCTTTTTTTCATAGCATAACCTTTTCAAAACTTTAATTGTTAATAATTCCTACTACAGGTTCCAGTGAGTATCAAATCGCCAGTTATTTGTTTGTAATGTCCAAACCCCTGAAAGACAAATATGTCGAACAGGTAGAAATAAATTAAAAAAAAAAAAAAAAAGATTATCTATTTTATCGCCATGTTGTTGCGCTATATCATTCAAACATTCTAAACGCGATTCAACGTTTGTCATTTTTTCGCATTGTTGAGTTTGTAAATGTTCTAACGCGGTGACATTTTCCCGTAAAGCTACAACTTCCGAATTCATTTTATTCAAGCATTCCTTTTGTTCTTGCTGTATTTGATTTACTTGACAATTCAATGAGTCTATTTTTGAATAAATATTACTGAATTCACTAATTGTTTCGGTCCGTAATTGTGATATCTCCTCACATATGGCTTCGCGAAAATTCTTAAATTCCTGTGTTTGACTATTCATTTCTATCTTTATATTTTCAAGTTTATTTTCCAATTTAGCATTATTATTTTCTAATTTAGCATTATTAGCGTTCATTTCTGCCTTCATTTCAGCTAACATTTTAATTATTAAATTACTCGAATCCGTATTAACTACTGGAGATACCGCTACTTCCTGTTCTATTTCAACTACGTCTCGCGAAATATCTCCTTCGGGATTCATACCGGTATCCGCCATATTATCTACTTCAATATTTTCGGCACGTGCTGTCTTACTTCTAGTCTCCATCTTAAAATTATAATACAAATTAGAATTTTCTCTTTCAAATTCCTTTCAAATACCGTCAATGAAATGGTTTTGGCTCTTTCTTATAATTACACGTTAGTTTCATATGTCAATCACGAAATTTCAGATTCCATCAGATCACTTTGTTATAATGTATAATAACTCCATTAACGTACTTCACTTTGTTATAAATTATAACAAAATATGCCCCACTTGGCGCGCCATTTTGAAATATACCTTCATCCTTCACTTCGTAATACGTTGTCGTGAGTTTGACCTGTTCCGAATTTATAGAAAGATGTGGGCGCCAGGAACAGGTGACATAAACTAATACTAACTTTTCCCTATTTAATTCTGTCAAAATTATATGGGCATCCAGCTAGCTTGGGCCGATGGATTCGGATTACATGTATTCGCTATCGCTAAGATAGCCGATTACCTGATCTGCCGACTGTACAGCCTGGCGTGGAATCTGAAATATGGAAATTCTCTGCTTCCAACTAATTAGAAGCTTATGATTGACAAATGAACAGACTCTTTTCTTTTCCCAAAGAACAAAATTTAACAATTTATTCAATGTTAATTTTAACAGATTACTTAATGGCCATGACCCCTTTTAAAAGATATTATTTTAATATACTGCAGTATATGTTACCGTCTTGCCGACCCGCTCGTTCCGAAGACGCTTTTCACTTGGCCGATGAATCCGAGTCGCTCTTCTGTCTTCTGATCTTGCGCGGTTGCTGAAGTATCCAGTCCACACTGCATAAAATCTAGCTAAGTTCTTTCCGACGCTTTAGGTTTATAATCTTTCACACGAGTTTAATAAAATACTAATGTTCGAACTATCGTCCGGTGAACACCCAAAACTGCCCAAGTCCGCGGATGTACTCCGGCAAATAATTTCTAAGTCCGATGACGACTGTTACTTTTCGCACGAAAATGTATAAGTCTCACTTTCAACTACAAGGTCCGCACACTATTTGCACTCCACGAAACTCAAGAGCCGAGTTCACGACCTACACTCCACCACTCTGAGTCAGACTGTAACGATCTGCACTCAACGAAGCTCCAAGTCCGAATGAATGTTTTTCTGTATTTTGCAACCCTTGATGGGTCGGTAGCGTCCCACGTTCTATTTTTCCAAAACACGGCGGTAAACACCAGAAAGTCTAATTGCCCCCCGCCAACCCGCTCATTTCTTACAACCCCATGTAGCCGCGCCTTCGTCCGTCATACGTTTTTCGACCAATCACATATTCTTTATTATATCGATCTAGCCAGCGTTCCGGCACCTACGAGGCTTGCAGCTAGTTTATTTACCTGCCCTGCACCATAGCAACCCTCTGCGCTGGCGTTACTAGGGCCGGATATCGCCATTTTACAAGTCCATTTAGTCGCCCCGTATACAACTAATATTATGAATAAACCATGTCCCGTTCTGGTATATCACACTATTAATAATATAATCGAAGGTAAGAAACACATATTTTAAAGATAGATTGTAGCTTACCTTTGTGTATGTTGTGGGTATAAAATAATTTATATATATTGCTCTCATCGATTTTCTTTTTAACTCGACGTCCTTTGGAAACGAAAAAATACCCAACCGAGGTCCATTCTTATAATTTGCCTGGCACCCCGGCACACAACTAGGCATAATTTCTGCACTTATATCCCTACACACACATGGTTTAAGTATATTTTACCATTAAATAACAAAAAACATTAAGCACAGGCCCAGAAACAACACTACCGCACTATAGCATGTGATAATGAATCATGGCCTTCTCGTCGTGACGTCACGCACAAACTCTCAGGGCGTCGGCAGGCCTTGTATTCTAGGCGGTGTTGACTGGAGTGTAACAAAATCGCCTCGCAATAAAAAAGAACTAAACTTACTAACTACAATAACTAAAAGATCAATAGATTTTAACTACATAACTTATAACAAACTAATACAATCATTGAGCACAACTAACAATTCGTTTTGGCAGTTCACGAAAAATGTCCTGAAAAAGAAAACAACTATACCATTTTTATAAATATTGTAATATACAAAGATTACAAAACAAACGCCGCGCTTTAATCTGGACGGTCGCGGTTACTAGGTAACGAAGGTTGTTGACGGGCTAGAAGGGGGCTCTGGACTAGAGAGAGTTGGTGGTTGACTGGCATCCTGGTGGTAGCGGCGCGTATGTAAGCTGAATTGTTTAAGTTGGACATCGACGCGAATAGGGAGGACAAATTGTGGAACAATAGTGCAAGAAGTGAGCAGCAAGAAAGAAGCAGACGACTTCGGCGACGACCGGCGCGAAGACGGATTTTCGGCGCGGAAGTCAAGGGGCTACGAACTGCTGGGCCATCGTTTCACAACGCCAGACAATTCGGTACCGTGCACCTAACGCATGAAATCAAGCAAGAGAATTTTTATATTGTTAGTCTCAAATTCCATTCTTAATAAACAAAATTATTGTTGTGCCACGTTGTATGTAATTCCTTTGGAATATAAATAATTTCAGACTTCCAGGCTTCTCTGTATAGAGAGCATGAGAACCAAAGAACTGAGCATAGTAAATTAAATTAGATAAAATAAATCATTCATCATTTTATCACAATACACCATCAGGTAAAAAATATGCACCGTTAGAGACAGCAGAAGCCTTGGCTGATTACTTTGCGCAATCGTTCACCCCTAACAGCACTCCCCCACATTCTGCTCACGTGAATTCTGCTCACAAGTAGAATCAGTTCACAATTATAATCTTCCACATAGAATAAAATACAGTTCCTTAAATGAAATTTAAAACTTATTCAAAAATCTCGCTCTTAAAAAAGCTCCTGGTCACGATAATAGTTATTTATGTCATGAGTCCTTAAAGACTAATAGAGGATGAGTTACATATAATGTTTTTTGTTATTTCTAGTTTATAGTTTATTCGAAATAAACTTTTTATCACTTTCATGAGGTAAGAAAAAATTGTCATTACTCTCGATTTTCTATAGCGAGGGTTGGTTGTACTGGACGGTTTGTTTGAGATCAAACAGTTGAATGCATTTTCTGGTAATGCAGGCTGATTGAGAAAAAATACGGGAATTTCGAAGTATCAGCAGATATTTTCGTGCCAACGATATTCTGGAGGAAGCAGACGATGCACGATATAGTTTGATGCCTTCTAATTCTGCAACCACTTATGATTTATTTTGTGATTGACGAACGAAAAGGAATGTTCGAGGCATTAAAAAAGACATTATGCTACCATTTTTGAAGGAACGATCAAAAACATTTAAACCAACTAGTCTCTAGTCATACTTTAGTATGCTGAAAAAATGTATATAAATACATGAGAAGACTGAGTATCCACGTAAGTTATTCATTCCCTATAATTTGAATTAATAGTAAATACTGAAGACTAATTATTTAACATTTATTTGAATATACTGTTATAAATTTATTGAATATTTGAAGAAAAATTCTAAAGGTTACAAGCCTAAAAAATCAGAAGAGCAAGTAACTAAGTTCTTACAAGAAGCTGACGAACACATATACCTTTTTTTGTAGGTCATTCTTGTTTTTGGAGTATTTGGTTCTGCCGGGGATAAGAACTTGCAGACTTAACCTTGAACAATACACAAGAGAAAGGAACATACTATCGGGTACATATTCCTCTGACAATTTTTTACATTTATTCCCAAAAATTGTGTTTTGTCATTTTTACGAGCACTCATAAAATCTAAATCCGAAAGTTAGCTAATAGTACATTATGAAACGATGATGTAATGATGGGTATTAATACACGAGTGTGATATTACGATACGAGCGAGGTACGAGCGAGTATCGTAAACTTCACACGAGTGTATTAATACCCATTACATCGAGTTTCATACGGTACTTTTTCTACGACTTATGGTAACTTTATAAGTTAAACTTCTCCACTGAATCGTTTCCTGGCAGTCGACATGCAAGATTCAGCCAAGGCCATCTAGCGGACACCTCACTAGTTCTGGCCAGCTAAAAAAACCAGCTAACGTGACAACTTTTGAAAAATATCACTGTCGAATGCGAACATGGATTCATACACGATTTGGGGAAGTTTCGTTTCGAATTGTGTTGGCAAACGCCGTTGCCAACCTTCACACAATTACACTGTGTATATTACGTTTACGTGGTAGGGACATTTTTTTAATATTTCAGTTGGCGACGAAAAAATGACTACTTCCGTAGATTCCGCCAACATTCAAAGCCATTCGAGTGGAGTTGCTGTGTTCGCGATTGTTGCTAGCGATTTGTACTTTGCGGTTTGCTGATTTTTGTTATTTGCATTTTATTTCGTTCAATTTATTAATTTAGTAGTTATAGGCATTTTTTATTTTTATTTTCCGATTGTTTTCCTTAGTAATCATAGTTGAAATAGTTTTAGTAGTAAACGTTGATTATTTCCATTTAGTATTTCGTGTGTTAAATTAATTATATTGTATTTATTATTATTATTATTATTATTATTATTATTATTATTATTTGAATCCAATTTATTTATAATTGGAAAATAATGGATAGCCCAAGTACATCTGGACCTATACTTGGTATTGCACCATTGAAGATAACACGCCTTCAAAGTTCCCTTCAAAAGGGGATTGTCAATTTATTTCTGGGATTGTGGAAAGAAGCAATTGAAGGAGGTGTCCATGTTACCCACACTTCTTTGATAATATGAGTGGCAAAATTATTACAGGTAATTTTTTTAAAATTTCTGTATAATATCTTTTAAAAACTTACAAGTGTAATTTTCTTAATTAAAATAGTGATGGGTATAGTTGTTAATTATCTTTAATTATTAATTACCATTAGTTATGTATTAATAGAAATAAATCCAATTTTTCTTTTTCCAAGTTATTGTGTGTTTACAGGTGGGTGTGAAGTCAGTTGAAAATATTATCAACAAACATAAAAAAAAAGAAGTTCTCACCACACCCAATAAGACTCGGAAAAGAACCCGTCCAGTCACCAATGTTGACAATTTTACAAAAGATGGAATTGCCAATAATATATATTGCAGTTTGAGTTCAGGTAATCAATAAAAATATTTATCTAAACAATTTGTTTTATACTTGTTTTTGGGTTACTTAACAAGTACCATGAATTATATTTCATGTAGGTTGTGGTATTTCCATTAGAAACCTCTATACGGAGATAGTGGGGGATGAATCATTAAATTTTGAAAGCTCTCAGACCTCCTTAAAGCGAATAGTGAAGAACATGGGTTTTACGTAGGGAAAGGGAGACCGGTATGCTCATGTGAGGGAGAGTGAAGCTGTAATTTTTAAGAGAGAGTGCTTCCTAAGGAATTTTATTAAAAACATGAACTCCAACATACCAAAGACAGTAGTTTTCTTGGATGAAACATGGATATATATGAATGGTAATTTCTTATACTTTTCTTCTAGAACATTAATTTTAATATTGTTGTACAATGTAATGAGCGTATAGTGAACATAATAAGAAGTGCATAAAATAAATCAATATAAATTTGGATTTAAGTTGGATAGGTAAATGTTACCATAGGTTTGTTACCACAGGAGGGTCTTCAAAAACCTGGTTAAAAAAGGATGAGGTAAGGGGACACCCAAAAAAAACAGATGAGGGGAGCAGATTTGTGGTTGTTCATGCTGGAAGTAAGCATGGGTTTGTGCAAGGTAAGTTGCAATAATCAGATTGAATAATCATACACATGGCATAATGATTCAGAGTAAGTTTCCTTTACTTTATAATCACTTATAAGATTAATTTATTCTTGTTGATTATACACTGTTAATAATTTATTTTTGTGCAACTTCCTCTGAATGAAAGTGGCAGTGAAAAAATTTTTGTTCATTAGGAGCAAGTCTAATTTTCAGCACAGATTTGAAGAGGGGCCAGGATTACCACGGTTCAATGAACAGTGAGAATTTTGAAAGGCAAGTTCATCATTAATTTTCATTATAGTCAAACAATTAAGTCATTATTAAGGCAATACAGTGATTTTTTTGCAAATTTCCACAGGTGGATCCAGGCACAGTTAATTCCTGGCATTAAAAATTTGGGGCCTTGCCTAATTATAATGGACAACGCTTCATACCACAGTAGGTTGGTAGAAGAAAATCCTTCATCTAGGTGGAAAAGAAAATGAGTTAGTGGTAAGTAACTAGTAAAAATTGAAGGTTAGAATTTGAAATGTAAAGAATTTTAACAATAAATCTTCTTATAGAGGTGGTTACAACAACATGGTGTGGTGCCACCAAATAATGCCACTTTTGTTCTTTTGAGGCAACTGTGCAAGCTTCATAGTAATCAACTGAAAAGGTTTGCTTTTATATATAATTTGCATTTTCAAACTGTTAATGAAGAAAATATTTTTGAGGTGGATTGTTTTCTTTTTTCTAGATATGTGGTTGACAAACTTTTAGAGGATGAAGGGCATCAAGTTTTACGCCTTCCACCATACCACTGCTTTTTTAATGCCATAGAGCAAGTATGGTCTGAGACAAAACGATATTACACAAAAGTAATAGTTTCAAGGCCAGGCAGTGGCATTGAAAGAACTAAACAGGTTTGGGAGGAAGCATTAAATCAGGTAATCCCAACTTTTTCAAGCGAATATTTAACTTTTGAATAGCAACATTTGAATATTCTTATAATATTGATAATTCTTGATTGCAATTGCAGAAACTTAAAAAAAATAATAATTTTTAAAATTAACTGCTTTACATTAAAAATGTTATTATTTTTATTACTATTAATTATTTTAACATCTGAGTGCATTCATTTTAGAAGAAATCATTTTAGTATTTCTCTACTATTCTTTGTGTAATCCATGTTCCTTACTAATTATATTTATTATTTTTAATATTTATCTCAGTTATTTTAATTGTAATGTGGAATCATCTAATTCTTATTTTTGACACATATCGCTGTAGGTGACTCCACAAAAGTGGAATAATTACGTGGAACATACTGAAAAAATTATAAAAGAATATTGGAGGAAAGAAATACAAGATGTTCCAGAAGTTGAAGACATCATAATAAATTTGGAGAACAGTTCTGGAGAAGAGGATGACAACGACAGTGTGGATTAATCAGTAAGATATTCATTACAACAAGCTTTATTATTTTTCTGAATAATTTTGTTACTGTAATTCATTTTTTATGAAGAGAAAGATGGAATAAACTATTTATTTATAGTATGCATTTATAGAAGAAAGCTCTAAGCATTGCATCTGAACTGTCATGTTGACTCTATTTGGGAAAACAAATTTAATGTGATGATTAGCCTGGTATAGTTTCAGGTAAGATATTAACCTGATGGTTCTGTTGCACGAAGCAGATGCATGATTGATGTTACAATAACTTTTCATTCCCCAGCTAACACAACGTGCCTGGACTATCACTTCTTAATCTTTTCTTGAAGCAAGTTTGTTGACACAATTTTTTATGAAATGTTTTTCTTTAATCACCAACACAAATTGATTTTGTGATATTCAAAACATAGTTTTTTGTCTTCAGACATTATTATTATTATTATAATTTGTAGTTTTCACACAAGTACTTGTCTTGTATATCTAAACGTATATGTAATTGGTCTTTTTAATTTTGTTTCAGTGTTTTGTAGCCCATTTGTAACTTTTGTAATTATTTTATTGGTAGAATTTCTGACATTACTTGTAGCCTAATACTGGTTTTGGGCAAGTGGCACCATATCTCTCTCCCTGAATCCCACATACATTTTGAGTTTCTTTGACACAATAATTTTAATACTGAAAATAACCATAGTCTTGCCATGATTTTTTTCACAGCATTTAATTGGTGTTATAAATACACAATATTTTAATCTTCTAGTGCTTTGCTACCTGTTGGGAATTATTGGGCATGCATTAACTGAAATGGAAACTGGAATATAATATAATTTTCATTTGAATTACGTAACAAGTCAATGAGAGAGTTTATTGTATAATTACTGCATGTTCAGGGAGTAGTTAATAGTAATGTAGTCACAATAACAAAGTAGATTCAATATTATTCTGAAACTTTGTATGTACTGTGCCATTTATACTGATTGTGTACATTACTGTTTAAATAAATATTATAAAAATCAAAAAGTAATATATTTATTACCATATTCCCAATCTTATGTATCCCATCCCACTGAAATGGAGAAGAAATAGGTAAAAGAGAAAAGTAGCCTCTGTCTGTCTAGTAACAACAGACAAGTAGCCTTACTCATCCTCATTATGATCTTCTTGTCATTTAAAAAATAATTTACTTATAAAAGATAATGAACAATAAAACAGATAAATTAAATGGATGCTTTTGCAATATTGACATCCCTAGGCTGTTAGGAGCAATTCATTAGATCACCTAAAAATTACCATATATATCAATTTAATTCACTGAAATAATTGAGGTATTTATTTTTGTTCAATAAAAATCATCATTAACAGCTGAAAACGTGAAAGAATTGTTAATACTATCATCTCCAAAGTATTATTAATACAGAAGTCTGACTACAGTTTACTTTAAGGTTGTATTTTTCATTTGCACTCGACACTTTTTGACACCTCATACGCTCACAGTTGTTGACAATGATAATTCAAAATTATCTTAGTAATTGTTCACTGAGTTAATGTACGTTTGTAGATTAAAATCTTTCTATTATTGTACCATTAAACGAAAGAATATTACTGTACAGTGAACAGTCTCATCCGCGCGAAATGTGTATGACAACAAACAAAACAAAAGCGAGAGAGCTGATCGGAATGTTAGTTTCATAAGTTGGCTACGCTGACAGGAAATCTGTCAAGCTGCCGTGATGCGAATTTAGTGCGGCCTAGTACGCGACCCTACACCTGCAGGTGGCTGTGCTTTACCAGAGCGCCGGCGAGGGACTACATAAGTTGCGGCAATAATATTCCGACTTCCGTATTTTCGCATTTGCTCTCATTTCTGGAAATGTCAACACCATCAGAAAACAACCACCATTCACTAAATATTTTAAACTAAGGAATTGGCCGGTTTTTTAAGGACAACCACACAGAAGCAGCAAATAACACAAAATGACTTGCGTTCAGATCTTAACCTCACTGAAAGTTCTCTTCAATGACTACCACTGCTCTAGTCAAATAGGATAAAAGTGAAATGACGATACAATTTCTTTTTAATAATATTTCACGTAAAAATTACTACTAATAAAATAAAATTAAAACTGAGAAGCTTAATAAAATATTAAATGCAATTTTAATATACACACTGGAACGAAACATTTACTGCAACAATTCTCATCGATTAATGAAGTGACAATACTTGATTTGTAAGCGTCTCTGTGATTGGCCAAGAACCTGTATCATAATGAAATCTGTATCGAAATGACCATCATTATGCAACTGGTTGCAGCCATCCAAAGACAGCGTTATACAATGGGAGAAGAAAAAATATTTTTAATGGACTCTCGAACATTTTAATGGCCGTTGCTATGGACGCGCTCTTAAAACGTTGTTTAGATAGATAGTCGCTGAGGGGCTAAGTGCGTGTTTACCCACGTAAATAACAAAAAAAAGAAGAAATATTGTATTTACATGTCTAAGCTCACAATAGCCTACATTAATAATACATGCAATTCAGTTCTCAGAACTCCTGTTCTATTCACGGATAATTTTCAACATAATCCCCATACCCAAGCCCCATAAAATCATAACCATACAGAAAGCATCACACTTATCGGTCTCCTCCCATCTGTACCAAAGATTCTAAAAAAACAATACTAAAAAGATTTAATCCTTCGTTAGACGCGCAAGCGAGGCACGTTGCATTTTAAGAACTCAATATTTCGCTGAGTCGTAGGTATAAGATTATGAGATCTGGTCCTGAGATTATGATCCTGAGTTGAATGATTCTGCATGCGGTGTTGATTACGATTTTTTAATCGCTTTTGATAATTTTGTTTGGTTTACTACTATGCGAAGATAGACACAAAATATTCTATTGAAAGTTGTGATCATTAAAAACCTATCGTCATAAAAAAGTCAATAAAATAACTACCAAATATTTGTTAGAGTAAAGAATCAGCTGGAGGTGCACTGCGAGAGTGAAACGATAAGCAAGCATTGCTGACAAGTGGCCCGGGCGGTGTCCGCTATCGGAAGGTCAAAGTCGAACTGCCGCAGCAGGAGCAGCGCCCGGGAGCTTCACTGACAGCACTCAGCAGAGAGAACGACGCGACGCCACGTGGCAGTCGGAGCCGGTCTCGGTGCCGCACGGCGACTTCACCTCAATTCGGCTGCGATCACGCAGCGAGATCGTGAGACAGTTACAGAACGTACAGTGCAAGGTAAGATTTCTATATTATTTCCAAGAGACAGATTTCACTGTTTTGCAGATCAAGGGACGCATTGATAAATACTATGAAGGAAAGTAAAGTGTTTTGTTTGTTATTGTGAATATTGCATTTGAAACCTGACTCGCATATAGAAAGCCGAAACGTGGGTAGTGTGAAAATACCATGTTACCGCCACTGTATTTCGATTCTTTCATTCGACTCTTATGCCGAAATAGAGCGAATTTCAGCCTTGAACTTGTTTTCCCTGGGTATTTCAATTCACTCATTTGCTGTGTGTTTGTAACAGTTTTAAAGGCAACTATGTCTGCTGTTCGTTATAAATATAGTATTAAAGAAGGAATGAAATTAATGCCGCAAATTACTAAATGCTACGAAATGTTTTACGTGTGAAACGTCATACCAATGAGATTGTAGTTGTTTTTATTTTCCGTTTTATATTTTGTATTTAAGGAGAGGGAAGCTCAAGAATCATCTTTTCCGAATGTTATTGAAATATTATGAATGCGATGAAATGTAAATTTTTATAACCTGAGCAGGCAATGAGTTTAACTGTTTTCTTTTACCAACAGTAGGTTACGTATTACTCGTTCATTATTTGTGTCGTCAGTCTATTAGTTAAAGAGCGGAAAACATTTTATTCTGACTACTTCGTTAGATTCTTATTTAAGTTATTAGATTTGCCACGATGAACCATAGTCTTTCAAACATGGGGCACGCTCTATTACATCACAATGATTACGCATTGAGATACAAATTGTGTGGAACATTCGAAGGATGAAAATAAAAAACAATATGGCATTTATTTCGGAATATGTATTAAGTAATGAAACGTTTTTTTAAGTAAAGGTGAAAGCCATGTGTTCTGTTTGGAAGTCGTATGAAACCAAATTGAAAGTATCCTTCGCCTGTCTGCGTCACGGGAAGGCTAGACCTGTTTGTACTTCTTTTAGCGCGCCATAAAAATGGCATAAAGTGATCAAAAACTACAAATAAAAAAAAAACGAGTGAATCATGTCACTTATGAGTCAGATTCTCTCGTTCACTAATTGAAATTTTCGTAATAAGTGGTCGATAAATGTATTGTATAAATAGACTTGTCCTGATCATTGTCTGTATCAAATATTGTGTCTTATATCAAAGTTTCTAATTTTTCCATTTGGTCGGTTGTTGTTCATGTTCTGTCATTGTTTCATTTGAGTGTCATTCGGCAGTGGAATAGAACTGCAAGTTTGATTCTCACGAGGTACTACAAATATGTGGATTGTTTATTATCGTATATTACAGGAAAAGATGTTGGGCGACAACGCTCGTGTCAATACAACTGTCGTCGTATCGACGGCGGCAGCGCTCGTAGCGGCCGCTGTTGTAACCACATGGTGGCACAGGAGGCGGCGCGAGAGCGGGCGAATGCCCACCAAGTGGCGCCGTGTGGGAGAACTGGCGGAACTACGAATTTACCCTCTGAAGTCGGGAGCGGCTTTGACTTTGAAAGAAGGCGAATGCACAGACACTGGTGTTCGCACTATTGGCGACGAAGCAGTGAAACTAAGAGACAGGTACGCATAGGTGGGAATATGTGTTACATCGCAAATCATGATGCAGCCTTTGAATCTAGTCGTGAATTAAACTTGCGTTTTCTCGATATCGAGAATCTCAACCTTCTTTACCAAAATCGTCACAGTGTACGCGAAAATTCTGCAGCGATGATTGACATGAACCTGGTGTTTTTACCAAAATACCATTTTACCGATTTATCTACGAAAGTAGAGATCTTATCGTGAATAAGATATCCATTTTCTGCTGTAATGTGCATGTTTGCACAGTCATGGCCTTCGTAAACATAACGATAACCTTACACAGGCAGGCATGCCTGCGCCACGTGACGAACGTATACGTTTTATTGCAATTCAAAGAAAAAACAACAAATGGCAGATTAACATTTATTCCATTAATTTTATGATTTTATTAAAATTTAATGTTAATACAGTAAACTGATAAAAAATAGCAAGCTACAACAAATCTGGGGTCACTAACTTTAATTAAAACAAAAATTGGTTTAGAAGACAACTCAAAATGCTTTCGAAACGAAGATCCTGAGTGTTTTAAATACAAAGATTACCATCAGCTTTTCTTTAGCGCATAGTATAGATATTCCTTATTGCATTGGTAATAGAACTGCAAAACTTGTTTTTGTGAAGGGTTCTAAATTATTTGAAGTGTTGAGACTCATTGCTCTGGTCAAATTTTGGCGTTTACATGGTGACCTTTTAAAACATTTGGAAGTACTGTTTGAGTTTATCACTTACAAATTATTTTGGAACATTTTAATCATGTTGTACTTAACACGTCATGTTTCAGATTTTTCATTGTAATAAGTGAAGCTGGTGCCATGAGAACATGTCGGCAGCATCCAAAGTTGTTTTTTTATTAAAGTTTCTTCCGGAGAAGCAGGAACTGTGGTTTTCAGTGCTCCGGACATGAAAGACTTGATTGTTCGCATTCCTTTAGGATCTCCAGAGAGAAAAAATTCTGTTGAGTAAGTAGACAAGTAACCCTGATGGTATAATACAGAGCGACTATTTCGTAAATGTGTCGGTCGCGCCAGGATTTGGCCTCAACGAACGAGCCGGGAAGTGGAGACAGAGCAGTCGGTAGAATCGCCGGAGAAGGAAGGCTTTTCGCTACCGGAAAGTTTAATTTGTACACATGTCACAGTAGATGCTGACAGTGTGGTAGCGTCAGGGGACGCTAAGATGCTGAGCATCCCCACGTCAAATATAAATCAAAGAATCCTAAATATTGTATCGATAAACGTCGAAGTGGTCCGTTGAGCGAAGCACGTTTTGTATTAATTTCAAAAGTGATTTCCTGTGATTGAATTCGGCGCGTTGGTACAATCTGATCTTTGATTGCTTGGACGCTAAAATGCTTCTAGATCTGCCAAGAGATTGCGAAGGGCAATGACGCAAGCGCAGACGGCGAGGTTACCCTCTCCCCATCTCGCCCCTCTCCGAAAGATTCACGACATTCACGAGTTTCTTATGCTAGCGTACGACTGAGGCGTATGAGCAAGAGGCGTGTGAGCAAGTTGCTCGTTTATGCACGAGAGCGCAGCACACATGACACTGCCAGTGAAATATTTTTCTTTCTCACTTGAGATTATCTCCTTGGTCATGGGCACAAACAGGAGAGATAGTGCTTGCCTACTAAATCTTAATTAATATCTAAGAAGATGAATTCTTTCTAAAATACATTAAATATTATTTTGGTCTGAACTGTATAAATTCACAAGTGATCTTATTGCCAATCGGGCATGAGAATTAAAGCTAAGCCATTGCATAATTTACTTTCAAGAACTCTCCTGGCATACATCTGTTGAAGTATTGTAACATTTGTTTTAATAACATAGATTCTAGAGAACATTAAATATCATGATGTATTCAGTTGGCGTTATTGTTGAGCATCCCCAAACGTGCGAGTCACTCTACGCCACTGGATGCGGGACTATTCATCGCGATACTGATATATCCTTGACATCTAAATAAGTTCTGGTTCACTCGGTAAAGGATATTTTGTGGTATTGCAGAGATCTGTTCCCAGTGGCGTCTCCTGCTCAGTGAGCATGAGGATGCGATCAGTTTAACGTTTTATACAAGGTAGTCCAATTAGGGTATCCAATCGACATCGTACTATATGGTTATGTATTCCATAGTACGATGTACAAAGTACCTACTGTACTTTCCTTAAGAATTACTAATTTTGCATTGCTTGCTCTGACAATAATAAACAAAATAATAATACACAAAAGTACGTTGGAACATCAACAATATATCTAATTGTTTAATTAGAGATTAATTTCCCATTATCTTCTTGCGTACTTGAGAACTAAATAGAGTTTTTTAACACCTTGCATATAGGACATTGGGAGTTTTCACTCACCGTTTCCTGCCTCATGTAACTCATCCACTTCTGCAAACCATGTGCTCGCCATGTTGCATCTTTTGGCACGAAATTGTTGGATTCTAATTATCGCGTTTCAGTTTCGATTTTTTGCTGTAGAGGTACACGTTATACTCTATAATGCAGTTTCAAGAATAACTCAGCACTTTCGCAACAACACAATACACAAAATACACGTGAAAAACTGGCTTCAAAGCAATATTACAAGTTGCGTAAGAGTTCCTTGTCAGTACTGATAACCTACGTCCCGTAAATCACGTTCTGGACCAGGACTGTTGGCAAACATGCGTGCGTGTGTATACAGCGGTTTTCCTAACTTTGCCCCTGACAGGAATCAGCTGTTTCGCTGCCATCCAATCGGAAGCTTACATGTAGCTACAGTGACGTCACGGTGACGTTTAAGCTCCCGATTGGATGAAAGCGTCAACAGCTGATTTTTGTCAAGGGCAAAGTTAAGAAAATCGCAGTATAGTGTGGTCAAGAGGCGCCCCCCCCAACTCGCTGTGGAGTCACCCGTCTTTACCACGTGACCACTGGGATTCCCAGACCTTGTACTGAAAAAGGAGGAGGTACTAAAAGGAGGCGATAGTGAAGCATTTGGAGGGGGGATGCAGAAGCAGCCAATGAGAAGTCAAGCGATGCGACAGCCAGACGTCGCCCGAAACCTCGCATCTTGCACACGGCTCGTTGTGAGAGTTCAGTGACCTCGGTTACGCAGTGAAGCGGGGGGATGTTTCTCGGCCTATCACATCCACGGAGATGACAGACACCTACAGAAAGGCGCATGAAAAAAAATGAAATGACGGAACAGAGAGATATGGTTGAGGAATATATTTTAAAAACAAGTTGAACTTGAAGCAAGCCATGACTTTTCAATAAGACTGGAAAGCATGCCTTTTGGAGGGCGAGACCCTCAACCCGTCCCGTCCGCAGCGTTCGCAGGGCAGCTCAGCGCGCCGTTCCCGGGTGACTGAGGGCCCGCAGGCCGAGCACTGCTCTCCACGATCGCGGCACACCAATAAAATAGTCGCTCTATAGTTTATTATGGTACAATAGTATATCGACGTTTGTAAAGAATATTGTATGGATGAGATATACGGTTAGTGTTGCAATTATTAGACCTGTTAAAAAAAAAGAATCTTAATACCTACCGATTTTTTTATTTTCTCGTTACTGTCTATGCAGTATAGAGAAAGTATTGTAATGCTGCGGGAAAAACGGCGAATTGTCCACAGAAAAACTCTTGTTCCTATCTTAAATTACTTCCTCCAAAACCTTGTTTAATCAGAATCCATGTTTGGTGGAACCTTGATACCGAAAAGTCGATTAACGGCAAAACGTTTGCCTGTCTTTGAACAGCGTTAGCGGCTGAACTGTAATTAGGATTTTGATCTCACAGATATCTCCCCTTGAATTTGAATGGATAATTTGACTTTTGGAGGTACTTTACATAAAGTCTCAACATTTTCAAGATTTTCACAAAAATGGCTCCAAATTTTTTCTTAAAATTTTTCTTCTGATACACTAAAAGACGCGTCTAGAAATGGCGTAGGTGTCAGTGACGTTGCACTCCAAAAAGTTTCAAAAACAGCACAAATTAATATCTTTTTTGCGCCTTCCTACAATACAATTACGGAGATATTTTTTTTCCTTCGCGAAATCTGTTCATTGAAAACAGAATCTTCACATAAAGTAGTGTTCAATTTTCGGAAAATATAAGCGGCTTTTGCAAAGTTTTACGCGAAACAAAGGCAATTTTTACATTTTAAACAATTATTCAACCATTATTATTTTTAGAAATAGTTCCGATTTTTTCTTAATTTTTGTGTAGCAAAGGTCGGTAAAGAAATGGAGCTGGTCCCCTTTTCGGTGCAGTCTCTGGTAAGTTTGATGCGTTGCCAGTTCGCAAAATGGTAACATGGAGGTTATAAATTATTCGAGTTATTCTCATTGTTGCCGGTAGTGATGATAGTATGGTGTAGGTAATGTTTGAATAAAAGAAAATAGATTTAAGGTACGTAATAGATTTAACTTAGAACTAAAAACTGCACATATTTTACTTTAAGAAGTTTTGATCGCTGATTACGATATTAAGAAATTGGAAGATCACTTGGGTATCATTAATGCAAACTTATGTGAAATTATTCTCCCATTTACGTAGAATTTGCATCAAATATTGTAAAAATTAAATTTATTCATGTTTGTTTCATTATTAAAAGTAAGAAACAACCATTGTTCCTGACTGTTGAAATAAATGCAGATATGCACCACAGGCGCTTTCTTTGAATTGAACTTTTACAACTAAATTGATAAAGGGCAGAAATTGCAGTATTTTAGTATTACGTAAGTGTTTCCAATAATGCGAAAACGTACGTGCTGTTTACGTGCAGTTATTACTGTAGAGGGGCCTGAGATTTTTCTCGTCATGAAGAATTGGAGATGGAAGGGCTGGAAGGAAAATTAAGTCTACAAATAGCAAATTCATTTACTCGTACAGTATCATTTATTTACTTTAACATATCACAATAATGTGATGGTATTATTTATTAACGTTGATCGAGTTTCAATTCGAATTAGAAGATTTAATTTATCGATTCAACAACGCATATAAGTGATTATTTATATAGAAGGTATTGTATGATCAGCTAAGTGAAGCAGAATCAAATAGATTCACAGGAGTAACTATTCCTCTGGTCTTTTAACTCAATAATATTTTATTTCACACTGAGTCGCACTTCGAGGTTGAAAGCAGGCAGGAAAGTAGAATGAATTCCCCAACCGAGTGATTAACTTTTTCGGTTTGGTACCAAAACTTTTGTTCCAATACATGGCCACCATCAACGACTCTTATTATCGTAACAGCTATATTGACACTTGAAATAACTCGTGTAAACATTATTACCAAATGATGATACTTTTATATCTGTAACAAAATTATCATTATTTGCAATTATAATTTGCAATGTTGTGAAGTTTTAGTATGTTGCTTTTACTGAACCCGATACGTATTGTAACAATTTATATCATTAAGTATTTTTGCAGAAATTCTCATTCTTTTTTAATGATTTCTTCAGATTTACGAGGCATTAATGTAATGCTTCTTTGGATTTCGCCGTTCAATAGCCGGAAGGTGCCAAATGTACTCTTATATTCTTATTTATAAAGGATGTGGATGACTGAGAAGACAGAGTCTGTGGACTGCGGAGACGAGGCAGCAGAATGGATACGCAAGTACCTCGACCTCAAGGAAGACGACAAAGTGCGTCTAGGATACCACCAAGAGGATGTTATACCAAGACGAGACTGTAACAAGAAACCTTGGTCCATTTTCCGCAAACATTACAATCGGTTTATGCGCTATGATACGGTAAGTGCCCAAATAGTTTTCGCAAATCCGTAAGTCCAAAGAAGCAATAGGGGAAGGTCGGTTTATATCGGACAGCGGGTGGTATCAGACAAAAGTAGTTTAGGGCATTGGACACTGGTAGTAACAAGTTCCACATTGTCATTTATGTTCCTTGAAACGAATTTGCTTTGCAAATGCTATATTGGGTGAATACATCGAGCAGTTTGGTTAGTGCGACATGTGTTACGTTTTTTCGTATGTTGTCCAGTATACGAAGATAACTTTGGAGCTTTCAAACTTCTCTTAGAGTACGTTTATATATCTTCTACTGTGACTAGTATGTTTACTAAGATGTATTTTTTACGTTACAGCAGTACAATCTGTGTCTGTGTTGTATTCTTCTTAAGTTTGAGGGTTGTTCGGGTGGTATCGGACAGTTACTTCGTCTTCCCTTCATTTTTTCGTATTTTTTTCTGTGAAGGTTGATACGAGGTAATATTAAAATAGTAATGTGAATTTTGTACGTATTTCAGGAAATTATGGGCAAAATTCGCGGGAAAGGGGAGCAAATAAAATGAAGATAGCAATTGAGAAAGACATTTTAAAAGAAATGTCGATACGAGAGGCTAGCGCTAGGTATTCTATACCCAAGAGAACACTAGGCGTGCGGATAAAAATTCTGGCAAACGGAGGAGAGATACCAGCGAAGCCTAATGCAGATAATAAAAAAACACATTTAAAAGAACACTTGACAATAATCAAGAAGCTGCCTTACATAATTCAGTAAAAGCTTTGGATACTCAGCTCTAGCCGCTAAGTAAATCAGTTTTTAAAACTCTCTTACCAATTTGCACAAAAACTAAACATCAACCGTCACTTCAGGACGCAGATACAAGTTGGTTGGAAAAGATTTTTATTGTGATTACATGAGACGGCACCCGGACCTAAGTTTGAGAACTGATGAATCCATAAGTCTGGGTTCAGTAAAAATTAAGTCAGTAGATTCTTTGACAAGCTTGCTGAAGTTATGGACAAATACAAATTCAGCCTCTGTAAAATACTAATGTGAATTTTGTAGGCATGGGGGGACAAAAGGTGTGACACGTGTTCACAACAATAAGGTGAAGGTCATGTCGGTGAAACGAATAAAAAAAACAATTTGGGAAGCTGACCTCTAGGGAAAAAAGGTAGAAACGTGACCATTCTTGAGGCCATAAATGTATCATGTGAACAGTTCATCCCTCCATTGTTTGTTTTTTCACACGTGAGAATTGACAATTATTTCACGAATAATGTTCCTTTAGGAAGTACTTTTGATGGGCAAAAGAATGGATGGTTCACGAAGAAGGGATTTCTAAGATGGTAGCACAGTTTTATTGAACAAATAAATCACAATGCGAAAAATCCCACCTTGGTAAATGTGGATGGTCAGGCAACTCACACGGACCTTGATGTGATCCTTCATACCAAAGAACATTACATTCGCATGCTAAGCATACCCCCCAGAATACTTTTCAAAACCCAATCCGCTAGAGAGGGACATCATTAAACCCTTCAAAAATGATAGGTGTGAACATATAAACTGAACATACAAGTTCAGTATTTATCACGAGACTCATGCAATGTTCGTTTGTTTTTTGTTTTTTTTGTTTTTGTTTTTTTCCAAGAACTGTTTTTTTCATGTAATCAAATACTTTTTTTTGTATTATGCAATGTAATTTTTGTCTCAATAAGGATAGTATCTTTGGTGAATAGCTGTGATAAAACCCCTTTAAAATTATTTTACGATTATTTATTTAGGTGACAGATACAACCCCCTACTTTTAAGACATGTAAATTGTCAACGATTTTTCTATCCCCAAATAAATATATTATTTTACTTTCAATCCAAACAGCCTTGATAGAGAATATGAGTAAGTGATTGAAGATTCATATTCTGTATTTCACGAATAATTTTAACTAATCATTTCTAAAGCTAAGGTAGCCGACATTCCCTTATGTAAAATGTCTCGTTCAGCATAAAGAACCAACGTACCTCGAGAAACGGCGAACTTTTGCCTAGCTAATGCATGAAAGCGTAAATACATTTTTAGTAAATCAAAATATATGTGAGCAATTGTTTACAGGGAGCTTTCTCAGACCTGGCACCTTTCATGCTCATCAACGAAGCGTCCGTGAGCGACCTGAACTCCCGCATCCCCTCCGGCAAGCGAGTGGCCCCCAGCTGGTTCCGCCCCAACTTCGTGGTGCGCGGCGCCAGCGCCCTCGAAGAGGACGAGTGGAACTACATCAAGATCGGAGACAACACCGTCTTCCAGAACTTCAAGCCCTGCTTGAGGTAAGTGTAGTGTAGCTGCTCTGCTGTATTTTTACAGATGAAGCAGTGTAGCGATGATTATCTAAGGATCTCCGTTCCAGGATTTGATTAGGCTTCTTTCTTAGCTCTACTAGAGAGCTTGGTTTAGTTCAGCCGCGTCTGGAGGATAGTCTAACGGCCGTTTGCTCTGATCGGTAGTTTTCCGTGTTTTCTCCGATGAACACTAGGCGAATGCCGAAGCAAAGGGCCCACAGATTGTGGGCGAAAATGTTTCCTTGCCCTGCTTTGTCCTATCCTCATCTCTTACTTAGACACATACATGCCCTACATTACAACAAACGCCGAGACACCAGTCGGGAGCTTAGAGCTTGTGCCGGTTAGGGTGGTGCCCCGCTGATGGGAGATACCTAGCTGAAGAAAAGCCCACAAGCCAGCGGATAGGTTGGTGACTGATTTCGCCATCCAGCGGAGGAAGATAACTGCCGTCTCCCATGATAAAACATGCACTACTCTTACAGGGCTCATGGCCATAGCAGTTGATGCACCGGGAATGACTAATCAATCAATCGTAGATCTACTGACCACTTGAATAGGAATGTTAGTTGGGTTTGGTATTGCTAATTATACATACGTTTGACAATAGTTTCATGAGTGAATAGACTTGACCAATGATTTTGGTCATTCGGGTGATGAAGACGCCTGGGAACGTCCACGAACTCGTTGATCGGTTTGGAATTTCGCTCGCAAGACATCAAAACGTAGAACGTGCGACAAGGATGTGTTAAGTAAGATAAACAGTTACACATCATATCGCTCAGGTGATTATTCATTCATTCGTATCTGGCGAGTAAAATAACTATAGCTCGACGACTTAAAAAAAAAGCCTGGTCTGCGCATGCGCGAAAAGTGTCAGAGGGGAAGGTTCCCTCTCTTCGCAGCCTACGTTCCCCTCCGTGGAGCCCTCCCCCCCGCCGCCGCCGCCGCCGCCACGGCTCTGAGGGAAGAGGGGTTGGCCTTCCCGAACCCTGAGGTGTTGAAGGCTCGTGTCTCTGTTTATCCTGCAAAGTCGGACGGCGTTTGGGCGTGAGAAATGCCATGTCGCGAAAACTGACCTTCCTTCTCTTCTCATCGCGTACAATTGCTAAACTAATTTTGGAATTTTTCTCTCTCGGAAGGAAGTCAGTTCGTGTGCGCTTCCTTCTATGCGTGGGTGTATATCTTCGATTTGTTGCTTTGCAGGGTTTTCGAGAAATTACATTTCGGTTGGCTTCGACTTCTTCATCCACGTGTACAAGTCCAGTCCCCGTTTATCAGGATGACCGTTGAATGGCCCGGTTCGTGAGATAGTATATCGAGTGACAAATGAAAATTGGTCGGCATCAAAAGCATTATGGGAGAACAAAGTTACAAGAGCGGTTCAACTGAGATCCCCTCGAGAGCAGTGGGGATGGCTTCGACTCGCCTGCTGATGTAAGCGGCACCATAATGGTTTTTTTCTAAGTTGTCGAGCTATAGGAGCCTCCCGAAGTATTTATGAGTCCGAAACTCTGGATAGGCGACTTGTAACGGAAAAATGAACAAATTAATTTTTCTTCTAAACAAATACTGACATTCAAAATAGAATAAAATGATGCCCAGTAAAATACTGCACACTATATTCATCTTCCTCCTTCATCACTGAATCATTTCACAGCTCGTGCCCAAATTCCTCGCCCGGGTGAAAGGAATACGGTCATTATGCTACCTTGAAATTATTTTATAGAATGGTATGGAACATGGAACTAAAGTAATATCTCTCGTGTAGATTCCATTAGAAGGATTTTTTCTGCGTGTGTGTCGGGTTCGAAATAATGAAAATCTGATTAGTCTGGTCAACAGCAATGCGGTAACAAAGAATGTGAATAGTGTTATTAGCTAATACTTGGACATTGAATTCAAATATGAAATCAGTTTTTGCATATCAGACTCACTTTTCTTGTGACACCTACCTAACCCATGGAAATGCTTGAAAACGCTGCATGTTGATTTTTTTGTGTAGCTTCGTTTATTTATTCTGCATATGTAATTGTTTAGGAACAATCGAAATTTATACTAGAAATTGTTAAACATGACATGAAATTCAGAAAGTTCACCTCTAGGAAAAAAAGAAAGTTTGGCAGCAGTGCAGTCATACTCAATGTTGTTTTTCTTGCCATTTGTGTCTCAGCATTGAAAGGTCTGATAGTAAATTGTCCCAATTCGTTTTGTTACGTCTGTGGAAAATTAACTCTGAAATCGCAAAAACAGAACCTTAATCCTCTGACAAGGAAGTGTCACGAACGTTATTTCGGGTGTGAAGTTGCCAACCAGGACAAGAAATGACTTCCATTATATGCTGTGTCGTGTTATACTCCGAACTCGCTAGTTAAAAGGTTCACGACATGTGCCCTTCGGTATTCCCATGACTTGGCGGAAACTAACGAATCACAAACTGTTATTTCTCTCGGACAGAGCTAGAATCATCTCAAAAACGAAGATATCAGTGCAATATCCTAATTTACCATTTGCTATAAGGTCTGTAAGTCACAGTGAAAAATTGACGGTACCACTTCTTTCTGAGAATGTGGCAGTGAGGGAAGATGAATGGTGCAGTGACGAACATTCAGAAGACAGAGATATCCATGCTGACCCAAAATTTCTGCGGAAAGTGTACTGATCGCCAAGCAGTTTTTTCAAAATATTTCTCCAACAGTGACATAGAGTTTTTGTAATGATATCGAATCCGTTATGGATACTCTTGGCCATGAGTTCAAGATATCTACATGGCGCTTGTTCATCGATTCTAGCAAAATAAGTTTGATAGCTGTACTTCTCCACGAGAACAAGTTTCGTTCTGTTCCGATTGTTCATGAATTAATCCTGAAGGAAACATCAGAACTTTGAACTACACCTCGCACTTCTCTAACAAACACAAATGTAATAAATGTGAAGATTTCAATGTAATAGGAATTCTGCTCGTCATGCAGCTCAGGTACACAAAGCACATATGCATTCTGTGTAAATGGGACACCACAGACAAAAAATCACTATTGTTGAAAAAATGTCCTGCTCGGATTGAACTTCTGCCTGGAAAGAGAAATGTGGTTAACACGCCTCTTATTGACCACAAGCGTGTGTACTTGCATCCATGCACATTAAATTGGGTCTCGTCAACAACTTTGACATTAAAAAACATTACATGGGTTTATGTATTTGCAAGAGAAGTTCCCAAGGATCAGAGAAGGAAAAATTAATAAAGAAATATTTGTAGAACCGCAAATTAGAAAATTAATAGGAACTTTAATTTGTTGAGTGATACTGAAAGAAAGACATGTCTGTCTTTCACAAATATCTGTAAAAACTGTTTAGACAACCATAAAGCAGAGAACCATCCGATATTATTCATGAACTGTTGAGATACCGCCATATGGGACTAGCAATGTAGTGTTACTAAAAGAATATTTTTTGAATGATCATTTTGACTTCTTCCCGGTTGATCTCGGTGCCATTAATGACGATAATGGCGAACGATTCCACCACAATATTTCCCAAAAGGACAATCGTTATCAAGACAATTGAGATGACGCAATGTTGTCTGAATACGCTGGACCTCAAGAAACGACGTTCCTGAGGCAAAGTGCAGGATGCAGGATAGAAATATTTTAAGGAATGTTTCTTCACTTTTCTTATCACTTATATGTTGTATTTTTTATACATTTGAATCTGTTGTTATAAGATCGTATCATTTTGCCATATACATGTAATACATAGGGAGATAATCTCATTTATAAAAACGATCATGACATGAAAACTGAAGCCGACACAGAAATTATGAAATTAGATCTGAACTGAGAGGCAAATTATCTTCCAGAAACAGTTTTTTTTGTTCTTGTTACAGAAATTTTTTAATAGACCAGTGTAATCATTCTACTATATGTATGTTATTGTATTTGGCGAGAAATAATTGACGCCCTAACGGACTGTCAATAAATAAAACTGTCGAATCAAAAAGTTGTATTTTATGATCATAAACCAAGTTTATTTCAATGAACTCACATATTTAAATACAGAAAATAAGATATAGCAGGATAATGAAGTAACGGAGCAGCAATGAGTAAGGTGAGCGTGTAATCGCATATGCAAAAATTCGTAATGCAAAAATCCAACATGTAATCAGGGTTAGATGTCTCAATGGAAGTAAATCGTTAAGTTAGGAACAAAATAACTTTTTGTGTTTTATCTCAACATTTAGGCTCTGCTGTTGTCAGAAATTCTTATTTTTAGTAGAGTTTCTTACTATCTGTGATGTGATAAAGACTGCTCAATGCTCGGAGTTTTCAGTGCTTCTAATTTTTTAAAATACTAGTTCGGTTTTGTCCCGTGTTTTTTTTCTTATTCGTTCGTAATGAGCGACATACTCGTAATTACAAAAAAATCAATTCCCTCTCCTTTTCAATATACGACCTTCACCGTTCATTGTCCTTTTCGTTTCTCTTCTTGATTAATAACTGTATTAGTAGTGTAATCATTGAAGGGAAATTTTTTCTCCATAATTTTCTTCTTTATTGTTCTACATTCCTGTGTATTGTCTAATCCAGCGATTGTCAACTTGCTAAGGAATGACGGAGCTGCTTTGCTTTCCGAGATACGGCTCTCGAAGAAGGAGCCCGAGCAAAGGGGGAAGGGAGCGACCTGGAAAAATTTGCGAGATTAAATCAATTCTGATAATTGACATAGGTCGCATTCATGGTATGAGTAAAGGAATTTGCAGATTAAGGATTATTGAAAATATTCTGAAAATCACGAGGATTTAAAACATTCTCAAACAAAACTGTACATAAAATATAATCAAGCCTGAGAACAAAATTCTCTCACATGACCCCCTACCGACACCTATTTGTTACCTATTCGTTAACATTAATTATTGTTTCAGATCAAACTAATTTGTTACGTTATATACTATTATATAAAATATTATTGTCCTAAAATGTTAAAACAGTCTTTTCCAAAAATGTTATCTAATAGAAGAATGGAATTGGAATTACAGTACTGGTTTTGATAAAGAGTCTGTTATTGCTTTGAGTTATGTAATAATTATTAATATGTAATTAATTATGTAATAATATATAACAGAACATAGATTATAATCTATGTTCTGTTACTTAGTTATTCGCGTTGATATTGAATCATAAACATTCTAAATAACCATTACCATTTAAAAAACGTAATTATCGATTTTCCAAGCGAACCTCCCCTCCCACTTCCGCACCATTATTGCAACATGCTCGCTGCCGCGTTGGGCGCTACCTTTGCTCCGCGCTCAACTCGGAGAAAGAGAGCAGATTTCTGTGACGTCGCAGAGCATTGAGTTGGCAAACACTGATCTAATCTTTACATGAGCATCACTTTACCCAGCCATTCTCATAGAGATCATGTTCTTTCCTAGTTTTACTAAGCGATTCTTGGTTTATGACATTTGATTCTTAAATTGACATTTCATTTCATTAGGTGGTCCGCAGAGTCTTGTTTTGTAATATCTCTAAATTTATATTCCGGTTTGTTAATATAAGTTTTTGAGGTCTGTGTGTGAATATATAAAAATTATATAAATTCCATAAGACTTATTTATTTATTTATTTGTCAAAAAAACAGTAGAAACTGTATATGACGTATATGACTTATCTGTGCTAAGGTAAATCTTCCCTTTGGGATCTCCAAGTGAGTACTGAATTGTCAAAAATAAGAAAAAAAGTGAATGTTAAATGTTGTTTTTACATTGCGATAAAATTTGTAATGAACGTGGAAATCATTTTCTTTTCATATTCAATACTAATGCAAATTTTTCTCCAACATTCATATACAGATGTGTGGTAACCACAATGGATCCTGAAACAGCTGTCAAGGATCCCGAAATGCAGCCTTTGAAGACGCTTAGAGAGTGAGTACTCATGCCCATTTTGTCGTATTTTATTGAAGGTTATTTCCTACACGAGATGGAAATATACCAATTTCCTTTTAGCAGCGTTCTGTGATTAGTATATTTTTGCTGTCTTTTCAGTCATGAATTTTTGTACCTCTTTGTAGCCACAGCAGAGTGATAGGTAGTCAAGGCGAAATATGTGACTTACAAGGCTACTCGTTAAATGAAGGTTAATTAAATTAAGTTGTAATGGACGTGAAGTAAGGAAGTTGTTGATTTCATTGACTTTGTGAAATGTTGTTAACATAAAAAAACTGGAAAATGGATTATTCTTAAACCATTAATATTTATATAATTATTTGAACAACATTGAATCGGTTTAAATTATAATTCTTGCGTTGAATTGAGCTGCATCTTCCGGAACCTTCTAGTATCTCGTAACGAACGAGTAGTACTTCCGTTCCATTCCGGAATAAACGGCATCTTTGCCCTTCCGGTGCTTATCGATCACTGGCTTACTGATCACATGGAACTACAAAATCGGCCGCCAGCAAGTAATTTACACTGCGCATGACGATTGAGGAAGGAAATATTTTCAACGCAAAAGCAAACCTAGGAATCTTGTAATGCTGAGACGAATTTTGTTGCTCAGGGTATCAGTTGGTCAGTGCAGTGCACTTGTGTGGGAGGTCCTAGGGTTCGAGTCCCGACGGAGGCTGCATTTTCAAAACTAGTTACATAGTTTGGTCGAATTCAGACGCTGTTGGGAGGAGAATTCTAGCGACCGCCCTCTCTGATAGCTAGTTTTCCGTGGTTTCGGCGGTCAACACCAGGCGAATACCGGAGCAGTAACCTAAGAAATGGACCCCTGTCCCCGTGCGATCTTTCTTTCCCCTATCCTCATCCCTTACTTACACACACACACACATACACACATGTCCTACTCCAATGCAAATGTGAGGAGATCAGTCCGGTGTTTAGAGCTTGCCCTTCCCGTTGATGGGAGATACCTGGTAGGGAAAACGCAACTAGCCGTCTTGTAGGTCTGCGCCGGATCTCGTCATCCAGGGGGATGACCCCCGCCACCGCCCGTGATGAAACATCCGGGGCTAATGCCTTTGGCGCCCGCGCTGAGTGTGCGCGTGCGCGTGTGGTGTGCGCAGGTACCGCCTGCTGAAGGACGCCAAGAAGCAGCAGCTGGAGGGCGAGCTGGCGCCCGCCATGGGCTGCTACATGGGGCTGCGGCAGCAGGGCACCGTGCGCGTCGGCGACCCCGTCTACGTGGGCGAGCGCGCGCGCTAGGGCGCAGCACCAACTCACGACGGCCAACGAAATCCAAATGGAAACATTATCAACCCAGATTTTAAACAACAAAAATTCAGATTAAAAATATCAACTTATATTCAAAGTGTAAATAATCAATACTAGTGGGGAAAAGTTAAAATAAAAAAAATAATATGCGCCAACTGTTATTATGTGAATGAGCAAGTTAAAATTTTGAAAAAGCCAAAACCGGGCAGGAGTATTCTTTATTTATACAGATTCAGTTTCGTTTTATTTTAACGGTATTTTTTACAATCCAAAAGTTGGCTACTTTGTTTTTCAGCCTGTAATTATCTTCGTTCGTTTGGTTTGAAACTTTTGAAGAAGTAGTTTCATTGTTGAAGAACCCATAAAACTCTATTAGAAACGTAAATGCTTACGGGAGTCTTGAATTGTTTAATGTTGCGCTAATATTGTATGAAATCTATTAAACATTTTCTACAGCTTTGTTTGGTATTTTTACGAGACTAGACGAAATTGAAATCATACCCTTCTGTAACAAGCGATTTACATCTCTTTGTATGTTAAAATGGTATTTTCTTAATGTATTACGTAGCATGTGTAAAATGTACTTTAGATAGAATATTCTAGTGAGCAGACAGAATATAATGGAAGTTGCAACTGACGACTTCAACTAAACTGATAAAAAACTGCTTGAGAGTTGGTGCGTCACACCATGTAATATGTTGCCAGCTCAATTGAGATAAATCTTAAAGATAATTTTTCGGAGGCTGTGAAACGGGAAAGGGTTACGTAAAGTCCTATCAGCGCATGTTTTCTTGACAGTGCTCAGCGGAGGGTGGGGAGACAGAGCGGCTCCGTCGCGACTTAACGTCAAGTTGCAGATTCTTCCATCTAGACCAGTCTTGCATAATTGTACACCGCTTCTGAAGCGTTTCGCAAATTGGTATATCGAAATCCTTAGAGGTTGATAGCCAATAGAAATCCATTTCTAAAATTATTCATTACAGTTGTTTGTTACCTTAAATGTGACTAAAGCTTATTGTGTCAATAAACTTTGCTCATCAACAACAAACATGTAGATTCATCCTCGCCATCACTCTGAAAGTCAAGAGTTGCGCGCTAGAACTGCCAATGGAGCCTTATTAACGCATCTTGTTTGCTATTTCCTCTCTCTAATCCATGTGCCTTGCCTCGCAAGCATGCCAGGTGTTTTCATAGATTTGGTTTTAAAGTTGAATTGTTCTGATAGGTAGAATTTATTAAACAATTAATATATCAGAGGTGCTATACAAAGTCCAGAATCTGTACACAAGTAAAGAAGGCTTTGCACGCTGTGAGAGATTCCCTAGTCTTTTAAGAAAAAACCTCTATTAGGGAGAAGATATTTTTATATAATAGTATATATAATAGTTATTTACGCTCTGCAGTACAATATTGAAATAAATAGAATTTCGTATGCACATCGTCGTAAAAGTTCATTTTCCCAGTGACCTTCGTGGTTTTGGTTTAAGAGAAATTGCGAAAGTACGAGTATGTCTGCCGAAAATCTTAGATTGCAAAAAGATGGGCTAACGCATAATATAATTATATTACAAATATTTAAAACCAGACGTCAATACGTTGCTATTAGTAAGACATATGATCTGAGTTGATACATTGTTTCAAAAAATGCAAATGGGAAAAGACACTTCCACAGGTTTGCAGTGTAAAACAGACGCCAAGCCATTGGATGTTCCGAATGATACGGATGAAAATTTATATTTTTTCTACCCGAATCTTGTTTTCTTCTCAAAGAGGATTCTTCTATTCTGCAACATCTGTGATTATCGAGAGATTTTATTTTATAGTATACATCATGGGCGTAAGTTGGAGTCAAATTTAGGGTGGGGTAAAGACAAAAATACTTCCAATCTATTAACTATGCGTAATTAACTGGTTAATTAAAATAGGAATATTTATCTTTTGTCTTGTTTATTTAATAGAGATATTTGAGTTTATTCCCAAAATAGTCATACCAAATATCTCTTGTGCATAAAACATTATTGAATAATGTTCTTGTCACGTCGGTACTCAAATTTTTTAATAATTTCCTAGTGGTTTGCAGTAAAAGTGGTTTGCATAGTGGAATTACTAGTGGTTTGCAGTAAAAAAATGTTGCTGAACAAAACCACACTAAATGGTTTAGCAAGCACACTGCTCAAGAACATGTAAAATACTCTCGTAAGTATATCATAACAATAAATTAAATATGGTGACAAAAAGTCTTCACGAATGCTGCAGTAACATAGTATTGTACGGAGTAAAAGCTCTTTATAAACTAAGAATATCAAGGAAGATGCTATTTCATTGCGCAACCCGTGAATAGCCAATATTTAGTGGCGGGCGGCCTCTTCCCTGCAGCCTTGCTATCATGCGCGTTGTATGACGCAATGAGTACGAGGATTCCGTTGGTACGCATTGTAAGAGAATATGTGGAAAAACAATTAAATATCGCGATTTTTCCGTCGAAATCGAAACTTCTTCATTGTTTTTGGATTTTTTGCGAGTTCCTGGGAATCTATTAAAACTATGGACACCTCTCACATGCCGGAGAGGCTACTCTATCAATTTCTGCGCGCATTGGAAATTAATAATGCGGTATATGCACCTAATGCACCCGGAGTAAATGCTCAACGCGATAGTTAACCCTAAACAAACAGCTGTCTTCGTTTATGTCCATTGCTCGCAATATACGTAATAGTACCTTTGAATATTTTCCCTCTTAGAGGCTAAATACATATTAAAACTCGTTCGCACAAGTTATAAATAACATATTTTTCTCGACATGTTGATATAGACTTGGAGGTTAGAGTTCGCAGACAGCAAAAGTCAAGAATAAACTTATCGGAAGTAGATAGTACTGAACAGAGAGCCATTCTCCGGAGGATTGTAGGATCGGCTCTAAAGTTCGCCCGAACGTCGATCGATCATTCTAGCTTCGCACTACTCACTTCTGTTGTTTTTTGTTGCTAATGAAATTATATGTAATAGATGGTACAGTATCTAATGACAAAACTTTAGGAATGATATTTAAAAATAAACATTCTAATAGGACACTGTTGTCTACACGTTTCTCTCGATGGCATTTGAAAAAAAGTTATGTAAAAGAGATCTTTCCGTTTCTATTTTTAATCAAACTTTATTTTGATTTAAAATACATCGTTCAGCCTCAGGCACACTCAAAAACTAATATCGATACAGAAGCAACTATTTTATAATATTAATTGTAACGATTACGTATTATAATATTATAACTTCTGTTCTAAAAACTTTTAACCCAAGGAGGAGACGCGAGAACTCCAAAAAAATACTTACTAACTTTAATTTAATGGTCATCTGGTGGCTCAGAGCGAAGTCGCTCGCCTTTCACCAAGGAGGTCCGGGTTCGATTCCCGTCGATCTCGTGTGAAATTTGTTCCAACAAAACCAGTTTGACTGCTTCACAAGGGCTAGTCCAACCCCTGTGAAGTGCCCTAAAACCTACCTCTATCCTAATTCCTTCCCAATTCTGGCCGCCGGGTAGTGACGCAGGGGCGCGCAAGAGAGAGGCGCGTGCGCGGAGATGCTACCTGGCGGTCCTCTTGAAGACTACAACGTGACGTGACATTCAGTAATGGAGGATTACTCCTGAAAAGCGCAGTGGGTTAATGGAGAATTACTCCAAAGCGCAGAGCGCTCAACGCCCCGAAAGGGGTTTAGAGACGCGTTGCGTCAAATTGTATGCGCAACAAATGTAAAAAAAAAAAAAAAAAAAAAAAAAAAAAAAAATCCTAAAATTCAAATGTTTAAACGAAAAATGGCTTTGTACCTTTGTATGCTCTGCTCTATAGTGTCAAAAATGATCAAGAAGAAAAACTGTTTTGAGCATGCTGGATTCTAAGCCAAGATCTCGAAATGTGTCATACCAACTGGCAACGAACTGGCCTAACATCTCCAGCAGCTTTATGGCTATTGGAACTCGGTGTACAATGAATCAAAAGAAGACACGAATGTTTTCGATTTGAGAAACTGGCGAGTGTTTTGTATAAATTTTTTTTTGATCTTCAATGTTGTATTATTTATAATATACTAGCTATTCTACTGTTAATAACCGAATACGTTGAATACAAAACCTAGATTTCTAAACGTGACAATTTTCTTAATTTACGTCTTCAAATTGTACTCAATATCACTAAAAAAATCATGAATATCACAATCCATGCTACATATTGAAGTGCATCGGAAAAGCCCTCAATTTACGTGCACTTCGGTACGTAATTTGGCGTGAGAAATAATGCGTTAAAATTTAAAATTGTAATAATTAGTAGATGGCCATCAATAGGGTAAATTAATTGTCAAGTAAATAATATGATAATGCATGTAAGAGATTAATGAAAAATTTCTAAGAAAAAAAAAGAGACGTACGACACTTCATGTCGTTACGTGCATATATAAATTCTCGTTTCATTCAATAGGAATTAGGTATTTCAAAATTATTCCCTTTGTATTATTGGTAACCAAAGCGTAAGTATAAGATCCATCGACCGAGTCCTCGTAGAGCGATATTTTCAGCCCACGACAAATGCAGAGAGTAAGTATTCTTATTTTTCAGGAGCATCCAGTGGACGTGGTTTTGAGCTAGCCACCCACATGTGCCACGTTTACGTTTCCAATTAAGATTTCTTAAAATTAAAAAAACAAAAACAAAAGACGGGGGTGTTACAGTGGTAAGCTTAATGTGGGGGCGTGAAATTTGATAGGAAGGAAAGACCCCGGATTATTACAATATTAGACATTTTTGTTGTTTATTGCATCTATTATTGTTAAGAAACTTTTAGAAGAGAAAGTATGATGGTCGAAGGATTTCAATCAAAATAAGAATATTTCATATTGTTGGTTCATTCTTACGTGACATCGACTTCCTCTGATACTTCTATTCAATAGCAGGTATTTCAGGGTGACACACGATAATAAGAATGATGAATTTTAATAGTTATTTACCGAATCAATTACCCAGCTTTTAAATAAAGGGAACCACGCACCATTGATTTCTAATATTCATTGCAATTTCAAACGCTGCTTGAAGTAGCCGTCATTTAAAACTAGTGGGAATGCGCAGCACACAGAAACTTTTCCTCCCTTTCGAGTTATTACTGAACAATTACTCAAATGTTTAAAAAAAGGTGCATGACATCAGTTAAATATCTACAACTGATTGTATTTACGAAGAAAATATCCAAGTCACAAGAATAAATATGGTTGAAAAATGACTTGCAAAGTTGGGACATATCTTAAAATTTCGAGCAGCAATGATGCACGCCGAAGATTAAATGTGTGGGATGTGCCTATATTGGAAAGTTAGAAAAGATGTACATTATTCACTTATGGAAAATAGGAAACCCGAAGAACATCATTTCATGTGGTTCAGTATTAATTCTCGAAGATTAATAAAAACAGTGGTGCTATTAAATAGCACAGACTTTCTCGTACTATTTAGTTTCCTTCCCCTTACTCTGTGCTATCTTTTCAGTTTTATCCTACTCTCTTTTCAGCTGCCATCATTTGGCGCCTAAACGACGTTTCCCCCCTTTTTCTCATTTTTTTCGGACCCCCATTTGAGAACTGAAATATGACTTCAAGAAAATTATAGTAGGGTAAAACATGGTCGTACGTGGACATTTTCGTTGAAAAATTTGGAGTCGTTTTTTCAGAAAATGTTGTTTGAGCGTTTCTGAAAATACGCAATTTTGACCTTATTTTCACAGAAAACGTTTGAGTTTTCGAGAAACTTCATAAATTATTTGAAGCAATTGTACTCATAAATGCTATCCATTACATGGAGCCCCGTGTTTGATTTTAATTGAAACCTCTGAATTTTCGATAAATTTTAAAGGTTAAAACTTTTTACCAATGAGATACTCTGATCGAACTGGCTGATGTCACAGCCTTTCGAATTTGATAAGGATCTTTCAATTTTTAACATTTTAATATAAGTGAAGCTACAACGATATTTTCAAAATTTTATCGAAAATGGCTTAAATTTTCTATCAAATTTATTTTGTTTGAATTCAGGAATGTGGTATATTGTAGTATATTATAAAATGGGGCAATTCCAATTTTCGTTGAAATCTCTGAGTTTTCGGAAATTGCCTAAGTGTAAAATGTTTCCGACTTGTTTCCTACAAATACATTATTGGAGATAATGCTTACTTTCTCTTTTTTACTTACATAGTAAAGAGAATGAACAGTCCAACGAAAACAAAAGCGCTTTTGAAAACTGTGAGTGGTGTTGTATAGCACGTCGTGTACAGTGTCGCCTATAAAACATAGAAAGTTGGCCCCAATTTTGTCAAATCAAAATCAATACCAGTAAATCAATTGCCAAAGTATTTACTTTAAGGTATCCTTGTCTTTCCACTATCCCTGTATCTCTAGACTCTTCTATCATTCCTTGGTCTCTACTCAATTTATCTAATCGTTACCTTGGTGTTCGCATGAACATTAGATTAAATTGACACAGTCACATCTCGTCCAAAGTAAATGAAGCCAATAGACGATTAGCTATTTTACGTCCGATTCTAAATCGTAACTCCTCTTTAAAAATCCATTCCTCTTTAACTAAATACAAACTTTTTCTTCGTTTGATATTAACTTACATATACCCTGCACGACTTCAGCTGCCCCAGCCACATTAAATAAGTTACAAATATTTCAAAACAAAATCTTAATAATAACAGTAAATGCCCCCTGGTTTGTCAACAATAAGACATTTCACAACGACCTCGCATTAGAAACAATTTTAGTTTCTGTATTACGAAACTGGCACATAATTTCCACAGCAATTTAACTCATGTGCAAGGAACAGTCATTCACAAAGTTGGAACTGATCATTCCCCACTTTCTCGCCTAAGAAACAGATTTTAATTCATATTTTTCTTCAATATCTCTTAAACATTAGATCAGGATGGAATATTTCTCACATTTACCTGTCTCACGTACCGTTTTCTTTTCTAAACCCCTGTCATCGCTCACCCATTATATTTCCAAAATTATCCGACTCCGATGATTTCGGCCAATCAAAGAAGAGCATTGAGACTGAACTTAGAACTCTCATTGTAAAACAAAATTCTATTGGGAAAAAGTGTTTAAAGGCGTTTTCATGATGCCAGATGTGTATAAAACGCGGAATGAATGCAAACATTTTGTTCTTCTGGTGTTTCTGATCGATTAAACGTTTGATGTATTGATTTCGTAAATTCTCCATCTGGCCGATAAACTATGAATATTTTCTCATCGTTATGTAATAAAAACTCACCTTCTCTTTGTCAATTACTTATCAATCGCATTGTCAATACTGTAACGTTTGTTAATTTCTCATCGCAAATTTCTTAACTAGGATTCAAATCATATTAAGAGTGTATCGTGCTTATCTGTAAGTACGAGCATTTGGAACAGTCTCATCGATGGAATCTGAAAAATTACATAACGATTCAGTCCAACCCAACATAACAGTCCATTCACCTGTGATAGGAATGTATTCAAACATATGGGAGAGTAAAATCAAAATATTCGAAAAAGTACTCAGCCGAGAGATCTCAATGTCATCAATGAATAGGGTTGCCAGAAATGTTTTGAAAAAATAGTTAACCGAGGGGAAGAGGGGATCCTTGAGTATTAATGATACATTCTCTTTATTATTTAAAACACACCCAAGTGGGAAGTTGAGATTTGCTTTTGCATAAAATGGAATAAATCTTTTATACATTACTTCAAATCTTCAAATAAAATTCCCTGTGTGCATTAGGGCCAGCACTCATCAGGGATTCGTTTAAGTAGTATATGAATGAACATCATTTATGAAACACTCTTTTATCTTACGTTCGCAGTGCTGTGCATTTAAACAAAGACATACGTATTACGAATATAAGACAACTTCGTAGATATGCGCAATAGCAAGGATTGGCATCAGGGTAATGTCAGCTCTAATAGAGATTAAAAATATCCCATAATAAACACTAAAAGCTCTACTAACCCTTTTTCACTCATACAAGAAGTTTTTTTTGTCATTCGATAAGATATTTTTACATGTTCACTATTTTAATTTTTTAATTAGTGAATCAGAAATAGAAATAATGAACAGTTCACTCAAAAGTTGACCGTCTGGCAACCCCATCAATGAAGGAAGATCCAACTTTCTACTCATATCTTGGGTTTATGTTATGACATTCATGTAATATTTCGTGATCTCGAATTAAAAAAACGGAGCTGTCAGGATGGTTTCTGTTTTAATGTTCTCTCTATACACGTCTACAAATATTATATTACATTATATTGTTATATCACAACTTGGTGCTTATGAAAGAAATACGTAGTAAATCGATATTGACGTGTCACAAGAAAGATAGGTAAAAGGTACGAACTCCTAGTTGGAGGTTGGAAACGAAATTCGACTCTTTTGTTGCCGGCTGTTTCTTGTTTTTATTGATATTATATTATTTTACTTACTTTTGCTGGGATTTACATTAAGACACTACTTAAGTATCTGTTTTGTATTTACATACATGTAAGTTAAACATGCCCATTTAATCATAGTTATCACATGCAGTATTCATATGCATATATCATAATTTATTAACAAACATTAAAAACCTGTTTTAATATTTCTATTTCTATTTGATAGTGTGTAGCTGTGCATATTTTTAAATTAGTGGTCCATGATTTTTCCTTTAATTCTTCGACATGCTTGAAAATTTTACAAATGGCATCTGTAAAAAGGGGATATGCCTGTCGTGGTGCTTGTGGACTGATATGTGATTGCTCCTTAGTTCAGAAAACGAATTTATAAAAGAGAAAAATGAAACGTATTTCACCGCTCTTGCTATAAATACATTACATTACACACTTAAATCATAAACATGAATGTCCGTATTTTTATACTAAAAAACTTCTTTAGTTATTCAATTGCCATTCAATTAAATTTTCTAAAGAAAAATCAGCAATATATTGTTATTCAATGATTAAGACCTTAGTTGCTAGAATTTTTCGGTATATCTAAGTTATTAAGTTGGTAAGTTGTCATTTCATTTTTGATTATTGAAGTGAAAAGAGACGTAGCAAACAATTGACTAGCGTACGACAAATATGGCTCCCATTTTTTCAGCTACGGGTTTCACGAAGGCGTGAAATTGCTGAAGAAATGTGCCCATCTTTACCAGAATGGATTGAGGACTCTTCAGCTCAATGACGAAATAAGAAAATTACCGTAACGTATGTTAATTTCTCATCGTAAGTGCATTGTGTATAGGCTACACAACTCGGTTTAATGAACATATTTTCAGGGCCCGATGGATAATTTCTCAGCTGGAATCGTTTTGGGAGCCTCTACCAGCATTGTTTTTGGATTCCTAGTGTATATCGGGTGGCGTTATGCCCCCTTTTGGGGAGAAACCCGATGGCGACGAGTAGGAACACTTCAGGAAATAGTATTTTACCCTTTAAAATCTGGGGCCGGAATATCTTTGGACGAGGCAATATGTGATACTCATGGCCTGCATGTTGTAGGAGCAAATCAGCATCGAATTCAAGACAGGTTTGAGACTAACATTGAGTCACTGTAATGAAAACATAGAAAATAATCATTTCAATTTTGAATTTCTTTGTTAAAGATGTTTTGTAGCCTTCGATTATGAAAAGGATGCCATTGTAACTAATCGTGATTATCCCAAACTTACTTTGGTGAAGTGGAATGAATCTGGGGAGAATTACGTAACTTTTCAGGCTCCAAATGAAACTCCTATAACGGTGATAAAACCAGCATGCATGAAGGAAAATAGGAGGCTTTGCAGGTAACCTTATTAAGAAATAATTCTATTGCAGTTTTTGATAATGTGAACAAAATGAAAAGGAAGTAATAAGTTTTTGAAATCATTTTATATTATTTATTTTGCACTTAGGTATAGGCCCATGTGCGTACATGGCGTATGCTCGCTCGAAAAACGAATATCTTATTGAGTAATACTTCATGACCTTTGCTCACATATCCTCGTTCGTGAAATAAGTATTCACATACATCTTTACGTTAACGTCTAACAATTTGTTTGGCTTTCCAGGACGTTTGCCTCACGAGTATTTTTCTTCTGAACGTCTTTTGCATGTGAACAGCTGTTGCCTCACCCAAGGTCACGATGCTTTGAGTACGGGAAGTTGGTGATATAATGCATGATGCTGTAACAATGGACTTTTTGATAAAAATAATCTCACAACCAGGAGCACACTTCCACGTGCATTTCAAAAGCGCGATTACTCGATCTCAAAGACTCATTCGTAGATAACGTAATAAGAGGTGGCGTAAGAGGGCTAGCTCCATTTTCCTAGTGAAGGAGCTCATTTTAGTAAGACAAAGTCTTCAGACAATCCTCTCTAATTTTGCTCAGTTTTGGATATCGTTAAAACGATAAAACGGTGTACGAAGTAGTTCACTCAATGTATCTGTCATAATATTAACGAAAAATAAGATTTAAATATAAAACTCAAGTAACACTGATAATCCGCAGCACACTAATTTAAAATGAAAAATAAATACTTCCTAAATAATAATAACTTTCTTCGCTTGATTACTCGTCAACTGAACAGTAAAAACTCACGCCACACTGCTGTCATGTGATTGGTAATCGGAGTCTTTCGTGCGGGAAGGCAGTAGAGAGAATTCGCTGGCCTAGGCAGAACGCGCATGCGTCAAGTATGGACACAGCAATGCTACTGCTCTACGCTCACTACAAGGCCTTTTCTTAGAATACGATGCGAAGCCAGGCAGCACCCGGCGTGCCTACCCCGAGAGGTGCAAGCGGGCGCATGTCTCTGTGGGAGGGGACGAGACATCGCATGGCGCTCGGACTGTTAGAAAACGCTTGAAATGGACATATGGCTCCTGTCACGATAATAAAATGTTTATTACACATTTACAGATGAATAATACTTACACCATAATAAAATTGCCAGAGTCATTTAATTTTTTATTATTATGAAATGTATTACACTAGTTCACATTCATTTCCCACCGCAAGGAGCCGCCACTGGTAGATAATGATATAAGGAAAATTGCTGGCGCTCAAGTGGCGATCTTTATTTCTCTGTCATTACTAATGAAAGTCTAGCACATTAGTAATGAGAAATTATTAATTATAAAGTTTGAAAAATTAAGAAAAAGGCAATAGTAATGCAAAAACTTACATTAACCTTGATAAACTAAATTACCTTGAAGTGTTGTGCTTTTTGCATCATCGCGTCCACTGGCAGGTTAATTACGAGTAAATACTGCCTCAGAAACGAGATGTTAGGGGTTGACGTACGAATCACATCATATCGCTGCAAGAGAAGACATCTGGTCCTTTCGGACAGTAACAAGCGGCGACACTCCCTAAGCCTATGTGCTATTTATTATTTGTGTATTAGCACCTTGAGTCCTACGGGAACAGAGTTGCAAGGTGAATAGTGTCCTCTATACAATGAAGGTGAATTCAAAAAGAAGCACACAATGGCGTGTTCAGAATTTGCGCAATTAATAATTTACATTATAATACAGCAAAAGAATTGTGTTCTGGGCGTATCAGATATAGCAAAGAATATTAGATTAAATATCGTTATAATCGCAAGACTATATTTTGTTTTCTAATCCCATTTGTTTTTTTAAAAAAATCTGTATCTGGTATTCCTTTTCCAACCTTTAATTACCGTTGATAGATTTTCTTATTATCTGTACCTGAATGAAATAACACCTGTTGAAATTGTGATTGAAAATAACACTTCAGTGATAGACTGAATGCACTTTAATTCATTCGAATAAAAAATTCTATGAACTTTCCGGAGCCGTTTTTGAGATTTAGAAAATTCAATGTGGGATTCATGCAATGTGTCCTTCAAAATTCAAAGCTTCCTTTCAAATTCACAAATTCAATTGACCTAGATTTATCACAAAATATTAATTTTGGGGAAAACCTGCACAGCTTAGAAGCTAATTACGTTCATTGACGGACAGACATACTTAAGAAATACATTTTCGGTATCAGATACACCCAAAACACGTGCATTGTCATACAGTTTATATCTCTTTTCTACGTATGTGAGAAAGTAAAATGAGTTGGAACTGTAGGTGATGTAGAAAAATGCATGTGTTCAAATGGATTTTTATTAATAAATGAATACATTACGAAAATTTGCACGTGTCCACAGTGCAAGATAAAGTCATTTGTGAAGAGATTCAAATGTACCTAACACTTAGAAAATAGAAGTATAATGTATTTATTCTCGCGTTTTTCAGTTTATGGAATGGTGACTCGATTTATGTTATGGACTTTGGAGAGGCCGCTGCCCAGTGGATCTCTCAGTATTTGGGCCTTCAGGGCACTAAAGGGCGTATTCATTTTGGGTATTTCTGCCCTAAATATTGTCAGGGACGAAATTTTGGTACGCCCTTACAACATCTGAAAGTTGATTATCCGAACATATCGAAAAGAGATTTCGTAAGTCAATAAACTACTGACTTTTCTTTGAAGTAATGCGTTTGTGCATTTCAACTACACGCCGATCTTTGCCGTAGGGGGTTTACTGCGATTTCGCTCCGTACACGCTGATTACCGAGTCGAGTGTGAAAGCATTGAAGAAAGAATTAGGACGTGATGGAGAGCTGTTAGGTCCTGACTGGTTCCGACCGAATTTCATCGTCGCTGGGTCTCAAGAATTTGAGGAGGATACATGGAATTATATAAAGATTGGAAGTGCAATCTTCCAAAATGTCATGCCTTGCCACAGGTGAGGAAATGAAACGAATTGGAAGAGTACAGAACGACTTTATATTACGTGACTTTTCCTGTTGATAGTAGAATTCTCCCCTCGACTGCAAACATTGATAACTGCTGGCAGAAAAACCTTGCATTGTGCAAGATAAAGTCATTTGTGGTGAGGTTCAAATGTACTTAACAAACGATTCCGCACTTCCCGAGCAGAGTATGAGCTCGAACGTAGGTGTGTAGGAGAATATATCTTTCTCTCTCTTTTTGTTTTAGAACCCAACCTTTTATTTTTGTTTCCTCTTAAACATTTTAACATCAAGGAAATGAAAAACCAAAAATAGCAATCGTAGATTTGATCTTAAATTTTATCTAAGATATTACAATATGGTAGTGCATCAGCATTCCAGAACACTAGATTTATATGGATTCTCGTCAACTTAGCAAATAGCTTTGATATGATGTAATTCATGTTTATGAGACCGTTTCAAAGCCAATTATTTTCATATTTATTTAAATACGAGTAGAATACACGACAATGCAATAACAATACCACAACTATCCTTCAACGAAATGTCCAAATTCATCACAATTTTGTGTTTTTGAGAAAATTTTACAGATGTGGATAAACAAATTGTGTTGTAGTAAAACTACCACACCTTTATTTTTAGTAGTAAGTGTAGTAGTAAAAAAGAAACGTGAGGTTTAAAGTCTTAAATAGTAGTGGTGTTGTTGCTCCGGTTCCAACTTTAAACAACTGAACTCAAATCTCCTTTATAATTTTTTGTTGAGTTATAAATAATAAAATGATTATTTTTCCAGAGATCTATCCTGTTGCATCGATCCAAACACAGGTATCAAGAGTTCCAAAGGAGAGCCATTCAAGACACTAGTCAGGTACTTGAACACCAACGACACTACACTACAGAACATTTACATCAGATGTCGAGAATGCCTTGCAGGGAAACATTACCCGCGTAGCGTATGCTTAAGTTGTGCAAGTATCAGACATACAGATTTATGTTTGAGTTTTGGGTAAAAGCTTGAGTTACGAGTAAAATAAAAAGGGAGCGTCTGCACCGTGGAGGCTTTTCGACACACGTTGGATGGTATCAAAGTCCAATTTAACAACCAATTTAAATACAGACATTAATTTTTAAAAAGAGATTAAAACATTTAGAACATGTTGTTTTGTATCGTAAGACGTTTTGGCCTACAGAAGTTTTTGGAGAAAATTTTAAATGTATATCAGTTATTAAAATAAAATTAACATAATAAAAGCAAAATTAAAATCCTTATAGGTAGCATAATGACACAAAAAGATATGGTTTAAAGAAGAGTACATAGTGGGACATCAGTAATCAGGGATATTAATAGCGTGTAATAATGTTCACAATCTCAGAAACGTGGGTTTGCCAACATAACAGAACAAAAAATATGTGAACGTTGGCAATGAGTAAAATAGGACACGCAATCATTTTGTAATAGTTGCCCAAGATATAGTTTCACTATTTGTGCCCCAAGAATTAGTCATCAATAACGTTAAAAAAAGGAGGAGTCTTATTACTGTACCTTATTGCTATATCTTATCTCCATACATCTCTTCATTTTAAAATTCCATATAGGGAATTTACCTTTATTATTCAACTTTTACTATACTCCACTTCTTTTCATTTTCAATGGGGTTTTATACAATGGAAGGGTGCCCCATTGGAGCTACTTTGTCGCCCACTTTTGCAGAATTCTTCAAGAAGGATCTAAAAATGCATTAAAAAACTTAATTTCAATTTATTTTGCTGCCTATATGCTGATTTTTTTGCATTTTCCTTCCAACCAAATAGACCCTAAAGTTAATATTTTTAATGATTACCAAACAAAATTGCGTAAAAAATCTTGTTCATAATCACAGAAACATGAGAGTGCCAACATAACTGAACTAAAAATATGCTTTACAAAGACACAGAACTCTCTCATGCCATGTTTCACAATGAAAATTTAAGTTTCACCAAATGAATCTTCATTGCAAATTGTTTTTCTCTCCAAATTCTAATTATTGTAAACACTTCACGGTTTCGGCAGCAGCCTGTTCAGTTTTCACAGTCTCCTTCCATCATCTTCCCGTTTTCCCACGTCTCTCCTTCCTTTCAGTGTGTACTAGAAAAGTGCTTTTTGAGGTCTGCTATCTTCCATGCTTCCAATATGTTGTAAACATTTGTCTCTATAGATCTCAAAAGTATTTCGTCAAAATCATTCAAAATTATTAATAAATTTGTAAATGTTAGGTTAAATAAGTATAAGTTACCCCTAGTACTAATGACAAGCTAATCCCTAATTCGGTTCTATTAGCCATCTAAAGCTAGCAACGCCCAGAAACCAATCTCAACCAAACTATATCCAAAATTTTAGGCTAATTTTAGGCTAATTAAATGCTCTATTCCCGAATTTTAGGCTCCTCTGGATTTCCGAAAATCGTGGGCGCTGCTAGCTTTAGTCTAAAGCTAGCAGCGCCCACCCAGAATCTATCTCAAAATCAATTGTAAAATCCGAAACCCATCCCAAAATTTAAGAATAATTTTAGGCTCTTGGAAAAAAAGTATCCCCGCCTTCCAATTCCAAAAATCAGGGCTATACAAAGCGAAACAATTAACATTGATTCTTACGGGTGAAATAACACCAAAATCAAAAAACCTTAGGAAAAATTTGAAACCCCTCCCAAAAGTTAAGAATAATTTTAGGCTCTTGGAAAAAAATCATCCCCGCCTTCAAATTCCAAAAATCAGGGCTGTACAAAGCGAAACAATTAACATTGGTTCTTATGGGCGAATAAACATCAAAATCAAAAAACCTTAGGAAAAATCTGAAACCCCTCCCAAAAGTTAAGAATAATTTTAGGCTCTTGGAAAAAAATCATCCCCGCCTTCAAATTCCAAAAATCAGGGCTGTAGAAAGCGAAACAATTAACATTGGTTCTTACGGGTGAAATAACACCAAAATCAAAAAACCTTAGGAAAAATCTGAAACCCTTTCCAAAAGTTAAGAATAATTTTAGGCTCTTGGAAAAAAATCATCCCCGCCTTAAAATTCCAAACATCAGGGCTGTACAAAACAAAACAATTAACATTGGTTCTTACGGGTGAAATAACACCAAAATCAAAAAACCTTAGGAAAAATCTGAAACCCCTCCCAAAAGTTAACAATAATTTTAGGCTCATGGAAAAAAATAATCCCAGCCTTCAAATTCCAAAAATCAGGGCTGTACAGAGCGAAACAATTAACATTGGTTCTTACGGGTGAAATAACACCAAAATCAAAAAACCTTAGGAAAAATCTGAAACCCTTCCCAAAAGTTAAGAATAATTTTAGGCTCTTGGAAAAAAATCATCCCCGCCTTCAAATTCCAAAAATCAGGGCTGTACAAAGTGAAACAATTAACATTGGTTCTTACGGGTGAAATAACACCAAAATCAAAACCTTATGAAAAATTCGAAAGCCCTCCCAAAAGTTAAGAATGATTTTAGGCTCTTGGAAAAAAATTATCTCCACCTTCATATTCCAAAAATCAGGGCTGTACAAAGGGAAACATTTAACATTGGTTCTTACTGGTGAATAGGGTATGTTGTATTCCTAACGAGAATTTTCCATTTTTTGGAAAGGGAAGAGAGAAGGCCAAAATTATTTGTGGGTAAAATAGTATTCCCTATAATGTGTGGAATATGAAGTTCAATTTTCAGAAGCTAAGTCGTTGTAGTTCAGGTGTTATAAGAACTCAAATATTGAATATCGAAAAAAGTGGGTGTGTTTTGATTAATATTCTATTTTTTTCAGTCAGAACGGTGCTAGCCCAAAATTATTTGAGGTTGCCATATTAATAGGTAATAAATGGGCAATTGCTAAGAAATTTCTGATTTGAATTAGTAAAGTATTTCAGAGATTATTTTGTGAGGAATGAAAAATTAATCGAAAGGTATGTTGTAGTTCTCACGAGAACATTCCATTTTTTGGAAATGAAAGAGAGAGGCCCAAAATTATTTGTGGGTATAACCATATTTCTTATTATGTGTTGTATGTCATGCGCCTTTCCAAGGAGCCAAATCCTTGTAGTTCAGGTTTTATAACAACGGAAATATTAAATGTTGGAAAAGATTTGGGAAAGTTTTTAGTAATATTAATTTTTTCCAATAAGAACGGCTCTAGCCCAAAATTATTTGAAATTGTGATATTAATAGGTAATATATGAGCAATCGTTAATAAATTTCTCATTTAAATTAGTAAAGTATTTCAGCAATTTTTTGTGAGGAATGAAAAATTAGTAAAAAGGTATATTCTAGTTCTCACGAGAATTTTTCCATTTTTTTGGAAAAGAAAGAGAGAAGCCCAAAATCATTTGTTAGTATATCTGTATTCCGTATCATCTGTTGTATATGGCCTTCAATTTCCAGGAGCCAAATCGTTGTAATTCAGGTGTTATAAGAACGCAAATGTTGAATATCGAATAAAATTGGATGAATATTCCAATTTTGATGAATATTCCAATTTTTTCCAATAAGAACGGTGCTAGCCCAAAATTATTTGAGATTGGCATCTTGATAGGTAATGCATGAGCAATTGTGAATCAGTTCCTCATTTGAATTATTAAAGTATTTCAGAAATAATTTTGTGAGGAATGAAAAATTAGTTAAAAGTTATACTGTATTTCTCACGAGAATTTTCCACTTTTTGGAAAAGAAAGAGAAGCTCAAAATTATTTGTGGGTATAATCGTATTCCTTAATATGTATTGTGTGTCAAACGCCAATGCCATGAGCCATATCCTAGTACTTCTGGTTTTATAACAACGGAAATGTCGAATATCGAAAAAAATATGGACTGGTTTTGACTAATATCCCTTTTTAATACGAACTAATATAGCCCAAAATTATTTGAGATTTGAATATTATTAGCTAATTTATGTGCAATTGTTAATAAATTCTTTATTTGAATTGGTATAGAATTTTGGGGTTTACTTTTTCAGAAGTGGAAACGTGGTGAAATGTATATTGTAGTTCTCACGCGAATTTTTCTTTTCTTGGAGAAGAAACCGCGAAGTTCAAAATGATTCATGAGTATAGCCGTATTCTCTATCACGTGTTGTATATGGCACTTTATTGCCAGGAACGAAATCCTTGTAGTTCAGGTTTTATAAGATCGCAAATATTGGATAGCAAAAACAAACGTTATTCTATTGATTATTATTCCTTTATTTTTCAATAAGAACGTCTCTACCCCGAAATTATTTGAGATTAGCAAGTTGAGAAGCAATGTATGTGCAAATGTAAATAAATTCTCTTTTTGAATTAGTAAAGTATTTTGAAGTTTATTTTGTGAGGAATGAGAAATTGGTCAAGAAGTATATTGTAGTTTTCACTAGAATTTTCCATTTTTTGGTAAACAAAGAGAGGAGCCTAAAATTTTTTCTGAGTACAGCCGTATTCCTTATCATGTATTTGAAAATGACATTATCAAACGCGAAATACCTGTAGTTAAGGTAACGTAAATATTGAATATCGGAAAAAAGTTGGGACTGTTTTGATTAATATTCCTTTCATTTTCAATAAGAACGAATCTAGTCCAAAATTATTTGAAGTTGACATATTGATGGCCAATGTATGAGCAATTCTAAATAAATTCCTCTTTTGAATTAGTACAGTATTTTGGAGTTTATTTAGTGATAAACCAAAATATGATCAAAATTTATATAATAGTTTTCACACTAATTTTCCAATCTTTTTAAAACAAAGTGAGTAGTCCAAAATTATTAGAGAGTACAGCCGTATTCCCTATTATGTGTTGTATATGACATTAAATTGCCCGGAACGAAATCCTTGTAGTTTAGGTTTTATAACAACACAAATATTGAATTTTGCAGGAAAATAGGGTGTTTTGATTAATAATCAATTCTTTTCAAAAAGAATGCATCTACCCCAAAATGATATGCGTGTCGCGATTTTTTGCCATAATGTGCATGTTATTTGTAGAACATTGGATTGCTTGAAGCGAAATACCTGTAGTTTAGTTTTGAAAAAAACCCAACAAATATTTGAGATCGGTAAGTATTTCGGACAGTTTTTTTTACTTTGCTTTTCTTTTTCGTGAAAAACATGACAATACCCAAATTATTTGAAGATCGCATCTTATTTGTTGGTATGTGTTCAATTGTTAGTAAATTCCATATTTACATTTGTTAGTTAAGTTTGTTTTCTTTTTTTTTTTGACGAATGAAAGATTGAGAAAAAATGTAGTTTGCCTTTTATACTAGGCATTATTCTTTTTCCATTTTTGGATTTCTCTATTATTGATTGTGATTTTAGAATTGTAAATGTATAGTTAAATAACTATTTTATCTTTTAATTCGTCGCTGCTTTTTGGAGAGAATTTTTCTTGTATGAAATATTTAATAAGTCCATATTGGATATTTCCATAGGAATGAATTAAAGTAATTATTTCAAGGCTTGATGTTGATCCTGTCCGAATAAATGGTAAAACTCTCAACAAATACATTTTTTTTAATGTTGGAAATACACGTGTACGGTATAATTCTCCCAGAATATGTGTGAAGTTTCTCCGGATTTCCTAGTTTTGAGATAGTGAGATTCTAGCTTCTCCATCCTCGTTTTTGCTAAGTTGATTTCGGGGTGTTTTTTGATGACACTAAAGTACCCAAAATTATGGCCCAAGATTTTTTGAGTTGAGTTGCTATTGGGATGATTTTAAATATTTGTTATCGTCCGTAGGGGTGAGTTTCGAAATTTTGAAAAGGAACAAAAATTTCGCACGTTTACGACCACACAAATATTTTCGAATTTTCAGTACCGGTGGGTGTTAAATTAACAACCCACAATTTTTAACCTTAATTTCGGAGATTGTAGGGTACCAAATAATGTTTCTGGTGTCACTGAACAGTCCAAAAATATCCCAAACTTATGGTGGGAGAAATTTTGAAATTTGAGAATTAGGGGTGGTTTTGATTTTTTGTTTTCGTATTTAGGGGTGTGTTTCGAAATTTTGAAAAGTGGCCCCCAGAAGCCCAAAATTCACTTGTTTTGACCGTGCAAAAAAATTTGAATTTTAAGTAAGTGGGGGTGCTAGCTTTACCGGCCAAAATTTGAAATCGTAATTTCAAGGTGTTGGGAGGTAGCCCAACATTTTTGGAAGGGGGCTGAAATTAGCCCAAAATTAGCCCAAAATTATGGCGCAAGCATTTTTGAGTTTTGAGAAAGTGGGGGTGCTAGCTTTACCGACGTAGTGGCGCCTGCTATTACAAGCACACCGTCCAGACCTGGTCCCTGCCGAATATCGCCGTGTGTGTAAATAAATAAAACTGTGCCCGGCGGGGGCCGCCTCGGCCGCGGGCATCGTCTGGCGGAGGCCAATTCGCACCTAAAAACTCCCGCGCCACCACCCGGAGCCCCTCGATGCCCCTACACTCTGTCAAAGAAGATGGTGCAGTGATGGAGCAGTTAAAATGTAAATAGTGTAAATAGTAATCAGTGCACAACAAGGACGAGACAGTAACACCTGTGCTTAGTGTCAGGTCATTTCAGGATAAGAGAATTTCGAAGATAAAAGCAATAAGGACGCGACAGACGCTTATGAAGTAATTGTAATTAGATGTAGGTTGTTGAAGTAATGATAGTGTAAATAAAACAAAAGAGGTGCGTCAGTTACACAAGAGAGGAAAATCCTCAGACTATTATAAATAACGCAAGAAAGGTCAAAGCAATCTTGAACTCTCCAACCATCCAAAATATACATGCTATGTAGTGCAAAACTAACACCATGTATAAAAACACATGTCGACAACACATGTCGACAATAAACACTACTTAAATACAGAGTAATATACGGAGTATAGGGAAAGTTATATAATGCTGCGGGGAAAATGGCGAATTTTCGCCAGCAAAAAATTAGTTGTCTGGTCGTGATGACGAAAAAGTGGATAAACCAGTTGCTAAATGAAGAAAAAATCCCTTAACACGTGGTGGAGCCAGAACCCGTTTTTTGTTGGTCCTTGATTCCCAAAAACCAACTGAAAGGAAAACGTCCATCTGTTCGTCCCCGTCCGTCCGTCAACACTGCTAGCACCTAAACCATACGTACGATTTCTTCCAAAATGGATATTCCCCGCACGATCTGGTTTGAGTGAAAGCTTTGAGATTTGGAAAAAGATTCTATAAAATTTTGGGGTACTTTACATGAAGCTCCCCGGACGTTTTTAAACTTTTCTCAAAAACTGCTCCAAATTTTTCTTTATATTTCTTGTAAGAACAGAGTACAATGCACTTATTATGGTGACATAGATACGATGTTCACGGTAAACGCTAAATTTTCGAAAATTGAAAAATTTTGAATTTTATTCAACGTCTTCCTCCAACTACAAAATTGCAGATGGAGATTTTTCCTTCAAATATATTTTTTTCTTCATAGTGAGTGGTGATTATTCGCCCGAAAGAACCAATGTTAATTGTTTCGCATTGTACAGCCCTAAATTTTGGAATTTAAAGTCGGGGATAATTTTTTTCCAAGAGCCTAAAACTATTCTTAACTTTTGGGAAGGGTTTCAGATTTTTCCTAAGGTTTTTTTTTGATTTTGGTGTTATTTCATCCGTAAGAACCAATGTTAATTGTTTCGCTCTGTACAGCCCTGATTTTTGGAATTTGAAGGCGGGGATGATTTTTTTCCAAAAGCGTAAAATTATTCTTAACGTTTGGGAGGGGTTTCAGATTTTTCTTAAGGTTTTTTGATTTTGGCGTTATTTCACCCGTAAGAACCAATGTTAATTGTTTCGCTCTGTACAGCCCTGATTTTTGGAATTTGAAGGCGGGGATGATTTTTTTCCAAGAGCCTAAAATTATTCTTAACTTTTGGGAGGGGTTTCAGATTTTTCCTAAGGTTTTTTGATTTTGATGTTTATTCGCCCATAAGAACCAATGTTAATTGTTTCGCTTTGTACAGCCCTGATTTTTGGAATTTGAAGGCGGGGATGATTTTTTTCCAAGAGCCTAAAATTATTCTTAACTTTTGGGAGGGGTTTCAGATTTTTCCTGAGGTTTTTTGATTTTGGTGTTATTTCACCCGTTAGAACCAATATTAATTGTTTCGCTTTCTACAGCCCTGATTTTTGGAATTTGAAGGTGGGGATGATTTTTTTTCCAAGAGCCTAAAACTATTCTTAACTTTTGGGAGGGGTTTCAGATTTTTCCTAAGGTTTTTTGATTTTGATGTTTATTCGCCCATAAGAACCAATGTTAATTGTTTCGCTTTGTACAGCCCTGATTTTTGGAATTTGAAGGCGGAGATGATTTTTTTCCAAGAGCCTAAAATTATTCTTAACTTTTGGGAGGGGTTTCAGATTTTTCCTGAGGTTTTTTGATTTTGGTGTTATTTCACCCGTAAGAATCAATGTTAATTGTTTCGCTTTGTATAGCCCTGATTTTTGGAATTGGAAGGCGGGGATAATTTTTTTCCAAGAGCCTAAAATTATTCTTAAATTTTGGGATGGGTTTCGGATTTTACAATTGATTTTGAGATAGATTCTGGGTGGGCGCTGCTAGCTTTAGACTAAAGCTAGCAGCGCCCACGATTTTCGGAAATCCAGAGGAGCCTAAAACTCGGGAATAGAGCATTTAATTAGCCTAAAATTAGCCTAAAATTTTGGATATAGTTTGGTTGAGATTGGTTTCTGGGCGCTGCTAGCTTTAGATGGCTGGTTCAATTCATTCTTCTAGTATGTTATATTTCATCCTAGTGTTCTGGCTAAACACTTCTGCGTCTCATTTACTAATAAAAATTTGAGCTGAACTCTTGTTTATCATTGACCGCGAGACTTGCACATCTGGGAGTGGTCAACAATAACGCACAAAATGTCACTATCAACTACTTCATCTAAGAGGCGAATGCAACACAAGGCAGATACACTGGAACTACTTCCACGATCTCGATTGTTTACGACGGTGTAAGTGCGTCTCACAAAATCTTCACAGCAGTCAGGACTGCCGATATCTTGAAAAGAAATTATACAATGGCGCAGCTTTAATTCTTATACGCAAATGGCAATAAGAACATTTGTTAATTTATACATTGCAGACTTAAATAATATGTAAACTATTTGAGGAATAATTAAATTTCTTGGATATTAATTAAGAAATAGTAGACTGGCGCTATTTCTACAGATTGTGCCCATGACCACGCGGGGACTCCCGAGTGAGAGAGAATTTTTTATTTATTTTTATTTAATAGGTAATTATAACAAATTTATACAAAATTTCAGTTCTTTTAGCTATGTGGCTAGGCTGAAGGCCTTTAAGTCATTACAATACCTACATCCTACCGCATTCTAACCTTTCGAATTCTGGCATTCTCCCCTAATGGTCTCTTCATCGCATCAAAGCCGCGGAAAGGAGACCATAAGGTACGGCTGAGGAAAAAACCCCTGAAGGGGGAAAAGCCTGCCGTCAGAAGACGAGTACATGCTAAACTACTAGATTTTGTTTTTCTAAACTATTTATTTATTTCCTGGCATGGGCATCTTCTCCATCCAGTCTTTGGCCTCCACGGCTTCTGAAATCAAACACCGCCACAGAAGATCGCCCGCACCACCGCCTCTTCGAACAATTTTCTACTAATTAACTTAATTATCGCATACTGACTTATTTAATTATTACTAACTTACTACTTATTATTAATGATTAGCATTACTGATTACCTTTCTAGTTAACTTAATTATCTCTTGCTTATTGAATTAATTATTTCATCTCCGGTCTAGGCTCCGCTCGTACTACTAACCAGTGCTGTTTTCCCATTCCCTGATTACCGTTTCCCTGACAGTTCGAACCTTTCCTAAAAATGTTCCTAATTCTTTCATGAAGTGAGATCTATTATCAGCTAATATGTTTTGAGCGAGCGTTATGTTTCTGAATTGGAAGCAATAGTTCCCCATTCCCATCCATTTTCCTCTCCAAGTTTGTGTAGCGCAGCAATTTAACAGGATGTGGATCCAACCTTCTCTATCACCGCAAAGTACACAGATTCCATTGTCGTTCGAATTCTTCATTCTACGTTGCATCCACCCTCCTACCCTAAACCAAGCGTATCCCCCTCTTGCATCCCTTTTTAGTGTGTGTACGTAACTTTCGCATCCCCATACAGGACTCGTGTGAGTTTGTACCACTAACAAACATTTTCTGCCGATGCTGCCAAAATATCTTGCCTTTTAATATCCGAAAGTCGATCTGAAATTAACTGTTCTATCTCCCGTGTTCCCCTATTCTCAATCATTTCAGGAGAAACGTCTCCCAAACCTGCGCGTTCTAGTACCCGTTTCACTTTGTACGCCCAATAGCGCTGATCGTTTTTCCTGTAGTTGCGCTCTAAAGCACCTGCGAATAAGCGTGTCAGACTCTTCACTTGCTAATCTAATCCAAAACTTAATGGCTTTCATTTTTAAATCTTTCCAAATTCCTACACTACCTACTTCTCTTAAGACGCCGGCATTAGCTGCGAATCTAGAGACTCCGAGAATTAATTTATAATAATCTGTTTCGATGCTTTCTAATCTGTCTATTCTGTCCACTCCCCAGATTTCCGCCCCGTAATTCATTGCTGGGAGCACTAGCGATTTAAACATTGTGTCGCACACCTTTAAAGGCAATTCCGGTACTCTACGCATTACGCAACCGATTTCTTTGAGAGCAATTCTTCCTTTACTATGAGCCGCAACTATGTGTTTATTCCATCCCCCGTTCATAGAGAATTTTGCACCAAGATAAGTAAAGTTTTAACACGGTCGAGTTCCTCCTGTGCGTAATACCATTTCTCTTTGTTACCCCGAGAGAGAATTTACTGACCGCCCGAAGTGTGCTGCGCTTCGCACACTTCTCGAGCAAAACGAGTAACTTGCTCAAACGGGTAACTATACTGCGATTTTCGTAACTTTGTCCCTGACAGGAATCAGCTGTTTCGACGCCATCCAATCAGCTTATATTTCGCGACAGTAACGTCACTATGGTGACGTTCAAGCTCCCGATTGGATGAAACCGTGAACAGCTGATTTCTGTCAGAGACAAAGTTACGAAAATTGCAGCATAGCCTCTTTCCGCAGTGGATGCACGGTAGATGCTAGCGTAAAGCAGTCGGGTTTCTCTGGGCCAGGGGTGAAGAGGGGAGAGGGGAACCTCTCCATCTGCGCATACGTCATTGCTCGTCGCAATCTCGCGGCAGACGCTAGAAGCATTTTAGCTTCCAAGCAATCACAGGCCAGTTTCAACAACCCGCCGAATTCAATCATAGGAAACCAATTTAAAATTAATACAAAACGTGATTCGCTCAACAGACCACTTGTAAGATTAACAATACAGTATTTAGGATTCTTTATTAATATTATATAGGGGGAAACTCAACATCTCAGCGTCCCCTGACGCTACGCCACTGTCATTGACACCGTATGAATCACCTCTATATTGTCGCCATCAACAAATAGCTCTGAACCTTTCTGTGCATCAACCGTTATCTCAGTTTTCGCCAACGAGAACGTTTTAACTTTTATTTTGCTAACAATTTCTCCCGGTTGCCGTCGACGCCATATGGTCGGCTCGACGCGCTACATAAAGGCATCTACTGAATCATCCCTGTCAGCGTTTCCCGTTTCCAACCGCGTGCTGTCTGTCCCGCGCGGCTACTATTGCGCATGCTCTGCAAAATTGATCAGTTGACATCGGATGTTTAGGGAAATGCCTATTTTTTCTAGCGAACTTATTTAAAGGCTGTTAATATATGGGCACGAATCATGACAAATGATGACATATGATCAAGTTTTATAACTCTTATTTTTGCTTATTTTAGCTTAAATGCCTTTTTTGCATAAATGCATTTTCTTTAGAATTATTGCAAGTTTTTGCCTTTTATGTATTCTTTTTTATACAATGATAAGATGTCAAAAAATCGGCCATGGTCCAATCTGACCATTCATTACGAAACCTTCAATTCACGTATTTGTACTATTTTGAAATACGAGAGAATTCCTGAAAGTATACCAACTTATTTTTCTTCATTTCCCTATATCATAAATACTAGCCATGTTCTGGAAAATGGTCGATTGACAATACACCCAAGGCGCCTTTTGAGTGGAAATAAATGCAAATTCCCAGAAGGTTTCAGTGTTGCTAATGTTGGACTTCTAAAATATATGCCAGACACATCAGTAGGTGTTCAGAAATCCTTCTCTGTATTCAAACTGATTTTGTCTCCCAATCGTCGCAGATTTGAAATTGCAATCCTTGGAAAGTTATTAGTAATATCTTGCAATAGAAACTATCAAGAATAAAATGTAGAAGAGTTGTAAATACGTATGGTGTTTAACAAATAATTTTTAATTTTGTTTTGAATTTAATTTATGACTGCCTTTTTTCTACTTATTCTTGACATTTTCAGTTCCTTTTTAGGCGCCTAAAAGACGATTTTTTAGAGCCTAAACATCCGATGTCTATTGATCAGCCAAACGTTCCTCAATATCTGCAGCGGCCGTCTTATCAACTTGCAACCGCCTTCCAGCAACTAGAAAAGGGTTGTCATCTACATCTGAGCCTTGCGTACACACATTCAACAATATTCGTAGAAAAACGCGGACACGACTCCTGGACCTATGCTCTTCTCTCAAGTAAATAACAACCGGAAACTACTGTGCAACATACACGTGCTACTCTTTGACCTCGTCGGTCTGCACTACTAGTGTTCCACTCTCGTCGTCAGTCAAAACAATTATTCTGCTCTGGCGAAGAAATTATTGGCAACATCGGCTCTGGAAGCCTCTCTTCAACTTCATTATCTGACTTTGCAAAGAAATCCGAACAAATATTATGGCGTTCCGGCTAGGAACATACCGTCAATAGGGGTTTTGGCAGTTTTTCAGACTTCTCTATCTAAATTCGAAAAACATTTCCAAAAATGAATTGGTTCCTTATTTCTAGGTAATTCAGGTGACAAGAAGCTTTGAAGTTTTTGACTTTCCTTCATTTATAGTGAACATAAAAAATCTAACTTGCCTTTGTGATCTGTTCTTGTTCTGGAACTTTAGCTCCACTTATATTCGTTATCGGAGTAATTTCCTGACTATTTTTACTGTGTTTCATGCAGTTGTCACGGGCTCCTATTCTATCCGACTCGTGAGCCGTATCTTTCCTTGTCTCCTCTGACTCTAGGCGGAAATTTCTTTTTCCTGTACTATCTGTTCTAGCTGTTACTGTACTCAATTCGCACAGTGCTCTTGCATCATGCGACACCATTTTGTCATGGTACCATACAGAATGCTAAGGACCATATTGGCTTCTCTTCCATTCAGAATGTCATATCATCGATGATATAGACCTATGCGAAAGAAACAGTTTTACAGGAGGAAGGAAAAACACATTTTGATGTTAATAATGTACATTTGGGTAAGTTTAGGTATTCTACACTTTCAGTATTTATTTATTGTAGTATATTTTCTGAAAGCACCTTACGAAAACCTCCCATGTGGAAACCTCCCTCCATAATATATTTTCTTATTTTATCAATTTTCTTCAATTTAATTCCATATCTTTTATGAAAAGATGTTGGTTTTTAAATCAGCAATTTCCCTACATTATTGGGGAAATCTAGGTGTCCAAAATGTCATTGACTCCGGGTTTTCTGATCTGTAATCTTAATGAGACGTGTAATTCATTCGATGAAGATCTCGCCAGTTTGTGTAACGGCTTCTATTGCGATGAGTCGGGCTGCCAAACTACGGTCCTGGATTACAATAGATTAATCTTTTACTACTGACGAGAAAGTTGTATGATGTAAAGTGAACAGTTTTTCTAAATGTAATTTCTTACAATTTAAATAGTTTTTAATTAGAGAATTTTAATATTACATATATCCGATTTTATATATTTCTTACATATTGTTACTGTTTTCATTACATATTTATGTACATATTTTGTCGTTTAATACTACCTATTTTTCCGGTCTCTATTTACGACAGTGAACGTTAGCCGTTTGGGTGGAGTGGGCAGTCGCTCTCTATTGAGGAGTAAGTGCGTTGTGCGGCTGCGCAGGTGCCGGCGCCTGCAGCCCAACTCGGTGCACCAGCGCACGCTGGTGGCGCTGGGCGTGGGGCTGGGGCTGCGGGGCGCGGGGCAGGTGCGCGCGGGCGACGAGGTCTTCATCGCCGACAGCCTCCGCCCCCGCTGACCTCGCCCACGGCGGAGCACCCCGCCGCCACCGCGCTTTATTTTTGACGAGCATTTTACATTTTCTTTGCAGCTGAATAAATGGATTTACGGGTCCCCGAAGAGTTTCTTTGCCGTCTCTTTCATGGGCTGTTCTGACCAGTGGTGGCCGAGAGGTTGCTAATTAGGACAGGCGGCGTGTTTCTTCAAATAGTTGCGCGCGCAAATATTTGTCTCTTAAATATATTTCATGACCGAGAGCAATATATAGCCAGAAGTGTTTGTTCGGTGTGCAAGAAGCAGGATTTAAATTCTCGACCAAGGCGATATTTACGATAGTGAATGTTACAATTTTGGGCACGAAAACATAGATTTTTTTTATATTTTCAAGGGAGAAAATAGTAATTGATCAAATGAGATAGAAGGATTCTTACCTTAGCCAATAGGGTTATGAACGCTCGTACGCCCAGCGACCCACAAAAGACGCAAGTTCCGCAGCGGCGTCTGCCCTAATGAAGCATTACAATCAAAACGCTGTCCCTGCCCAACTTCTAGTATCCTTCCGCACACACAAATAGCGTAGGCTTACGCGGCTGGAGTAAGTAACTATTGCTGTCCGGGAGGCGCCGCGTCCTTCGTTTCATTGAGGTTCATTTCGCCCCAAGGAAAGTCGCAAATGGCAGCCGAAAGGTTGGCACCAGTGCCCGGGACGTGGCGTCATGCAGGTTGCAATAATACACAGACGAGAATGGGTTTAACATATTGCTAGTGTATTAATAAATAAATCCAACACCGAAATAAACTTTATGTACTATAATTAAATAAACGAAATAAATCGACCTCACTACTAGGAGGAATATTGATTCTACGATTACCACACCCTCCATATAATTATCGGATAAATCCGATCGTGTGAAGCACCGCAGAATTCCTACACGACTCGTCACTTGAGTCTCACTCCATCACGAGAAAGTACATTGCCGTCCCTAGCCTCCGCGCACGCGGTCCGCACCCCACCGGCGGCTGCTTCGGATCTGCACAGGTCGACTGCTTGAAGCGAAAAAGGGCCGGTGGAACGTCCCAGCGACCATAGCTCGGCTCGCCGCGCCCTTCCGCCTTTCTCTCTAGGCTTTTCCGCCTTCGTCACATTCTGATGCCCCACCCTTAAAAACCCCATTCGGTGAGCGCGTGGTCATCCGAGCGTCTCTCCTACGTTATGCAGTAAAGCCGGCTGTCCCATGTTAGTAGATTTACTGCATGTAAAAGATGACGCCTCTGAGCTAAATTCAAAATCTTCTGTTTCGTCGCCCTTGGAATACCTTCTTTCTCCACTAGTTGGTGAAAGGAGCGTAATGAAATTTTCTGGTCAGACGGAAGAGCAAGCCTGAGTCTCGCCACGTAAAATAAGGCAATTCAATTCCAATTCCAATTCCACTGACGCGGCGCTCGCGACGTGGAGTTGCTGCAGCGCGGGAGGCGGACGGCGCGAGCCGCACGCGGCGACCGCTTATCGCCCCACCCTTGAGGTACAGCACCGATATCATATCAACAACAGTAGATTACGCAACTCGTTTACGATGTTGTCCTTTTTTGCGTGAATAAGAAAATATTATAGTGCAAAACATCATGTGTGCAAAAAGAATACATTATGAAACGATGATGTAATGATGAGTATTAGTACACGAGTGTGATATTACGATACGAGCGAGGAACGAACGAGTATCGTAAACTTCACACGAGTGTATTAATACTCATTACATCGAGTTTCATACAGCACTTTTTCTACTACTTTTATAAGTTAAACTTTTGCAATGAATAGTTTCGTGGCAGTTGATTCAGCCAAGGCCACCAAGCGGACAGCTACCTAAATCTGGGAGTTGAAAAAGGAACATTTTAAACGAGTTACATATGCATTTTTTGAATAACAGCATTGTAACTAAGATTTAAAGAAGCAAAGTTAATTTGGATATAACGTTGTGATGTCGGACACATGTTATGACGTTGTGTGTGCTTCATACTCAACGAATTTATTTACACATGGTGATTATTTGGTTTGAAAGTCATTTTACAAAATATATGAATTCTTTGCTAAGAGAAATTTTGGAAGCAGCTGCAAAGGCAGAAAACGCATGAATACCTTTTGGTCTCTTAAAAACTTTATGAGAAGGAATATTCAAAGTTTAAGAAATGGATCGATGGAAAATATTTTTTTATGCGGGGCTGTTGTTCTTGATCTGTCAGAGCAGTTTGGTTAATCAAATATAATGAACAGAGGCGGGAGTCAGGGGGAGCAAGGGGGGGCAACTGCCCCCCCAATCTTGGGACAAATTTTAAAAACATTATATTTAATTTCATGTCGTGAATCTTCAAATTTATATATAAAAGATTTAATTGTTTCTGAATTTTGAGAAGAAATATAATAGTAATAATAATATAATAATATAATAATAACAATAATAATAATAAAGCGAACAATAATTTTATAAAACTGAGCTAATAAAATAGATTAATAAATGGGCGAATTTTAATTCTACTAGAGTATAATAAAACGCGAGGGATAATGTTCAGCATTATTTTTAAAATCGTTTATTAATAAATCTTCTTTCAATTATATTTTGCTTTTAAACGTTATTTACTTGGAAATTAAAATGTTTCATGCCATAATAATGAGTCATAACTAGACCTCGGATTTTAGGACAAATGCCTATTTAGTTCCTTTAGGATGTTGTGAAAAATAATTGCAGATGATTACGAATCATGACAAAATAGGTCTAGTGAATGCATCTAATAGTGCCTAAAATGTCCTAAAAGGGCAGTTGATGCCTATTATAATATGTTTTTACCTAAAACTGCCTAAAACAAGCGATTTTCAAAAACGATATTTTAAATGCTAAATTTTGAAATTTGTTTTACGAAACGCAAAATCTTTTCCAAAACGCAAATATTGTGTGATGGAATAAGCAATCGACAACGTACTGAAATCTTTCACCCAAAACACCGAACAAAAGGAGTCCTGCAAGTCAACATAATAAGGATGTTTCACGCTCGTCTCCGATCAGCACGCACTTCTTAGGCAATTCATCCATTCCTGATGCAGCTGCGCTTTTGACAGGTTGAGGCTTATCGCCGCAGTGTGTCATCTGCGAAGTCCAGGCGAGGAAAGTCACAGGTCAAGCAAGACCCTACTCTCGGACATGCGAAGATTACAAAATATATGGTTGAATGGGTCGTGTAGTACAAGTTTTTTTTCTTCTGTAGAGAGGAGGGACTAGTGAAGTAATTCCAGGAGAAGTGAGCATGAGAAATGTAATTAAATTTGTTTGCTCCTATAAATTTATGTTGAAATGTTGAAATTAAAATGTTGAAATTATGTCCAAATGTTTCCTTACTAAGAAATCATTTGTTTTATCAAACTAGGTAAATTAACTTAATTTTCTTGGCATTCCATCGAATGAAACTCTTCTCTGGTAATCATATTTACTAACGATGTATCGCCACTGGAAGACAACTCGCCAACTTCTTCACTGAACGTCATTTCTTTACGTGTCTTTAGGTTCAGAAGAATTATTTCCTTCCATATTTCTCAAATCAAGGTATAGAAATATTGTTTAAATAGATTTATCGCAAGCAACAACTCATAACGTCGTACTAAATTGCTACAGCAAAATAATTCATTTGTTTAGTATCACACTAAAGTAAATTTTGGCACAAATCGTGAGATTTTATGGTAATGTCGGCTTCGTTATGCTACCCCTCGAGATGTACTTTCTCCTATACGTACGTTTATACGGAGTTCTTATACGTGGTATATGGAAAGTTATTTAATACTGCGGAAAATCGACTTCGAGATTTCAACGGAATTACACGTTTTGAGGTCCCCTGATATCCAAAAATATTTTTCTAATAACTAATCTAATAACTGATATCAATGTTTTCTTGGCTGTCTGGTATATAATACCGGTCACGCAGCACCGCAGTGTCACTGTCCTTTTACTGCTATTTCTATTTCCAAATCAGAACTATATTCAAAAAGTATAAACCAAGTGGGTTTCAATTTTCTCCTTGTTGAGATCAATGTCGCCACATACTGTATGAAAGAACTAGTGGTGCTACAGAATGGCACAGACTTTCCCGTATTAGTTTTCTATTTCCTTGGGTCTTCGCTAGCTATTCGGGATTGCCACATACTCTTTCTTGCCAGCTACTATCTATCACGGCCAAAAGTACATTTTTTTGTCATTTTCTTAATTTTTCGGTTTCCTATTGGTAGAACAGAAATATTAATTTTAGAATATTAAAGAACACAAAAACCTAGCCGTAAATGGCAATTTCCATTTAAAAATTATGTGCCGTTTTAGGCGTTTTAACACTACTAAAATGCGAAATTTGAAGCTCATTTTCACAGAAAATGTTTGAGTTTTCAAAATACTTTATTTGAAGTTATTTGAAGCACTTACACTCACAAATATAATCATCTTTGCAAATTGCTGGTAATGTGCATATTAAAGATGTGAGAGATCTTTAAAAAAATTTACATTTATATAATTTTTGAAAAAACAAAAAATAACTCAAAATAAACTTAACGCTATACTAAAGAGAATAATTAGCACTATCCATTACAAAAGTTTCAAGAAAAAATTGCAGCCATATATGAGAAAATGGCGTTTGAGCGTTTCTGAAAATGCCGAAATTTGAGCTACTTTTCACAGAAAACGATTGTGTTTTCGAGAAACTTTACTTGACATTATTTAAAGCATATATACTCGTAAATATAATAATGTGAAAAAATCGCCGATAATGTAAATATTAACGACGTGAGAGACAAGTAAAAAAATTCCATATTTGTAATTTTTGAAAAAAAACAACCTATAGAGCAGTATGGCTTTTATGTCATCTGATAGAGTACATTTACCACTATCCCTACCAAAAGTTTAAAGAACAAATTTGGAGCCGTTTTTGAGAAAATCTTGTTTTTGTAATTTTTTTAAAACTGTACATATTACCCGCAATATTGCACGAAAAGTACCAAAATTTTGAGAAACATTTTCATGACCTTTATGAAAGAACTCAATATGCAGAACAAATTTTCTTTGAAGAAAAAATCTCTATCTTCAATTTTGTAGTTGGAGAAAGACGCCGAAAAACGTCAAACTTTCAAAATTTTCGAAAATTCAGAGCTGTACGTGAAAATCGGACATATGCCATGTTAATAAGTGTATTTTACTATATTCATACAAGAAATTTAAAGAAAAAATTTGGAGCCGTTTTTGAGAAAATTTTGAAAATCCCCGGGGGGCTTCATATAAAGTACCCCCAAATTTTGAAGAATCTTTTTCATAATCTCAAAGCTTCGACTAGAACCAGATCAACCGGGGAATATCCGTTTTGGAAGAAATCGTATGTATGATTTAGGCGCGAGCAGTGTTCACAGACGGACGGACGTTTTCCTTTCAATTGGTTTTTTGATATCAAGGACCCACAAAAGAGGGTTTCTGGCTACACCGCGTGTTGGGGGATTTTCTTTCTTAATTTTGCAACTGGTTTTATCCACTTTTTCCTTATCACGGCCCGGCAATGAATTTTTTCCGCCGAAAATTGGCCATTTTTTTCGCGCTGCAGTACATAACTTCCCGTGTATTATGTATATCACTCCGTGTATACGTACGTATACGGGAAAGTAAAAATGTGAATACTAATTGAAGGTTAGAATGAAATTTCTCTGTAAATCTAAAAAATTTTTTACAAAGTGGATAAAACGTTGTACGATATTCGTGTCGTAACATCTTATTACTATACTCAATTGGTTACCAAACTCTTAATGTAATCAGATGCTTTACGACACTTATATCGTAAATAACTATTACCAATAATAGGATAAAATGGGTACTGTTGAAACACCCCTAGTTCTATATAATTTTGTACGTATAATTACGTGAATTACCGTGGGGTCCCTTGTCGAGTCATATTAATCTTTCATCTTTAAGGACGTAAGGGAATGGATATCTCGATTTGAAATCATAATAACGATTGTTTTTCGAAATCAATTATTGTTATTAGGCTGTATACAGTTCTTAGAATCTGACTATTTTTTAAGTAGGTTTTTATTTTTTCTCTATTTATGCAGGTTCTTCAATAGTGAAGTGCATCGGAAAAGCCCTCAATTTTCGTGCACTTTAGTACGTAATTTGGAGTGAAAAATAATACGTAGAAATATAAAAAATGATATATATTTAATTAAAGAATGGGAGGAAATAGTTTTATTCATAAATGATCACGAAAAATAACGTAAAGAAATAGGAACATTGTTAACCAGAAGAGATTAGTCATTTATTAATTTGATTAGCAATAACATAGGGATTAAAAACACGAGAAGGACTACGTGACAAGAATAGGAACAAGAGACATTGAAAGAAAGAACGATGTAGAACATTTTGATATTTTACACTTCGTGTCAGGATCTGGTAGCGATAGAAAGTAGGATTGTGTACTCTGGATTTATAGTTTCTTGAGACTGGCGCGTGATAGAATCGAGATGTACGAACTGTAATCGTCATCTTTGATGATTAATTTGAGATTGGAACTCGGTATAAGAATTATATAGTTCGGGAGTTTTAATAGTATCGGGATCGTAGAAAGTTTTCTGAGACTAACTAATTAACAAGTGTGGATTGAAGCCGACATCGGAATCCAGAAGAAAATATGGTGCTGTGAAGCTGAACTGGTATTCAACCAACTGCCAAGTGTGCTGACGCCGAATGGACAAGGAAGTATTTCTGCGAAATCCCGAATTCGAGAAAGACAAAACCAGCTAAATTTTGATGTACAAGCCCCAAGAATAACTAAAATTTTGGTTAAAGCAATAATTAAAAATTAAAATTGTAAAAATTAGTTGATGGCCATCATTAGGGAAATTAATTGTCAAGTTTAAATAATGATAATGCATAAAAGGTCATAAAAGAGATTGATTAAAAATTTCTGATAATAAAAAGAGACGTACGACACTTCATGTCGTTACGTGCATATATAAATTTTTGTTTCATTAAATAGAAATTAGGTATTCTCAAAATTATTCCCTTGTATTATTGGTAACTAGGGCCCGGATAATTATGTACTAAAAATTGGGAAAATATGTACATATATATGTATTATAATATACAGAAATATGTACTCAAAAGTATGAAATATGTAACATTAAGTATCATTATATCAATTATTTTTTATTAAAATACCTTTATCTTAGTATATATTGTTCTGTGTACTTAATATAAAGACCAGAATTAAACATTATAGTTCTCATAATCCTATTATTTACAACGATGTCCGTATCAATTTGAAACATATATCGTCTCCGATATTATTTCAGTAGTATACCTTCCCTTTGCGGCTCTACCACGCACCCAATCTTAATAAATGAGGTCTCTAAAGAAAGAATTTCAAGGAGACGTGACGAATTGCATTTTGACTTAAAAAATATGAAGGATTTGTTTAAAAACGCATCTAAATATTCATGTCAAATACACTTTCTAGTCTTCCCGTGTTTTCTGGGTCTAGTGTGACGGAACTGTCCCCTCATAGCACTGCACTAATAGCACAAATTGTTTCGAATCCTGGCTTTTTCTCCAGAACGGAAGACCTCTTTTTCTTCACTCGATCCCCCTATTGACCCTCGAATGAAAAATGAACAGTTTTTAAAGAAGCGTCTGCTGATTGGATAATTTCAAAGCTACCAGAAAGTTCCAGGGAAGATGTTTACAAAAATGTAATTGTAGTGCTTACTGAAAAAGGGGACAATATTTATTTATTTATTTAGTCAAAAAAACAGTAAAAACTGTATATGACGTGTGGGGAAAGAAATTTATCTGCGCACATTTTCTTGAGGGCCAGAATTTTATTAAAAAAAAAAAAAAAAAAAACGAAAACGAAAAAATTAATTTAGAAAATAATTATTTTAGAAAAATAAAGATATTTGAAAAATGTTTTTCCCGAGTTATAGAAAATCAATTTCAACTGTAAATGAACTACAAGCAAAAGGAGTGCTCAACAAAACGTGCGCACAGTGAAGCTACATTTACGTCCAGAAGCAAAACAAGGGGCCATCTCAGCATTTGCTCTATGGATCAGGGAAACTGGACAAAAACCTGATCGAGATGGGGGTCATTGACCCGGAAGCTGAAGTACATTACTTGTTACAGGCGTATTAAATATTTTTTTAAATGTATACAATGCAAACATAAACTAATTCATTATATATCTTTGTTTTGTTACATTATTTTTCTTTTTCACGATCAGTATAGTCTCTAATTGTATAGAAACAGTTTTGCAGCAGAAAAGATTTTACTTTTAACTTAAATTTGTATACCGACTTTAATTGTTTTATGTCATCTGGCAATGCGTTGTAAAGTAACGTACATGTATTGTATGTTGATTTCTTGTACTGAGCTGTTGATACTGACACTTGATGCACGTGATTTCTACGGCGTGTGTTGTAATTATAAATATCAATATTGCATGAAAATATGTTCCCTCCGTTAAGTAGGTCATTTTTGACAAATATTACAGATTCGTAAATAAATAGACAAGGCAATGGTAGGATTCCCAGCTCAATGAAAAGAGGCTTGCAGGAATCACGTGGAAGGCATTTTTTCATTATTCGAATAATTTTCTTTTGCAATCTGAAGGTCTGAATACTACAGGATGAGCTTCCCCAGAATATTATGCCATATCTCAGGCGGGAATGCACATTTGCAAAATAAACGCAACGAGCTGCATGAAGGCTGACAGAATTTGAAAGAATTCTGAATGCATAGCATAATGAACTTAATTTAGTGTTTAATTCTGTTATATGTACATTCCATTTGAGGTTTGATTGAATTGAAAGACCTAAAAATTTTGTTGCCTCAACATCAGCTAATTGCATATTGTTCATTTTCAATATAGTTGTTCAGCTTCTGAATATCAAACAATTGCTTCGATGTGCCTATAGATTCTGCAGCTTCAGAATCAAATTGATGTATAACTTGTATTTCAAAATCAAAATTTTCAGTATTGTAGCTCATAGCGTCAATTCAGGTGCCCCATCTCGTTAATCCTTTTTTGTATTGGAAATCAATGCGTCAACTTTATCAAACTGAGATGTAATCAGTTTTGCAAAAGCAACGCATGCACAAGACAGGTTCGAAGAAGTAATTTTGGAACAATACCTGCAGGGCTTCTGGTGCCTTGCACATGTACGGTACTGCACTAGTACCGGAAGGAAGACATTATGTTTAACTTCATTAGGCCACAAAAATTCCTTTGTATCGTTAAAACGATTTGTAATAGTTTGATGGTTGCATTTGGGTAGCACTTCTCAAGTTAACAAAATAAGACATACACTTTTAAACGTTCATTAGACCTATCACAACCTTGCCAATATGATTTTCCTTGTACATCAGTTCCACGGCGAGATTTTACTTCAGATTTTCGGTCGAAAGGCATAATTTACGAACAATGGTAGAGGGACGCATGTAAAAATCAGGGAAAGAAAAATGTCAACGGCTTTTCTTGAAATGGTGCGTGTAGTTTCTGGTGAAGGGTATCAAGGTCAAAGGAGACCTCTAAAATATGCGAAGTGGGTGCGCGATATCGCCTGCTTAAGACATCATTTCCACAAATCAAACTTCCTTTCTGTTTTCCGCGATACTCGCGCTGAAAACTAACAGAACATAGCTATGGATTGCATCGTCGCCTTCCCCTTTTACTTTCGATATCGTTGGCATTTATGGATACACTCATTTCAGCGCGTAATGCTAGCTTCATTTTAGAGAGGAGGCTACAGAAAAAATGTTTGACAATGCTGAATTGTTTGTTTGGATGATTCTTTATCAAACACAGATCGGAAAAATAAAGAATTAAATTTTTTTAATGTAGGATAATGGAAAAATTCTGTAATATGTAAAAATATGTTCCTTTGTGTAAAATATGTAAATATATGTAATTTCGGGCAAAATATGTAAATATATGTACTAAAAACTCAACGTTTTTGGTCACTAACCGATGTGAAACGTGCATATATCGTTGATTGGACTTGATAGAGTTACCTTAGGAAAATATGTAATTACATAATTATCCGGGCCCTATTGGTAACCAAAGCGTAAGTATAAGATCCATGGACCGAGTTCTCGTAGAGCGGTATTTTCAGCCCACTACAAATGCAGAGAGTACGTATTCTTATTTTTCAGGAGCATCCAGTGGACGTGGTGTCGAGCTAGCCACCCACATGTACCACGTTCACGTTTCCAGTTAAGGCTACATAAATTAATAAGATATTACGGGGGGAAAAAAGAATCATTTCATTGGCAGCCCAACATGGGGGTGAGATTAAATAATTAAGCTAATTACTTAGAAATTATCACAGTTGATGAAGGTATTACAATAGTTTATATCGGTATATTCCATTCTTAAGACAATGAAAACATTAAAAGCGCATCACAAGATTGATGCGCACAAAAATGCATTGGCAGGTCTTGATTAACATGAGAAACAATTTTGTAAACTGTTTACAAAAGATAAGAATACATTTCTTCAAGAGGGCAGTGTGTAAGGTGTTCGATTAGGTAAGGTTATTACTAGTTTACATTCTCACGATTATATACAATATCTCAGAATAAATGTTTAATACTTTTAGGGCATGTAAAAGGGTAAACAATGACCACTTTTTGTCTATTTGGATATTTTTTAAAGCACTGTTTTATTTGTATAAGGGTCCTTCAATAGTTTATGCCGGGGTATTCCTTTTCTATGGCAATGAAAACAACGGAAACTCATCAAAAGATTGATGATCACAACATGCATCGACAGGTCTTGAGTAATATCGCTTGTAATACAATTTTATCAAATGTTTACAAATGATAAGAAAATACATCTTAAAGGATGCAGAGTACAAGTATGTTTGATTAGGTAAGGTGTGATAAGTAGTTTACATTCTCTCGAGTATGGAGAATGTCTCAGAATAAATGCTTCATACTTTTGGGACACGTAAAAGGGTAAACAATAATCAATTTTTGCACACAACGGAATGTATTCACGTATGTGACACTCGCCTGTCGTTTTCAGCCAATTCATTATGCAGAAATGTTTGGCAGTTCATGAAATCTCCTTGATTATGAGGTAATGTGACCCGCAGAACATTGGTGCATCAAAAGTTGCCTAAAATCAGGAGCAAATGCCACATTTCAAAATGCAAGTACTACTACTTTAAATGGAACTCCCCATTGCTAAAATGTACATAATTAGGGAGATAATTTTTAACCCCTAAAATCTTGAAATATGCTTTTAAAAATTTGCAATTAAAATTAACAATATTCATTTCCTATATAAACCTTCCTTGATAAAATTCATGAGAAACATGCTTGGAATAATAATATATATGTTTGTTCAAACATAATATATTCTAACTTACTTTGCGGGAGACATAATTGAAGTAAATACGCACCTTAATGAAGTACATTGTATGACTAGTTTCATTTTTACCGTCTGGTTTAAAAAAAAATATTATATCAAGAAACAATTTACATTTGTTCAAGTATTTTATCATCTCTAGAAAGAACAAGAAACTCAAACTGTGACAAGCTCTTTCCAATCAATGAACCCTCACAAATAAATCTATCCTCTGAAAATATGAAACGTTTTACAGATGCGTCTCTATTTTAACGAAATACGCAAAATATGCTTCTATAATTTCGGGAATGTGCGCCAACAGGAACATTTGGCTAAATATGCACAAATATGTACTAACATATTTATCTACGTAGCACCCAATTCTACCCAAATGTTAAGAAATTTCACTTAGCTATGCCCTGAAGTACCGAAAAAAAATATGCAAAATCATGGAAATATGCTCCGTACTCGTCATTTTCGACATATCTATATATTCTAGGAATTTGTAACATTATAATACTTTGCGCGCTGAAAAGCGATTTGTTTGGAAGTGAACAATACGCTGAATTAAATATATCTGTTATTAATTCTGTTATATTAATAATGTTATTCATTGTTATTAATAATTATATTAATAATATTATTCATTAAATCTTAAATTTTATGAATTGAAGGTATGATTTTTTGTCTCCACTTTTTTCCAACCGCCCTTTCCCTCCTATATTGCTTTGCCCCAACACACCCTTCGCTCTACCCTGCTCTTCAAAGCGCCATCGCTTTCGCTTCGCCCCCCGTTCACCGCGCCATCCCCTTCGCTAACAAGTATCCCTTCGGTTTGCCAACCCTTTCTCACCCCCACTCCTTTGGTCTCGCCACCATCTTTGCCCCGACACCCTCTTCGCACTGCCAAACACTTCGCAACGCCACTCCCTTCGTACCTCCGCTCCCTTCTCCGCGCCCTTCGCTCCGCTTTCCTGTTCGCCTGTCACCCCTTCGCACCGCAACCTCTTCGCACCGCCACCCGTTCACCCGCCATTCCTTTCGCTGTAGCAACCCCTTCTCACCCCCACCTCTTCCGCCTTGCCACCCTCTTCACTCCGACACCCCCTTCGTACAACCACACACGTCGCAACGCCATTCCCTTTGCACCTTCGATTCCTTCTTCACATCGCCCCCTTCGCCTCGCCACCCTGTTCGCACCGCCAGTCCCTTCGCACTGTCAGCCCATTCGCACCGCTTTCCTGTTCACCTGTCACTCCCTTCGCACCGCCACCTCTTGGCACCGCCACCCTTCACCGGCCATTCCTTTCGCTCCGACAACCCTTTCTCACCCTAACCTCTTCCGCCTCGCCACCCTCTTCACCCCGCCACCCCGTTCGTACAACCACATACTTTGCAACGCCATTCCCTCCGCACCTGCGCTTCCTTCTCCGCATCGCCCCCTTCGCCTCGCCACCCTGTTGGCACCGCCAGTCCCTTCGCACCGTTTTACTGTTCGCCTGTCATCCCCTTCGCACTGCCACCTCTTGGCACAGCCACCCCTTCACAGCGCCACCCTTCACCGGCCATTCCTTTCACTCCGGCAACCCCTTGATACCCCCCTTCTTCGCCCCGACTCTCCCTTCGCACTGCCACACTCTTCACACCGCCAACTGTTTCTCAACGCTACCACTTGCCACTCCCTTCGCACCGCCGGCTCCTTTGCACCGCCATCCACGTCGCCCCGCCACCCTCTTCGCACCACCGCACCCTTCGCGCCGCCACCCCGTCTGCCCCGCAAACTCCTTCGCACAGCCACAGCTTTCACCTTGCCAACCCATCGCCACACCTCGCAGCCCGCTGCTTCGTCGCTCCGTCTCACTGCCACCATAACTCGCAGCCTCGCCATTCTCCCCCTCACTTCTCCACACCAGAGCCCCACCGACCGCCGTCCCTCACGCAGACCTCCCGTCCCGGCCCCGTCGCCGCTCCTGACACCCTCCGCCGCCGTCTGCCCTCATCGCCCGGCGCGGGCTCGAGGGCGAAGTGGGCCGCTCCAAGAGGCAGCGCGTGCCTCTTGGCTCCCCAGCCCCTGTCCTCCCCACGCACTTTCCCCCTGGGGTCCCAAGCCTCCCCCGGCGCGGGATTCCTCCGGAGCTGACTGCACCGCTAATGAAGTTGATCACGGGGTTAGGTTTGGGAACTAGACGATCGTGCGGGTTGGCCTATCAGTTTCTACGGCCGCATCCGCCAGTAAGGAGTTTCGAGTTGCAGAGGGTGAGCGGCAAATGATAATCCTTTCAAAGATGATGTTCGCTTTTCGAATTGTTCATTAACTGACGCTGTTATGGGGAAATTTGATTACTTCATTCTGGAGACGCAAATATACAAATAACTCTTCTAAAATTTATTTTTATTACTTGACAATAAAAGTAATTGATATTTTTTAATCGTTGCGCCACTAAAAACACAATAAAATCGGGGGCCATTTAGTTATCACTAAGCACTGGCTCATTGTTGAGGGGTTGATTTTCATTTTGAGGAGATATTTTCGTATTTTTCACTATTTACAAATTAATCACTTTGTAATCTAACCTTTCAACATCTACTTTTCAAATGAGCATCTTTGATCTTTTATTAAAACAGGAGCAAATAAAAATCTCAGTGATTAACGATAAGCCATAAGGCCTCAGAGAAACGTTTCTCATACCGTAATCTACAGAATGAACTCTTCCTGAACATTCTATTATATTTTTGCTGGTACGGCGCTTCCCGATGTTACCTCACCTGCTCAGAGACGTGCAGAATCTGCAAGTAAATGTAAATTAGAGGGACAGAGAGCGTCAGAGACTCACAGAGACAGGGACAGGGTGAGGGAGGGTGGGAGAGACAGTGAGAAAGGGAGATGGGAGGGGAAAGAGGGAGATGAAGGGCAAAACAACGTCTGCCGGGTTTTCCTAGTAAGAAAGTACAGTTGCCTGGGGTTGTCTACCGAAAACCGAGATTTGATTCATGTTTATACTGTTCTTTATAACTTATTACTTTATTTCATGTTTATTTTCTTTTTAAATTCAGCCTTACATCTTCGAAGTTGAACGTAAGAAGTGAATGTACTAATTGCACTCTTAACTAAATGCATTACGAAATCAACAACCTTTCAATTGAAAATGTTTAGTTTTAGTTTCAGTCACTTGATAAGTTCAAATATGAGTGATATATTTCATTTTAAATGTATTTCTAATATGAACGTAGGAATTTAATGCAATAATTGCACTCTTAAGTAAATACGATTACGAATCAAGAACCATTTAATTTAAAATGTTTAAGTTTCAGTCATTTGATAAGTTAAAATATGAGTGATGTATTTCATTTTAATTGATAATTTCGTTGGTTTAGTAGAGAAAATGGAAAATACTTTAGCTACATTTGGAACAACACTGTCAACTAACTTCTCCAAATGACTATCTTGGGCCAGGGGCTCAGTGAGGTATCGCCACCTCAGAGCAATTTGTACAGCCCTTCTTTTTAAATGTCGCGCCAGTGCACAGAATGGAAGCAGAATTACTACACGATTTCTGCCCACATTTCTCTTTAAGATCATGTCTTAAACAATTTCAAACCACGATTTTCTAAAGTCACGTTAGAGGGTTTTCATTTCACTTCACTGCTTCTTGAAGATTCTTTGAATTAGCTTGAATTCTATTCTATGTGTTAGGGGACTGCTGTGGTATTCGCGTGGTGTTGATCGGAGAAACCACGGAAAATTACCGATAAAAGCAGCCGGTCGCTAGACTTCTCCAGTCAGCGGCTGAATTTGACGTAGCATCTAGCTAGTGTTGAAAATCCCGCCACAGTCGCGACTCGAAGACTTTTTAAGTCATCGAGCTACCATGTAGGAAATTTAACATATAATCAACTGTTTATGAATTGTACGAAACTGTGTATGAATTTCGAGGTTATAATTGCATTCTCATTGTAGAATAATATTATTCATTTACTAGTAAAAATGTCACATGTTAATACAAAAGTTCAATAGAAATGGGGGGCGAGAATTGTAGTTGTCTCCCCTTCTTGTTTTTCGGCTGCACGCGACCATGATTGATAATCATGTTTCGACCCAGTGCTCACAACATGATGTCTGTAAGGAGACTCACCATCGGTGGAATCATGGTGTACATATGGACGAAAAACGTCGGCGGCACGTCGCACTATTTGGTCGCACTTGAGCTTCTGTGACATCACGCGAGGAATAGTTGCCGACGTTTTTCGTCCACACGTACTGGCCCCATTGTCGGAGCTAGACAATTTTGGGCCCCGGATAGTACTGAAACGTAGCCCCCCACCCCCCGAAAAATTGCAAATGTGAAGATTGTGACAAGAAACTATGAGCTTGTTTTATTTCAACAAATAAAAAAAACGTTTATACTAGAAAACGTTTTTGTAAATATATTTTAAATAATAGTTTTAAGTAAAATAGTTTTAGTGATCAAACAATACAATTTCCACAGTGATCTTCAAAAGTTAAAAATGGTTGCGTTTAGTTAGTGAATTTCCTGTTGTTAAACACATGAAATAATAATACGAGTTTCAGTAGAACCTATTTTAATGTTAGCGTCATTTGATACTTTTCATACTTTACTTTTTTTACTTTCATTTCATACTTTCATACTTCATTTCATACTAAATAAATATTGAAGAAAAAAATTAATTGAAAAGTTAATGTAATATCAGACTACTGTACCACGACTTACAAAATCACGAAAATGATTTTCTCAAGTTCTAATTTCTTTTTCAATTTTTTACCATTTTTTTTCTCATCGGGCCCCTTGGTTCGCGGGACTCCGGGCGTTTGCCAATCAGCCCATGCCTAGCGCCAGCACTGACTTGACCAACGCCGTATGGATTATAGTTTGTGTAAGTGCTTGTAAATGGCGTTGACAAGACACATAAGCTAGAGTCCCTAGATACAGGGACGCTGTACATACGCTGTACCTAGGGACTCTAACATAAGCTTGGCTGCCATTGACCGAAAAATATTATGAAAAGTTCTTCCATTCCCCGCGTGATGTCGCTAAATGTCGTGTTTCCGATTAGCTGCCGGCGGTTTTTATGCATACCCCCACCACCTCCCTTACAGTTTTCATGGCCAACAGTCAACCAGAGACCTGCCATCAAACTCCATTCTCTTCCGCGAGGAGCAGTCAAGTCGCTCTGTACGACAACCACGCGTGTACAGTGCTGCTCAGTTGAAAAGTAGGGTGAACTACTATCGAAGACCTCTGGTACTTCTCATTTTTCTGGAGACATCTAGAATGTGTACCAGATGCGTTTTTATTCCCAAAATGTATTCTGCAGACGAAGAGGAGATGCGGACAATTGGTGGCCATTATTGAAAGAAAATTCTTTTAAACTGGACATTAGTAAAATTAAACATCTTGATAGTAGAACAGTACTCTTTTTCAGAAACAATTCCCCATCAGTTCACTATTTTAACCCATTTCCTATCAAAACTAATGTGATAGGGATATGCGTGTTATGTTTGATTTTCTAGTCAAATTTATGTTATCTTTTAAATTTGAAGATGAGAGAAGATGATAAAAAATATTCATAATTGCAAAAGTTATAGGTCCCATTTTCGGGACAATGGCAGGAAAAGTCATTTTTACTTTCTCGCCTTTTACGTAGTAAAGAGAAAGTATTACAATGATGAAGAGGAAAGTAGCCATTTTCATCTGAAAAAGTCACACTGAAATCCAAAATGTGGATAAATATTGTTCCGCAACATTCCATAGACTGAACGCAGTTTTTGTGAGCCCATTCCGAAAAATTGGTTTATGACAAAACTTCTGTTTGTCTGTTTGTCCATCCGTCTGTGGTCAACATTACCATGTATGCTACACAGTACACACGATTTTGTTCAAAATTGATATTCCCCGATTGATCAGACCGAACTAAAGATTCTACGAATTTGAAACAGATATTTTGATATTGATATCTACTTCACATTTACTACTAACATTTTCATACTTTTCTTAAAAATAGCTCCAATTTTTTTTTAATTGAGTTAAGGTCACAGAGCTTATTTTCGACTAATTGTGCAGGCCTCTTTTTCCGATACTACATATTATCATGCGGATGCTACACTTCATTTCCTGAATCATGGAAAATTTTAGAGAAAAGAAACATTTAGTTTCATAAGAGAGAAGAAAGATAGCAATCTTCTCGGAGAGATTGGACAGTGGCCTCCGTTATACAATTCGCTCCTCGGATAATTTTAATCACTTTCAATGTCGGTGAAAGGTAAAGGATCAAAAGCTCGTCTTAAACAGGAAATAGAGACGTGACAATCAGACCACCTTCTATAAAAAGAACGATGCAGTATTGCAGAAAACATATGTGTAATGAAATAAATGTTTATTTTTATAATTATAAAATTAAAAAACACACAATAAATTAAATTAAATACACTGGATGGAAATAGCTTTGGCACAATCCTAAGCTGTTGTAATTCATTTGGTAAACCAGACGTGCTTTTAAGGGTCTATAATTGGTAAATTCTCAACAACGGCTTACATTTTTTAAGCAGATAACATTGATCGGTTTGAATTTATTTGCAATAATGCTACTCTTTTTTTATAAAGAAATGGAAGGAGGAAGTGGGAAACTGCTTCCATTTCCTTCTCCTTCTCTTGTTTCCTTGTGAGTTATTTCTTCCTTGTGTAGTACATAAGTCAAAATGGAAAAGTTCAAAAATAGTTATTTATGTCACGAGTCCTCCAAATAGGTCTTTAAGGACGAAGCCGGAAGGTTAACTACTCGGCTTCGCTATCGCTCCGCCTCGCAGTTAACCTTCAGGCTGAGTCCTTAAAGAGTATAGAGGACGAGTCACATACAATGTTTTTTTGTTTTTTCTAGTTTATCGCGTATTGAAAATAAACTTATCACTTTCAGGAGTTAAGAAAAATCGTCATTACTCTCGGTTTTCTGTAGCAAGGGTTGGTTGTACTGGATACTTTGTGATTAAGCAGTTGAGTGCTTTTTCTGGTAATGCAAGCTGATTGAGAAAAAAATCCGGGAATTTCGAAGTATCAGCAGATATTTTCGTGCCATTGATATTCTGGAGGAAGCAGACGATGCAAGATATAGTTTGATGCCTTCTAAATCTGTAACCACTTTTATGAAAAATCTTATGATTTATTTTGTGATTGAAGAAGGAGAAAGAATGTTCGTGACATTAACGAAGAGATTATCCTACCATTTTTGAACGAACGATCAAAAACATTAAAATCAATTAGTTTCTAGTTATACTTTAGTATGATGAAAAAATGTACAAAAATAAGTGAGAAGACTGAGTATCCACGTAAGTTATTCATTCCTTATAATTTGATATAATAGTGAATACTGAAGACTAATTGTTTAAAATTTATTTGAATGTACTATTATTAAGTTATTGAATATTTGAAGAAAAAATCTAAGCTAATTACAAGCCTAAAATATCAGAAAAGGAAGTAACTATGTTCTTACAAGAGGCTGACGATCACATATACCTACTTTTGAAGGTCATTCTTGTTTTTGGATTATTTGGAGCTTACCGGGGATAAGAACTTGCAGACTTGACCGTGAACAATATACAAGAGAAAGTAACATACTACCAGGTACATATTCCTCTGACAATTGTTTACATTTATTCCCAAACATTGTGTTTTGTGTCAAAGTCATATTTATACAAAGATTTACAAGCAAAACCTAAACCCGAAAGTCCGCTAAAATATTTTTAATGGACTCTCCAGCCTTTCAATGGCCGTTGCTATGGACGCGTCCTTAAAGCGTTGTTTAGATGGTTGGTTGCTAAGGAGCTAAGTGCGTGTTTACCAACGTAAATAACAAAAAATTGCTTACAATATTTACAAGTATTTGTTTTTTAAAATTTAAAACTATTTTTTTCACATTTAAAACAATTATTTACAAAGTGCGAGGTTCAGCTCCTCAATAATAATTTTTGTAGAAAAAATAATTTCACGCATACAATACAAACTAAGAGAAATGTTCAAATCCTCATAGAACCATTCTTCTCATGCGTGTGTTTGGGAGATAGGAAATGATGCTGTACCTCATTAAACCGTCTCAATAAAGTTCGTCATAATTTTATTGCAATCATTATGCTACCAAGGAAAATTCCTTGATTAGAGTAAGTAGATTGGAGTAACTTACGGTAAGGTTAGTACAACTTTATGTAGATTTTCATTTTATAACAAAAATAATTAAGATACAGTGATGTCTAATTAATTGGAATTTCTGCAGTGACTCGAAAAAAATATGAAGGGCCAATTAATTATAATACAAATTTTCAAAAAAAAAAAAAAACTTAAATGAATTTTTATTGAAGTAAAAATATCTTAATATTAATAAGAAAGTACAGTTAAATTAATATGATATTTTTTATCTCAGTAATCAAAAATTCTAATGATCCAATAGAAATTATACAATGAATAACTTAAACAATGAAAATTATTCTGAGGACTCTGTAGATAAAAACTATTATTATATGATTCTTGGCAGGTTGATGCAGCAGAACAACAAGGTGCAGTACCAGACGATATTGGTGAAGAACAAAAAGCAGTAGAAAGGTCAAAGTGATTCGTTTTCATTTAATCTACAAAGTGCCTATAAAAAGTTGAATTCATACTGATATGTACTTTGACTATTTGGTTTTCGATGTTTGACATACAAAATGTAGTACTGGTGCAATAAAAAATGACCATGTCCAGAATATATAACCAGTCTTATGTGCGTTATATACTAGCGATGTGATTTTTTATAAGATGAACCCAAAAATACGCTCTCTTGTAAAATTAACAGAAATTATTTCTTTCATTCTGCCTCTCAGCCGCTCAATTATCGGAACCATTATCAATATTCTTATAATTCTAGAATTAATCAAAATTGAATAAATTAGGTTTAAATAAACATTTCATGAGAAACATGAAATATTCAAATTATTCAATAATTGGGATTGTACCATTTCGGTTTTAAACTAGTGGTGCTAAAAGAGCATGTACTTTCGCGCCTATATTTTCACGTAAAATTACGCGAAAAGTACTCAAATTTTCGAAAAATTGTACATGACATTATTTCAAAGACTACATTTCAGGAACAGATTGCATTAAGGGAAAAATCTCTATCCTTAACATTTTAGTTCTAGGAAGACGCCGACATTTTAAAATTTTTGCAATTTTCGAAAAATCAGAGTTTTCAATGAAAAAGAGGCCTGTGCAATTGTCTTAAACTTTGTACACACTATCCAACAACAAAATTTAATCAAAAACGATGGAGTCATTTTTTTGAAAATGTGCCAGGGTGTTCAGTAAAGTACCCCCCAAAATTAAAATATCGGTTTCAAATTCATGGGGCTGTGACATCAGGCAGATCGATTGTGGAAGATGAGTTTTGGAGAAAATCGGCTGAACGATTCACTCCCAAGCGTTGTTCACAGACAGATCGATGTACAGACGGACGTTTTGCCGTCATTCAGTTTTTCGGTATCAAGGCCACATAAAACGTGTATTCTGGCTACACCATGTGTTAGAAGATTTTTTTTTCTAAATTTAGCAATTATATTTATCCAATTTTTCGTTACCAGGCCTTGTAATACGAGTTTTTCTGCCGAAAATTCGCCGTGTTACATAACATGTAATGCGCTGCATTGCATAACTTTCTCTCTACTCCGTAGCGAGAAAGTAAAAAAAACACATCGCAGATAACAAACAGCGAATAGCGTGTCGTGGCGAGGCAATGCGCAGCGACGAGTGGAAACGCTAGAGTCCCTATAGAGAGAAGAGCATTCCATTGTTCCACCGATCCCGCCATTTTATATCCAATTGTTAGAAAAATGGAAACTGTGTTGTATTCCGTAAGTTGAGAACCATGAATCTAGCGCAAATCAATATTAATTTGTTATAGTTTCCCTTGAACTTCTGAATTCTGCTCGATGGGGCTATAGGGTGAGAGGATATTAAATGGCGGCGGTTTCGCTACTCTCTGTGTCTTGGGACTCTAGAAGCGCGCGAATCGGGGCGCACCCCTTTGGCTGTTGAGATCGAGCAGCAGCCGCCCGCCGCGCCCGGAGCAGCCGGCAGCCGCCTCACTCATTATCTGGCGCGAGGGGCGGCGCGGGATCTATTATAAAGCCACTTGGCGAGGGGAGGCGCAGGTTCGTCGAGACGCCCCCGGGACCAGCCACTTCGGAACGGCCTGCTTCATTATACTTCGGCTTTTCTTTCTTGGCGCACGGGGGGGGTGTCAATAAAATGGAATATCTCACGGTTTTTCGCGTCGTTCTCGGTTGTGCCGCTACGAGTCTCATGATCGCGACTGTATGGAGCAGTTTCGGCGATCATGCGACTCCTGGCGACACAACCGAGAACGACGCGAAATACGGTGAGATATTTCATGTTATTGACACCCCCCCGTGCGCCAAGAAAGAAAAACCGAAGTATAGGGAGGTGGCTCAAGGCATTGGCGGATAAGGACAGTGTTGCCAAGATCGAGGCCACGAGCGGGAGTCCGCCCCTCCACGCAGTTCATCACCCCGCCACCAGAGACAACGCCATCCCTACTGTAAAACGGAGGGGTTACTAACAGTTCCCTTTCCCGACGCTAGTTGCGCAGAGAAGCTCGTGGCATGGCACAGTGTCACGAGGCGTGCAACTGCCACCAGTAGCAGACCTTGACACCACTGTCCTAGGGTTTGGGTCCCGAATGTAGCAGTTACTTCGACACTAGCTAAATAGCTAGCTCGAATTCAAGCACTGTCTGGAGGAGAATTCTAGTGGCCGGCTGCTCTGATCGTTTTCCGTAGTTTCTCCGACCAGGCGAATGCCGGAGCAGTACCCTGACAAACGTGCCATGGACCGCGCGCAATCTTTCCTTCCTCTTCCTTCTCCTATTCTCACCGCCTTACTCACATGCCGGGAAACTGGTCAGTTGCTTAGAGCGTGTCCCGGTTGGAGCGGTGCCCCGGGAGATATATCGTTGGGGAAACCCCGCTAGCCGACAGATAGGTCGGTACCGGATCTCACCATCCAGCGGGGGAAGATCACCGCCACCTCCCGAAAAAAAATCATGCACCACATTTATAGGACTAATGACCTTCGCAGTTGACGCGTCCGGAATTTCTAATCAATCAACATCGGACTGTTAAGCTCAGACGATGTCCCAGGAGGACTGAGCGTTGGCCCTTTTATTCCTTTTCGTGATGAGCACGAGAATTTTTTTACATAAACTATTTTTATTTCAGTAATACTTTTGAAAACTCGAACATTGACATGTCGAATTCCTTCTAATGCCCTCTTTGAATTCTATTTAGTTTTTAATTCATTTTATTTAATTCTATTAATTTTTACTAAAGTATACATAAGACAATCCTCCTATTCAAGTCAATCCCTATTTTATTCAAGGGTTATTATCTATTTCATCCTCCATAACCTAGAGAAATAATTATCTCCCCTTTCACTCTTATTGCTCTATATTGCTCTTCTCTTACCTTCATTTACTACTTTTCATTAAATTTGCAACAATTGTCACAGAGATGCCCAGTGGGGATATCCTCAAACAAATATGGGTATGATGATGCGCTAATTTGCAGTTAATTCGGGCGAATGTAGTGCAGTGATCTATTATGTAACATAATATAAAAGCTAACATTCACCTGTAATGTGGTCATTCCACTGATCCGGTTAAATATTTTTTTTTAATTCCTGTTGATATTGCAAGATTGTATTGTTCCCACTCACTGGGTTCCTCTGAACATAGATCGGACATTCTCCCTTGCTCATATGAATATAAAACAAAGTTCAATTTAATGATTCATTTGATCCACTGCAATTTCAGCAATGGGTCTTCTATTTTAAACCGATGATGTCTACCGAAGTTGTGGATTTGAAGAAAAGTGCAGTGTCTTGAGTAAGGAACTTCCTTATGAATGAGTAACGTATACAAGCACAAAACTCGTTTATCAATCGATAAATAAAATCCTTTATTTCCTGTGAGAATTTTAAAAGTGAAGTTGTTTCAATAAATAGCCACATAATTTTCAGAGGATTTACACCTTCCATAAGAATATAGAATTAACAAATGGCATTAAAACATGGTTTGTTATATGGTATATGGTAAACTACAATAAGGTACCATGAGAAAGCAAACTAGTAAGAAACTACAGCGTTTTAAAAAGTGGAGTTAAACAAGATTATAAATCTCTTTTAATTTTTTCAAATCCTTCTCAACGTTATGAATTTAATCTTAAACCTCTTGAAACACTTTTCATTTGGATAACAATATCCATTTATTCGAATTCGTTTGTTGACTTAATCACGAATTTTAAAAATTTACTTAAGGACGGATTTGGAGGATACTTGATATTAAGTCAGGTTTGCACTTTCATTTCACTGTTTCTCTGCGCGCAATCTCTCTCCATCTCAACCGATGTCTGGAAAGCTGACGCGCTCCGCAGTCAAACGGAAGGCCAATTTCCGTGAGGAATGTGTATTAACCGGCCATTCAAAGCGTTTCCGGCGGCGGTCGGGGCGAGGCGGTGGCACCTCGGTGTCAGACCGCTCCGCTCTGCCTAGGAGCACGGGGTGGAACTCCGGTGCGTTAATGAGTGCATGCTCCCCCACGCATCTAATCCAATTACGTCCAAACAAAGCGAAATTAACGGAAGCCCTTCGACGACGCGTGTTCACCGCGTGAAATGGCTAGTTTTCTGCTTGAGCTGCGTCTACGAGTCGCATCGCTGGCAGTCGATCCCTTTCAGTGGATCGTGGGAAAGGTCCTCTGTGGGGTATCAGGACATACTGAAGAAAAATCGTTCATTAATCCTCTTGTATTCATTGAAAATTCCATAATTAGATTTATGATGAGGGCAAGGAAAAGCCTAGACCAATTTAGAAACGAAAGCAACCGAAGAGACCCAACATTTTCTCCATTATAGACAAAAACAGAAGAAACTTTCAGCGTTGACACAACCCCTACAAAGAATGGAAGATGATAGCCTCACAAACTTGACCAGCTGGAAAAAGATATCCTGGTCGACCAAGGCAACGAGGGAATGCATCCGGAACAGGCCTTCTGGCTTAAACGTGAAAGGAAGAAGAAGAAATGAAAAACTTTTATGTTGGAATTCAGAAGTTGGATAATCATCCAGAGAATGAACTTCAGGTTTTTCCGTGGTGCTGATTAGCTTTCTTGTCCGGCCACATTATCTTAATTTTTGCACCTTACCATCACGAGCATGTGTGGTATGTGGTCTTAGGAAATCCTAGAAGAAAACACCTACATGGATTCATTGTTTTTGTTGGAAATTAACAACCATACAACCAGCTCTTTTATGTATTTTAAGCACATGATCTCACATTTGAGGTTCGTAATCGTGATTGATGAAGGCCACTGAAATTTGAACTGAGATGGTGCTGGAATGGTGCAAGAAATATTAGTATTGTAGTATTGTTGATGAGATCATTGGAAAATAAGAAGCTGGGGTTAATTCTAGAAATTTTGCTACAAGACCAATTTGTCCACAGCAAATTCCAACTTGATAGGTCAGGAGACGAATGACGATTGTAGAATAGCTGTCCGGCAGTCCAAGAGTATCTTAATACATCCCTGACACTTGGTGACAGCACATGGGGAAAAAGTACCAAATTTGCCTATACTTTGAGAGATAAGAATAAGTTATATCTGAAAGTTCGTGAATTGTGTATGGGTAATATGGAATTGAAAGATAAATAGCTATTACGCGCTTCAGTTGGTGTATAATTTATAGCTGAATTGTTATTTCGTGGATTCAAATCCGGTCGAAGTTATACGAATCTTGATAGTAAACAAAACTTAACTCACATGCTTTTCTTCGAAAGGTATGTAAAGCAATTCGTCCCATGTCGTCCATTTACTGCATGCAAAATAATTTCAATCTTTGAAGAAGCATTTACGAAATATTTGGATGGGCTATGCCTACAAAAAGTAGTACCATAGTTTGTGACTACATTACATAGAGGCAACAGTCAAGCCCCGTCACCATGTGTTTTGCACCACAAAACGAAAATTAATGACTATGAAGTTAATTAATAGCTAACATGAGTGTCTTCAAGTCTCATCTAAAACAATTTTACAGCTAAAAGTTTCAGGATGATTAATAATAATAACTACAGCTCGACAACTTTCAACAGGTTACTGGTCTATGAATGGATATATTAAACGTAAGAGATGCCTGTAACTCTAATCTTAGTTCAGCCTAAGTATGATCTTGATGTAAACAAAGAATCATAGTATTCATCCGCGTCTACTAATCTCATTGGCCGATTGTCCCAGGCTCCTCCTCAACGCTACACGTGTATACGAACTGTCAGAAGCGTTCGCGGCAACAGCATTCTCACCTGCGATAAAAATTAAATTTGATTTCCAGCAGTGACACACGCATCCCGTTTTACAATCGTCACTCCTACTCATTGCCGACGCGTCCGGAAAGGGTTCAACACCAAAATCGTTTATTTTCGTGATGTGACAAGTTTTCTGTGTACTCACCTCTCTGCGTGCTTTCATTGCATTGGAAGACATTTCCATAGTCCGCGATGTGCGTTCGGCAATCTCTTTAAAGCCAATGCAGGATTTTCTTTAGCCACACGAAAAGACACTTAAAACTACATTTTTTCAATCCGTGGAAATGGGTTACATCTCGTACATTTTGTAAAATACTGTCCAGCCTCAGCATCCGCCATTATAAAATAATAAGATACGCATAAAAATTAAAATTATTAAAAGATGCTATCCCGATCTTGCCGCACTAAGCGAAGAGAACTGACTGATCTATTGCTCACGGAGCCCAACGAACGCTGCGTTTAGAACTTTTGTTATGAGTAGGGCCCGGATAATTATGTAATAACATATTTTCCTAAGGTAACTCTATCAAGTCGAATCAACGATATAGATTTATTATTAATTCTGCAATGAAGTATCATTACTTGGTGGCAGAATATTTAAATTACAAGAGAGTACTTGATTTAGAAAAAACAAAAAAAACAAACAATAATTAAGAATAATGGTACATAATTTCACAGCGCAAACCTTACTCCAATTCATTTTACTCCACTTCACTTCAGTTCACTTCACTGCACTGCACTTCACAACACTTAACTGATATGCATCTCTTTCGCATTTCTTTCCCTCCACTACACAACACTGCACTGCACTGCACTGCACTGCACTACACGAATATAAATAATAATAATAATAATAATAATAATAATAATAATAATAATAATAATAATAATAATAATGACAATACTACTACAACTACTACTAATAATAACAATTAGACAAATTACTTAATAGGAAATTCTACTTATTTAACAGTAGAAACTTAACAATAATACAATGACATAAAATATAGATGAATAGCTAAGAAACAAATTTATTTTTAAATTTTCTCAGGTTTTGAGGAAAGGGTTCAAAGATTGTCGCAGGCAAACTGTTCCAGTCTCTAATAGTTCTGTTTGTGAATGAAATTTTCCCAACATCCGTTTTCTGCACTCTTGTCTTAATTTTGTGCTCGTGATCCGCTCTACCAAAGTAAGTAGGTTTTCCTAGACGACGATTAATTTCACCCCAAGCAGGATAACCTTTGTATGCTTTGTACATAGCACAGAGTCGCAACTTAATCCGCCTTTTTTCGAGTGACTCCCATGCACCTTTATTTTTTGTACCCCTGAAAGTGAATTTTAATGCTCTGCGCTGGAGCCTTTCTAGATTACCTTGCTGCGATATTCTGTACGGGTCCCAGCATACCGCGCCGTATTCTAACACGGGTCGCACTAGTGACATATAAGCTAATTCTTTACTTTTCACCGTACTCCTCTTTAGAATCCGCATAACGAAATGTAAAGATCTCCAGGCTTTCCCTACAACGAAATTTACTTGATTTTCCCAACTCAATTTACTGTCTAACTGTATTCCTAAATATTTGCAAGATGTAACTGTAGGTATGACATTGTTATTCAATTTGTACACTGTTTCACCATAACATCGACCCCTACCAAACGTGATGGCTTTGCTCTTCGAACTGTTTATTTCCATGCCGTTTGTTTCTGCCCAGGAGTGTAATTTGTCTGTGTCTCGCTGCAAAATATCTACATCGTCCTCTGATTTGATAACCCGATAGATGATACAGTCATCGGCGAAGAGTCTTACATTTGAAGCTAAATGTTTTGGCAAGTCATTCACAAAGGCGAGAAACATGAGAGGTCCAATGACACTTCCTTGTGGAATCCCTGACGTAACACTAGCGGAGGTTGATAAATAGCTTCCTATTCGAACCTTTTGTTTCCTATCACGTAGTAGTTCGTTTATCCAAGCCACCACCCTTGTGTCTATACCCGAATCTATTAATTTGTTTACAAGACGATCGTGTGGAACAACATCAAAAGCTTTAGCAAAATCTATTACTATCGCGTCTACCCTTCCCCCATTATCAATTTCATCGGCTAGGTCCTGTAGAAGGGAAACAAGCTGACTTTCGCATGAGAAACCGTTCCTGAAACCGTGTTGACCTTGATACAGCCATTCCTTGTCCTCCCATTCTTTCCGGATGTAGTTAGTAATTAATTGTTCCATGAGTTTGCATACGACTGATGTGAGACTTATCGGTCTGTAGTTACTAAGGACTGTTTATCACCGCTTTTAAAAACAGGTACTACGAGTGCTAACTTCCAATCTTCCGGTACGCAAGCGTTATTGATAGAGACATTAAATAATCTAATTAGATACGGTAGAATAGCCTCACCGCCTAATTTAATGATATCCGTGGAAATACAATCGGGCCCTCGAGATTTTCCGCTTTTCATTAATTTTATTCTTTTCCGTAGAGTATTTACGTCGATATAAAATAGATTTCTATCTGATAACGTTGGTATCCGTGTATCGTTAGTTTTCTGCTGAAATACCGACGTGAAATACGCATTAAAAGCGTTTGCTTTTTCCCTGTCGTCAGTTACTTGCGAATTATTTATCCGAACAACTGGTATTTCATCTTTGTTTCCCTTCCTTCTACGAACATACTTAAAAAATTTCGACCAATTACTGCCGTCCGCATCAAGGATATATTTCAAATGACGTTCTTCCGGATTTTCTTTTCCTTTTCTAATGCTTTTGAATAACTTCGAAATAATGACATATGGTTATCACTAATGTGTCTGTTTCTAAACGCCTTTCTGGTTTTTCTTTTCATGCATCTAATCTTTGCATTATAATATTCTGGATCGGGGTTACTTTTTAACAATTTGCACGGCACAAATGTCTGCACGGCATTTTCAAGAATATTTTTAAATCCTCGCCATATTTCTTCAATCCCCCCTCCTATTCTAAGAAACCCTTCGTACTGTTCTCTTAAGTATTTTTGAAGCCCTTCTACATTCGTTTTCTTGTATTCCCTCAGTGGAAATCCGGCGTTAATACTTTTCCTTGAAGTACTTAAGTCCAAGTCGACAAGAACTGCTTTATGGTCACTTATACCTTCCATGACGTCGCACGATAAGAATAAGTCTTTCGGTCTAACGAGGCAAATATCTAGAAGCGCTTCCTGTCTAGTGGGCTGGTCTACTACCTGCGCTAATCCGTTGTCCCAAACAAGTCTATTGACAAGTTGCTGCACATTTCCGTCGCAAACGCACCCTTTCCAATTAGTGTCTGGAAGATTTAAATCTCCGGCAATAACTACTGGATGGCTATTTATGTTTTTAGTTCTTTCGTGTATGGCGCCTAAGATTTCGTAACTACTAGCCGGTGGACGATAGCAAGCAATTATTTCTAGGATATTTCCTAAACAATGAATTTTCAACCCCGTCATTTCAAAAACATTATCAACCCAATTTGATACGACATTTAATGTGTTTTTCACGCAAATGAAAACTCCGCCGCCTCTAGTTTCGCGATCTCTCCTAAACGTAATATAATAAGACCGAAAAATTTCCGAATTCGCTACCGCATCCGAGAGCCATGATTCTGTACCTATCACGATATCAGGATCACAAGCCTCAATTAAATTCCAAAATTCTATTACCTTATTCATGATACTACGGCAGTTCACCTGCAACAATCTAGTGAAGCCTTTCCTCACCTGCAAGTCTGATTTTGGGATCCCTGCGTCTTGTTTAGGTGCCTGCGCCCGCGCAGTAGTTGTTTCATCCCGCGCAGCTATCGACCCCTCCCGCGCAGCAGTCGCCTCCTCCCGCGCAGCAGTCGCCTCCTCCCGCGCAGCAGTCGCCTCCTCCCGCGCAGCAGTCGCCTCCTCCCGCGCAGCAGTCACTATATGTCGGGATGGCGCTTCCCACGAAGCCGCCGCCGTCACCGTCACCGCCGCCGCCGTCGTCTCCGCCGCTGCCACAGTCTTTCTTTTGTGCAGTCACTTGCCTCGCAAGCATGACTGAATAACCTCATCGTGCAGGCTGCCCAGCTTCCATGCACCGCGGACATTTAGATGAAGACCATCCCGTGCGAGGTCTTCTGGCCCCAGCCAGTGATTTGGGTCTACGAAATGACCGTCGATCTTTCCGCATGCCCATCGTAACCCTCGATTTAATTGCCACGTCCTACCGATGTGCACATCTCTGCGTTGCATCACACCAGATAAAACAATTCGCGCGTTTTTGAATTTTCTTTTTACAGCACGGCCTAACTCCACGCATTGGTTCACAGTGTCGAAGATGGGTTGCCTCTTCGATACATTTGTACCCACGTGCACAAGGACGACTTCCACGGCTTCATTTTCTTGCGCTCTTTCCACGACGGATTTCATTTGCACAACGTTTATCCCTGGAAAGAAAGAAACGTCGGCTCCTTTCTTCTTGCAAACTCCTCCGCTGTGGCGTAGCATCGAATCTCCGAGCACTTTAACCTTGTTCTTATAAGGCTCATCATCAATGACGGTGTTGTTTGCTTCGGTACTCGAATGCGTTGATCGCTCGTAGACACTTTGCTTCTCCAACTCCTGGATCTTGAAGCTTAATTTCCTAATGCACTGCTGGGCTTCGGTTAATTCAGCTTCAAGTCTCCGAAGTCTTCTCTCGCTTCGATCACATTTGGGGCACGTGGATACCGACGATTCAGTAGCAGGACCAGGATTTTGCTCAACTCCGCCGATCACAAGAAGAGTGGCCAAAACTGCTGCGCAGAGCAAAGCCACGCCGTCGCCGGACCGCACGCGCACCGCTTGCCCCTTCGCCACCCGGAAAACACGCAGGCGCCCTGCCCAGATGCCCACGCGGGTGCGGTAAACCGCCAAGTCGCAACCCATGGCCTTTCACTTTACGGAGCTGCTCCGAAACACGTCCTAACACGACGACTACCTGTAGACGACTGATATTCACGTTTCACATCGGTTGGAGGCCAAAAACTTTGAGCTTTTAGTACATATATTTACATATTTTACCCAACAATACATATATTTACATATTTTACACAAAAGATCATATTTTTACATATTACTGAATTTTTCCATTATCCTACATTTAAAAAAATGTAATTATTTATTTTCCCTATATGTTTTTGATAAGGAATCATCGAAACAAACAATTCAGCATTGTCAAACATTGTTTTCTGTAGCATCCTCTCTAAAATGCCGCTAATATTACTGGCTGAAATGAGTGTACCCATTAACTGTCAACCGTATCGCAAGTAAAAGGGGAAGGCGACGATGTAATCCGTAGCTTCTGTCCTGTTAGTTTTTAGCGCGATCGCAGAGAACAGAAAGGAAGTTTGGTGAAAATGATATGTTTAGCAGGCGATATCGCGCACCCACTTCGCATCATTTAGTGGTCTCCCCTGACCTTCATACCCTTCACCAGAATCTACACGCACCAGCTCAAGAAGGGCTGTTGATATTTTCTTTACCTGATTTTTACATGCGACCTTCTACCTTTGTTCGTAAATTACTTCTTTGGCCGAAAATATGAAGTAAAATTTCGCTGTGGAACTGATGTGCAAGGAAATCATATTGGCAAGGTTGTGATAGGTTTAATGAAAGTTTAAAAGTGTAAGACTTATTTTGTTAACTTGTGAAGTGTTACCCAAATCCAACCATCAAACTATTACAAAACTGTATAACGATACAATAGGATTTTTGTGTCCTACTTTGCCATAATGTTTTCCTTCTGATACTAGTGCCCTGCAGGTATTGTGCGAAAATTATTATTTCTAATCTATTGTCACCACCTTTACCTTTTTGCCTTCCTCCCAATGTTGGTGGTGACGCGATAGGTGGGGCAGTAAACGACCACCTAGCACCTGGTCCAAATTCGTAGTTGAATTTAGCTTGTCCAACAATATGGGTAGAATTACCTTGAGTATGGGAAGAGACAGGTGACTCGAGTAATACTCCCTTGTTACTCGTTATTGCGGCTTCAATAATATCAAGCCACAACACACTCATACAAGAAGGTCCTTCGCAGACTTTCTTTCCAAGGGAAAGGGTTCAAGACTTGTGCACTGGGATATGATTGAGAACACGGCTGTCGTATGTTTACGAAAATAACCAAAGCAATACATTCTGTTCTCAGATTTAGTACATTGAATAACAGGAATTGACTAATAATGTCCTGCTAAAATCAGGTTTGAAAAAAAAAAAACAACTAAAATGTCATTACAAAATATCATGAAAATCTGATTGAAATTGGACTTTGAAACCTTCCGATTAAATTCTTAAAATGATTTAAAGAATCATAATTCCTATAATACGTTATTTACACACAATTACCATTATACACATTTGCTGGAAAACACACAAAGTAGTATACACTCAATATGCAGTACACATAAATACCATTCATATCCAATGTAAATTGATAGTCCCAACGCTATGCCCTATATAGAAAGTATGTTAATCTACTAACTGTTCTGACAAATTAACTTGTTTCAAAAAAAAATGTATAACTGTTACTGATACAACAATATTCAGTTTAATCAAATTTAAGCAAAAATAATTTTATTTACTCCTATGAGATCTCTTTATCATCTGAAATTTTTAAGTTAACTGCTAAACAACTAAGTTTTACATCACTCACAATATGTCAATCAATCAAATAACTTTTTGTCTTTACTTCTAATTTTTTTACAGTAATACCTTTCAAGTATCTGGGTCCAGTAACGATACTGTATTCCTATCTGGCATTCGGACACGTATTTAAAAACTCACGACAGAAGTCGAGTAATATTGCAGTTAATCATCTCGTAAAATACTGTACTGAAACAGTTCTACAATCTGGCCCACGCTTCTACCTCTAACTTGAAATGAGTTAGACGAACTCACAAGGTCTCCCGCGGCGTACGAAGCCTTGACGTTCTTCGAGGTCGTCCGTAACGGAACTTGAGCATGAAGGATTCCCGTCGACTGCCCTACTCTTCTTGGGGCTTGCGTCGCTACCGTCGGCGTTGCTGTTGCGTCGGATGTCGCGATGATCGAATTTGATTCAAACAGGTCCAGGTATTCTTATTCTAAAAGCTGAAATAAATCATATGTTGCTAGTAACATTTCTATTTTGATTTACTTCACACTACATGTTTTTACTCGTTTCAATTCGTAGTATAAATCTTGTTATTCATTCTTCTTTAAGAATTATTCATGTTTTATATATTTTATTCGTTTACTCTCTAGAATAAGCTATCCTAATAATGAGATATGTTACCTTATTCTAAAAGCTTCTGTAATGATGAATTCTTGCAATGGCGTGGTCCGTCGTTCCACTAGCTCTCTCAGAGTAACATCTCGTCAGCTGGTTAGTAGCAAAATGGCCAGGTCAGTCTACTCTTGCACTTAATTCACCAATATTTGCCTACTCTATCCCCATTAGTCGGTCAAGTCGTTCCATTGACTGATTTTGATATTACGATTTTGATATTAGTTGTAAGCGCTCCTCGTATCTTTCCTTCGAACTACTTTCGTCGTCTAGCGTTCTCCACTGGTTGATCTAGTAACTACATGATTTCTAGATAATAAGACGCATTTACGAAGAAAAACTTATATTTTTCTTGATGTAAACGACTTTAGCGGTTACGCTATCTTGTGCATGCGTTGTGTTTGCAGATCTGATTAGATCTCAGTTTGATAAATTTGACGCATTGATTTCCAATACAAAAAGGGATTAACGAGATGGGGCACGGGGATCGACGCTATGAGCTACAATGCTCAAACTTTTGATTCTGTAATACAAGTTATACATCAATTTGATTCTGAATCTGCAGTATCTGTAGGTATATCGAAGCAATTGTTTGATACTCAAAAGCTGAACAACTATATTGCCCCATTTTTCAGTAAGCACTATTATTAAATTTTTGGAAACATCTTCCCTGAAACTTTCTGGTAGCTTTGAAATTACCGTCAGCTGTTGCTTCTTTAAAAACTGTTCATTTATCATTCAAGAGTCAATTGGGAGATCCAATGAAAAAAAAGAGGTCATCTGTTCTGAAGAAAAACTCAGGATAAGAAACAATTTGTGCTATTCGTGCAATGCAATGACGGGACAATTCCGTCACACTGGATCCAGAAAACACGGTGAAGAAGGTGTGGTAACCTAACCTACACAGTTACCTAAATAGTGGGAGTAACTTACACAATGTCTTAAATAGTGGGAAATCGGTAAACCTCAGTTGATTGTAGCTGATTTTTGCCACCAACGTTTACCAAACATATACTTTTGTCCGGGTAAAACGCTACCTTTCCGGTATATATTCCTATATTCTTGATCATTGTGCATTTCTGGAGGGTTGTACATATCACGTAAATTTAGTTGCTACGAAGAACAATGCAGTTATAAACATTTTTATAATGTTCAAAATCGTAGTCCATTTCCATTTCTTTCACATTACGACTATTTTCAACTCACCAGGAGACGATTCACTTATAGCTATAAATGGAAGCTGGACTTTCTTTATAGCTATAAGAAATTTCTTATGCAAGCGGATAAGTTGCCACTATGAATTGAAAAACGTTATAAGGAATTCCTTAAGGTTTTCCTTATTATAAGTGACGACTATGAATACGGCCCCTTAATGTAACATACTTCATACTTTTGAGAACATATTTTTGTATATTATAATACATATATTGAGACGAACCGGACGAAGTACGGTCGTCCCATGAGGAATTTTACGCTGTGACCGCACGCAATGAGGACCAACGCGATTTTGAAAACCGCGCGCCGTCAACGTCAGAGAGTGACGCAGGCGACGGTTGATTTCAAAACCCGCGACCAGAACGACGTTTGCCAATGATGTGAGAGCAGATAAGCCCCAAACTAGCCATTGGCCGGTGCAGGTCACGCCAAGGGGGGGAAAAGGGCATCCTGAAAATCTGCGGGGAGAAACATTCTTGTAAAAATTTCCAACGGAGCAAGACTTTCGAAAGTGCGCGGAAGTGAAGTTACGCGAGTAGGATTTCAAGAGAGTCTGAGATTCTTCAGTGAGCTACTAATCGAAGTTCGTATATGAGGAAAATTCCGGCCAGGAACAAAATCGGACTGTGAGACTGAAGTTGTGCCCGACAGAGAATTTATATAGTTCCCGAGGCATCGAAAGCGTGGAAGCAGACGCCCCACGCCGCTTCCTCTTTGTCGACCAGGCTGCCGAGAACGAGTCGCCCGCCGCCGGAAAAACCTCCAAAATGAATATCAGCTCCAAAGAATAACGACATCCAAATTCCTGGAATTCACAAACAATCGGCACGTGTGTGAAAAAAAAGACCTGATTCGCATCCGAGAAGCTGGTCCGATAAACACGGAAGTCTGCGAGGGGGAGAGACGCTGCGGAGAAACTCGACGTTTGCATCGCGAGGTCGCCGCCGGCGCCACTGCTAATCTGCGAACGCACGGAGCCCAGCCCTTCGCTCGGCCGTGAAATCGGAGAGGTCATCAACCCCGCCCAGCCCCGACTGCTAGTCTGCGAGCCGACGCCCGCCGGAGCGCGAGAGGGAAGGTCACTAGAGGTATTACACCGCCCTGTGGAGAACGAGCGTGAGTACCCGTGAAATTCGATAAATTGATGAAAAGGTAGAACATTCTGATAAACTCAGGAGAGACTATTATGAACAATCCTAGTTTGCAGATATCTTTTGTGTCAAAGTGTTTTTGTAAATTAAATTTAATGTGGAAGGAGCTGCTAGCCGACCACAAAGCAGAGTAACAATTAATGTTAAAGGAAACAGTGTGAAATCTAAATGTTTAAAAGGAGTAAACGTGAGGTTAGAGCGCTGAACGTTTTAATGTATTATTCAGGTAGCTCCAGCTGGAAGCAAGATTTACGTAATTAATTCGTGCATTGATAAGAGTGATAATCGCGTCAGGCATCGAACGTGAATCACTCAAGTCATTTCTAGGAAGTAATTGCATGTATTGTGTAACGCCAGAACGAGGCAAAGCAGTGGTTTGCCCGCTGTAACTTGGTAAATGGTGTATGACTTATTTTGGTTAATGAATGAATTTTTAAATCACTTGTGAATTGTGTGATTCTCCCTATCACTAACCAAGTAGGATTTCCTGGAGGGAGAATACCTTAGATAATTAATAAACAACCGGCAGGGCCTGGTGACGGAGCGGCGACAGGAGCGCTGCACGGTACCGGTGACACCCACGCCAGAAAGATTTCTCGTGGGGTATAAACGCCCTGACCCTACATAGGTTGATTGATGCCGGCGCGTCGCACAGAGACGACGTGTTCCGTCGCAATGTACTACCTATTTTCCCAATTTTTAGTACATAATTATCCGCGCCCTAGTTATGGGTCAACCGCCGACAAAGCTGTCTACACCGGACGACGGGTACAAGGTTTCTTCGCCGCTTTGGCCTTCGACGTATTTCTGGTGCCTTGGCCTTCGGCGTATTTCTGAACAGTGGTCCGATTCAGAGTTTCCAGTAACTGTTTTCTGGATTCCACCATGGTTTGCTTTCTCTCAATCTCTTGTTGTATTTTCAAATTTGCATTTAAACAAGAAAATTTATAATTTTGCCAATAACTATTTACAGAAGTGAAACGTTACACGTACACATCCGCAAATCCAAGCAACGAATAAGAAGCTCCATTAAGGACGTGTATTTGTTTACATCAGGATCATTCTAAGGCTGAACAGTCCATAGAGTCCTTCTCCTGAAGAGGTGTTTGCCCCAGCCCTGTCCATTTCCCCAATGACGTGCGGTCAGTGAGAGAAGAGGAGTGCCCTGGATGTTGATTCACAAAGACCATGCCTGTTTTATTTGTGCTGAGTAATGGCTCCCGAAAACTCCTTTGTACGAAAGTAACTTTTCCGTATTGTCTTTTTTCCCTTCTTCTCAACAATTCAGTCCAAATGGTAAGATTGAGAAGCATATCCGTATGTCAAAAGTTTTTATTAATTATGGAATCGATAAACTTGCCAGAACTTGAAACCCCTAATCGCATGACAGTTGCGAGATATGAAGGTGACATAGATGATTTCTCAGGGGAGAATGATTGGTGACCCAAATAGAGAAAAGTATAATGTTTAGCGAGCACGTCTACATGTCTGAAGATGGAAAAACAATTCACAATGCTCTGTGAAGTACGTCTAGTCCTGAGTAGTTTTTACTTTGTCAAACTACATACAACTCTTCTGAGCCACTCATCCATTTCATGTTATGTCCAATTGCGACACAATAAATCACAATAAAGCGGCTGATAAATTGTTAGTGTTATACAGTCCGTCGTAGACATACGACACGTTACAGATCGTAGCAACAGTTATATCATTACTTCACACGCAGCCACACCTCCCTTTTGTGCATTTCATAGAGCTCATCGATACGTCTACTATGATTCAGGAAAGACACAAATCTCTGATCTTCCTTAAGCGAAGTGAAACGTTAGGCGAAAAATGAATGATAATTTTGTCAATACGTAATGAATTATAACAAAAGATTCGACGAAAGTCAAAAAAGTTGATAAAGCTAAAATAAATCAATCATAATCTCTTTTATATATCACATATCAATACCAATCGGTAAATAAAAGTATCGATGCTTGTGGCTTGAAAACATCAACGTAATGATACATACTATTCGCTGGTATCGATACCCAAAAATCATATTGAATCAAATGGCACAACCTTCTTGACAGGTGTTTCCTCTGACCATATCAGGGCGGCTAGGGAAGGGTGCAGGGGGCTGTGACCTTGAAAAGTGCGGAAGAGGTTCCGAAACACGAAATAGCTGGAACATTTTATTTCCATGTATGATCAATCTCTTTTTTCCCTTTTTCCCCTAACAATTTTGGGAATTGTTTCACAACTTTTGGAGCAGAGGCTCTCCAATAGATCAGGCTACTCGGTAAATACGGTAAACATAAAATCAATTTTATTTATTGAAAATATCATAAATATAATTTCATTATCCTTGTATACTTTATTTATTCGCTTGTAATATATGTCTGATGTAACTAAAAAAGTTTAAAGCAAAAGAGGGCCCAGAAATGAAGTTGCTCCTCTCTTGTTTTAGACTACGCAAAGCGCGGGGGGGAGCGCGTTGTTGGGGGCGGGGCGAAGGGGTGAATTTGAAAATTCTCGGCGAAGGTCCGACGAACATAAAGCACAGCAATTTTACACTGCTATGAGAATGACGATTCTAGTAGCATATTTGGCAAACTCGTATCTGAAATGTTACATTTCGACACTTCTTTTACTATTATAATGTAACGAAGTGTGTAGGTAAAATATGTAAACATATGTAATTATGCGAAAATATGCAAGTTATGTACCATAATCCATACAGAATGTCTTGTAAACTAAAAAATATTGAATGCTAATGTCTTGTTCCTGTAAAAAATGTTCCCTGTATTTCCAGACGGACACCTTACTACAAAGTAAATCTTTGTCGCTCCATAGTTTTTATTCCCTCGTATTATCTTGAGGTCTCATTGTGCTAGATGCAAAGGGAGTGTAGAGGGCGTGTAGTTACTTGCACAGCAGTAAAATTAAAGCACAACAAATCTGTAGCTCGCTTGTTGTGAATGCATAGTTTCTATTAGATGAGAGCAAACATTTTCAGTTTTCAGACGTTATCATCACCGCTCGTTGCATTTTTATTCATGATTCAACTCGGTATGTGTGGTGAATTAGGAGCAGAAATTTCAGAGCGAAGTCTTGCGCGACTTATATCCCCACGTACAGAGCGTACAGGCTGTACATAGCATTACGCAATGTACCCCGGAGCAAAGCAGGGCTTATGAATTTAATTAAAGCACGAGGCCCGATAACCAATATCTTGGAACCAGAAAGAAGGCGTCTTTTCGTGTCCCCGATAATTTTAACGCACTTCTATCTTAAGCACCTAATAAATACTCACAAATTTCATCCCAGTTGCGCCCTGCGCTCAGATAAGACGTCGAAGGCTCCAATAACTAAAGCCTGCCCCTTAACCTCCATATAATCATGAAAGGTCACTTCGGGGCACAGTCCTCGCGATACCAAGATCCTCGCTTTGGAGTTCCCCCTCCGCCCGTGATAAGGGCCACACAGAGCGCACTCGCGTCTCTGACCATAACAAGTATCTCCCCCTCCACCATGTACTTACAAACAGGAGTGGGGATGTGGTCTATATAGTTCCTAAGGAGATATTGTAAAGAGTTCACAACCATTTTCGACTTTGTAATAGAAATTTGTATAACCTGTATTCACTTCTGTAATAAACTCGGTGTGTTCTCACTCTCTGAGTTTCATTTCACTAAGTCTGTCTGGAGAACTGTCGACTTGCCATTGACGTATTTTACTGGGGGCTCAGCCGGGATGGCAGGTGTCCAATAATTGCAATTACGGAAGAAATTAAGCGAGCTAATCGTCAGTAGTAACCTCTTCAACAATTAAGAGGCTTTCAAGACTGCGACTTGCCGCGCCCTGCTGCCCTGTCTCGACGGAACGTCCACGACGAGCACGCGGTCTTCATCGCCATTGCAGAGGACTTCTTAAGGCCAGCCGATCGCCAGCAGTAACCTCTTCACCCATTAAGAGGCCTTCGAGTCTGCGACCTGCTGCACCCTGCTGCCATCCACTTCGGACCGGCCTGGTGATCAACGGAACCTGAGAGAACGTCCCACTTCAGACGCAGGATGTTGGTCTGGATCCTCATCTCTTCAATGCTGTAAGTGAGACTTCACACCGCTGTGTTAATGAGTGCAGTGCTTAGCTACAGTAGTCAAAGAGCTATTTTTGGTTATCGTGCATTTTCATTAAGCAAAATTCAGAAGTGCAACGTAACTTATAGAAGTGCAGTAGTTAAACGCAATAGTTTAAAAAGCTACTTTCGTATCCTGCATTTTTATAACCTGTGAACCAGAATTAAATTCATAATTCATTTCATTTTGAAAGTAACCAATTAGAAAATTAATTTTAATTTTAAAGATTATCTTAATTGAATATTTTAAGGAATTTATTCCATAACTTAAGGTAAATTTTATTTACATAATGGCGCGAGGCTTCGAACCCCTCACAAAGTGGGAAATGGCACACATTAATCTGTTGCCAGAATTTAACGGTACTTCCGACTGTAATTTAGATTATTTCTTAGTCCAATGCGAGTCTTTCTTGCGAAATTTTCATAGATCTCCGGAAACCCCAAATGCAGAACTAACTAATATGTTCCTTTTCAATGTAGTAAAAGCCAAAATCAAAGGCGAAGCACAATCAGTGCTCGATATCGAAACAAATTCGAATTTCGAAAGACTAAAGGAAAAGTTAATAAGAAAATACGGAGACGCTCGCGACGAACACATCTTGTTCCGCGAAATATCCAATTGTTGTCAAAAACACAATGAAAGTTTCCTGGAATATCATGACCGATTAAATCAACTACTCATTAAGTACAAAAGTACATTAAAATTGAATCATCAAAATCCCATTCTAGAAATGAAGTTACAGGAAGCAGACGGAAAAGCTTTAGGCGCTTTCCGAGCAGGTATCCTTAACCCATATCGCGAATACCTTAGGTACGCACAGATTACAGACCTCTCTCAAGCTCTTCGTGCATGCTGCGATTATGACAACGAACGAGCATACGAAAACTACATGGATTCATTGCGCAACAACCAAAAACAAAATCTTCCAACTCCCAACCAACAGGTTAAAACAAATCAAACGCCCACGTTTAATTTCAGAAGTAGCTTCCCCACACCTTTTACGCATTCTAATTTTACTCCAAATATGTCGCGTTTTCAGCCAATGCCACATCGATCTGAACCAAGTAGTCTTGCCACCGCATGTAAGTCAGCCGCAAAATCACACGCAGCAAAATTTGCATCGTTCTCCTCTTATTAGGCCTCCCCAATTTCGACCACCTGTAGGTCAGGGAAGACCATATCCACATCCCTTGCAGATTGGAAGAATGCATGACCCGCCGAATCAACCGCAAGGTAATAGACAGACTCCCATGTCAGGTGTTTCCACTATCAGACAAAACGCGAATTACCACTACAATGACAATCAGATTGACTATACTGACTATAGCGGACAGAATTATGAGGACACCTATGACGAAACCTCTCAGAAGTATGACTACTATTATCCAGAGCAGACAAATGAGAACTTCGAAACTAGCGAATTCGTGAATCAGGATTTTCGCGAGGTTGCGTCATCAATACCAAAGACTTGAATAATATACACAATGCCCCAGAACTCCCTTTCATCACGTTGTTTGGTCTAAAGATCTTAATTGACACCGGCGCCAGCAACTCTATGATAAATCCGAATCCCGCCTACGAAATGTTTTCTGAATACCTTTTTAAGGAAGATTTTTGCATCCAGTCCATCCATGCGAAAACTAGAGGAACGGACAACGTACGCTATCAGATATTTTCTGAGTACGGTCTGGACTCGCCTATTAATTTTAGAGTAATTCAGTGGCACAAGTATTTTGATGCCCTCATCGGTTCTTCAGATTTTGCACGTCTGAAAGCAATAATCGATTACGGTACTAATACCATCACCCTAGGGGATAAGAAGATCCCACTCTATTTTCATTCCCCGCTTAAACAAAAACAGTATAGAATCGAACAGAATTCTCACGATCATACGATCCCAGTCAATAGTAAGCAAGGAGAAATATATGTCTCCGCTTTTGTGCACGACAGCTATTGTTTCTCCGACTTCGAAAAGTACGTCCCCGAATACCCGAGGGAATACTTTTCAGATGTTGCATTTGACCGGTCGACGTACGTCGAACAATTAGATAGCTTCAATGAACAACCGCTGGAGGAATCTAATTTTGAGATTAAGAACATGAAAGGCGAAACTAACTATGTCGCCGACGCGCTGTCTCGCATAGAAATTAATGCCAATGATGAAGACGCTAAATCAGACATTGCTACCGTCCCGGACAAAGACTATCAACAGGAAATTGACTGCCAGACGATACATTCTAATCAAGAAGATCCTATCTTCACCCTAAGAATGTCAGAAAGATCCCTCAATCAAAATAAGAACCAATTATTTATCTCATTTAGTAAAACTTCAGGTTACTCCACAAAACCACTCTTCAAAAGAAACAAAATTGTGAAAGTTAGAGTCACAAACCAGAATTTGCTTCAAGATCTACAAAATCTCCTCCATCAAATTATAATTCCAAGCGAGAAATACGCAGTATATTTCGATGACATTACGATCGAAATTCCCTTCATTAGAACGTGCCAAAAACTTTTTACATCCGAATTGGTAATTTTACGCACCAATAAATTGGTAGAAAATGTCGAAGACAAAAACTTACAACAACAATTAGTCGCGCAATACCACAGTGTTAACCACAACGGCATTACGGAAACGATCGAGCACCTTACTCACAAATATTACTGGCCTCACCTCAGGACGCAAGTCAGGGACCATATCAATAATTGCGAACTTTGCCAGAGGAACAAGTACGAGCGCCACCCGAATAAAGTGCCGAACGAAGGACCTATTACGTCTCCCACACCGTTTTCTTCCATTCACGTAGATACCTTCCACTTCGAAGGAGAAAGAATACTCACAATAATAGACGTATTTTCGAAGTATGGTCAGGCGTACCCATTACCGGATGGTACAGGGTACTCAGTACTCTGGAAACTAAAACAGTTCTTTTCTCACCATGGATTTCCTACAAAAATAACACACGACCAAGGTACCGAATTTCAAAACAAACTGATTGATGATTTTTGCAGATCTCACAACATCACTTACCATGCCACGACACCTCTGAACTCTTCGTCAAATTCGCCCGTAGAACGATTTAATTCGACTATGCTAGAAAAAATGAGAATTCTTAGAGGCAAAGACAGAAGCAGTCCCCTAGCGCATATTGTAATTGACGCAATCACGCTGTACATTTCTTCCATTCACTCCACCACCAAGAAAACCCCTTTTACTGTCACGATAGGATCCCATTACAATGCGTTAGACCACATTTTCGTACCTACAACTGATCTAGAGGAATATATCATTAACAAAGAAACGCAAGTCCGAGAAATGGCTGCTTGCAATCCCCAACCAGAGTAGACGTCTTTCCGCCATGAATATCGAGTAAATGACACTGTTTACGTAAAAGACCCGCTGACGCGTAACAAAAAATCCAAAAACTTGTATCGCGAAGGCCTAGTGGTGAAAACCGAAACCAACAAAATCCACTGCAAAATGAAAAACGGAAAAATCCATGTCAGACATATTCGCCACGTAAAACCTAAGCGAAAATGTTCTGTTACAGAACCGGAGACCGATGCGACGGGATGAAAACGAAATTAATTGAAACTCAAGGATTCTACGCTGACGCCCTCGGCCCAGCAGTCATCGTAGATAACTACCACAAGTTTATGTTCCATTTCAACTTAACCACTTTAACAGAAACGTTCTCCCAGATAAGAAACACCACCGACTCCTTGAATACTAAAAGTAATAATACCTTTCCCTTCTTGTCTTACGAGATATCGATGCTACTAAAAGAGGCTGAAAAGGAACTTTCAAAATTACTCCCCAGACGCAATAGAAATAAAAGAGGTCTTGTCAATGGACTAGGAAAAATTATAAAATTTATTTCAGGAAATTTAGATCAGGAGGATTACGATTCGCTTGAGGCACAAATTACCGCCTTGCAAAGCGACAGAGATCAGGAAATACATGTTAATAAACTAGTCTCGTTCAGTAATTCTATCACTCACAAATTCGTAAATGAAATGAATCACATAAATTTAAACATGGGGTTAATTCAGCAAATATTGTCAAAGCAGGATTTCAAAGTAGACCTTTAAGAGCAGTATCAGTACACTACGATGTGTTTAAGAAGATTCTTGAAGATTTTACGAACTCTAGAAAATACCATAAGTTTGTCTTTCCATGATATCACGAACGTTCAGTTGTTCTCCAATGAAGACGTTACCAATGTAATGAACCATCTGTATGCGGTTTATCCTGTCAAATCTATTGTTCATAGTGACCCTTACCATGTTTTTGAGAACCTCAAATTCACAAAGAGCCAGGTTGTCATAATAGACCAGGGATTGGTCGTAATATTATCAGTACCAACTACTGATGGTAATAACTATCACTTGTACGCAATCACACCTGTGCCTACTATTAATAACGTCGTGTTAATTCCTTCCGAGAGGAATTATCTCCAGGGCCCTACCTCTAAATGGTCCACGGAAGATTGCATAAAAGGTACATTAACATATGTTTGTGCTAATTACAATGTGAGAGTTACCAGTTGTAATCTGACGAAAACAACAGGATGTGATTTCGCACAGGTAACTAATGAAGTAAAGCTGTTTCAACTTCTTAACAAAAATGACATCCTATTTTTCTCATCCCTTAAGGAAATTGTAATACAAACTTGCAATAATAACCAAACTTCGGTAGAACTACAAGGTTCATATCTAATCTATAGTAATGTAAATTGTCCTATATCAGCAATGAGTACCACATTAGAACCAAAATCAACCACTCATGTCATGACGTTTCCACTTGTATATGTGTATAATGAACATGATGTAAAACTGAAAATTCAATTTCATCCATCCCACCTTGATGTAAATAAACTAAAATTAGACTTAATTCCCATCACACCCACTCCTATTATGTGGAAACAATTTAATGTAGTTGATATTGGTTTCGTATTGTTTATTTTATGTTTTGTATGTTATGTGTGTAGAAAAATGTTGTACAAGGTACTTCTTAAATTGGTGGTACGTCGGGAGAAAAAACAAATCCCCGAGGACGGGGAAGCGGATCTGGTGGGGGAGGACTTATATCCCCACGTACAGAGCGTACAGGCTGTACATAGCATTACGCAATGTACCCCGGAGCAAAGCAGGGCTTATGAATTTAATTAAAGCACGAGGCCCGATAACCAATATCTTGGAACCAGAAAGAAGGCGTCTTTTCGTGTCCCCGATAATTTTAACGCACTTCTATCTTAAGCACCTAATAAATACTCACAAATTTCATCCCAGTTGCGCCCTGCGCTCAGATAAGACGTCGAAGGCTCCAATAACTAAAGCCTGCCCCTTAACCTCCATATAATCATGAAAGGTCACTTCGGGGCACAGTCCTCGCGATACCAAGATCCTCGCTTTGGAGTTCCCCCTCCGCCCGTGATAAGGGCCACACAGAGCGCACTCGCGTCTCTGACCATAACAAGTATCTCCCCCTCCACCATGTACTTACAAACAGGAGTGGGGATGTGGTCTATATAGTTCCTAAGGAGATATTGTAAAGAGTTCACAACCATTTTCGACTTTGTAATAGAAATTTGTATAACCTGTATTCACTTCTGTAATAAACTCAGTGCGTTCTCACTCTCTGAGTTTCATTTCACTAAGTCTGTCTGGAGAACTGTCGACTTGCCATCGACGTATTTTACTCGCGTAATGATGCGGATAGCGTCCGCATACTCGGTTTAGCACGAGGCATCCGCGAGAAAAGTTTGGAAACAAATTATGAAACCAAATTACGCCACTTGCAAAATGTGAAAGCCTATTTCATTCTGAATAATCTCTCCTTCATATTCTAAAAAATATATTCAAATTATGATGCAAAAGCGATGGTGTTCGTTTCTTCCATCAATTGGTCGATTCATCCCCTTTTACATTCGACCCACAGTACCGCCAACGTATAAGCGACTCTGGCAGTTCTCTCGCCACGTGCTGTGCTATGTCATGTGACCTGCTGTGAAGCAATGAGCAGCTTGAGAGGATTTGGTTACTTTCTCACGGCCAGGGTGCAGCGTTGCTGCTCATTTGACTCACACGAAGTCTCTCGAGAAGCGCGCAGATCACACCAAGTCTACAGGAAGGAGACTCAACTCAAGTGGTCGGGGTATGTGCCAAAAACGTCGGCAGCTACTTGAAAAATTAAACATAACTATACTTCTTGCAACTTCAGCGACATGAATGAAAAAAGCATGAAGGAACCTGTCAAGCAGCCAATGCCAGCAAAGCCAAGCGTTTCCGCGGGAAGCAATATTTATTTACGGGTATTAACGGGACACACCCTTGACAATAATGATAATAATCATAATTAATAAAACAATTATTTTAAATTTCTCACATAAATACAGCACAAAAGCGTAAAGACCTATCAAGAGAGCTGGAAATAACTGCCTTACAATATTCTAGATGAAGATAACAATGAACCCGATTCGGTTCCAAGTCATCTAGGGCGGGTGGGCGGGCGGGGAGGCCAATCGTCGGAAGCGCCTGGCAGCAGCGCCAGCAGCTTCTTGCGGAGCGCCGCTTAATGCTCAGGGCCCAGCCGCCGCCCCACTGGCGCTGCTGTCATTGCTGCCACCTCCGCGAACACTACATCCAAAGTGATCACTAGATACCGGAAAAATATGTAGTATAAAACGTCAAAATATGTAATGAAAACAGAAAGAATATGTAATAAATATGTAAAATCCGATATAATATATAATATTAAAATTCTCTAATTAAAAACCATTTACTTAGCAAGAAATTACATTTAGAAAAACTTCTCACTTTACATCATACAACTTTTTCGTCCGTAGTAAAAGCTTCATCTACTGTAATCCTGGACCGTAGTTTAGCAGCCGGACTAATCGTAATAGAAGCCAACGCACAAACTGCTAAGATCTACGAACAGCAAACATACACTGTAGCATATTCATCGAAGTGTTACACGTTGGCGATCGCAAATTTTTCTCGGAAATTAAGGTTACAGATCACAAAATGCGGTGTCAATGATATTTTGGACAGCTAGATTTCCCCAATAATGTAGGGAAAATGCTAATTAAAAAAATACATCTTCTCACAAAAAATGGAATTAAATAGAAGAAAATTGATAAAATAAGAAAATATATTGTGAAAACAGCAAAATATATAAAATATGTAATATAGTATTAAATATGTAAAAATATGTAACGAAAAATTTGATATTGTGTTAGGAGGACTATGATTCGCCAAGATTACAATTTTGAGAACGGTAAGTAGAAAGACAAAAAATATGTAATTACATAAAAATCCGGTCTCTAGTGATCACAGACACACATCATCAGTGCACAAGCAGAGACCACAATTGGAATAAATCTTTTCTGACAGGGGTACGTTCTGGTACCTTTTTATTTGCTTATTCTGCTTAAATTTCCATTTAATCTTTAACCCAACAATCCGAAAGGTGTACCAAAGCTGCCGCGTCATGCTAAAATGTATTAGTGGGTCCGATAGTTCTTCTACTCTATAGAGATATTCAGTGATGACAAATTTACGTAAGTTAATCTTTTTTTTCTCCTGGCGTGGAATTGGGAACTCTCTTTACTACTACCCAGGAATGATAATGCTTACTTCAAGTTAACGACACTGTCATCTATATTCCGCTGCAAAACTTACAAATCACATCCAAACATGACAGTTGATAAGTACAACAATTTCAACCAAAAAGAACATTATCACGAAGCCTTCGGTATTATTGTGTACTGATTTGTTTCTAAGCCTTTGCCCTTGCATGCTTGGCCATTATCATTCTTAAATTCTAATCCTGAAATTCTTAATTTACTACAAAACTTGATCTTTCTACAATAGAGAATTTAATATGTTCCCCATTTAGTCACTATCCTTCCGTTGTAGCCTCTGCCGTTTTGAACGTTGTCCAGTATCCATTACAAGTTCCTTTTTTACTGAATCTGGTCCATGTATAAGCTTCCTCCATACGCGCGGTTATAATTCTATGACTATTTGTACCATTTCCCTACTACTTACTAGTTCGTAAAGCCTTATGGGAGAGTTAGATTAACTGGACCGGTTATGTTATGTGATCCATGCTTTTAAATGTTGGTGGGAAGTGTTTCCTTTATTTTCTCATGGATGGTATTCGTATATGTCGTGTTTTGAATTTATCTTTTCTATTAACACACCCTCGTGATAGCTAATCACAATGTGGATCCGCGCAAAATAGATACAATTTAAACATTGTATTTTACATGATGGAAAAATAGTAATCTGAAAAAAGAAGCCTAAATTACGACTGACAAAATACATTACAGTGAATACTCCATCGAAATCGGTTTGATCTTTCTGGAGATTAACTGGAACCAACAAACAAACGAAAAAACAAACAGAAATATAGGGCACACACTCAGTAATACATGCGGCAGACAGACAGTAAAACAGAGACAATTTATAAAAGCAATAGGATGGGTTCTAATTTAATGTAAACAAAGATATGCGATTACGATAAAGACAGTTATTTTGAAATCATACGCACACACACACATGACAATTTTATTGATATATTTATTGATATGTTTCCCCCATGAAGAATTTCCACAAAATTGAATTAAAAATACCAGAAGGATTGTCTCTTTCAATTAAATTAGAGACATAACTAAATAATGTGATAAGTTGAATGAATGTATTATTTGCATGCGCATTCACTTAGGTAATTATTTGAATCTTCATTGATTGATTCTGGCATATTATAATGTGACAGATATTTTGAAAATGCGAGCCAGGTTCAGAGATATCTCAAATTCACAGTAGATGAAAAATAGACGAGATGAAAGCTTTCGACGCCACTCAAGGACGAACTTCCTTTCGCGTAAGGAAATTTCCTTCACTAGTGTAAGTTTGCGCAAGTGTGAGGACATGTTATCGACAGTAATCATCTCATGCACGCAGGGGCGGATCCAGAAACGAATTTTGGGAGGGGACATTTTTTTTTTATTCAAAATGTTTTGGTCGAATGTGTCCTATTACAGATTATGTAGAATGACGCAGGCTAAACTCAGCTCATCATGCGATGCATTGTTATTTGTTTTAATGTTTATACGAAAACATTTTTGCTTGAAAGTTTCGGGACAAATTAAAATTAATAGTTACTGAAACAGTTTGAGAGGGGAAATTTCTCTCATTTCCCTCCCCGTGGATCCGCGCCTGCATGCACGACAAGAAATGCTACGACAACCACGAACACTTGACGGTGCTGTAACTTCGAGACGCCAAACTTTCAACGCGTCAGTCGTTTCGCCGTTTCCCAAGTAGCGCGCATGCCACCACAGATCTTCAAGAGACGTCGCGCTTCAGGCAAAATGTTATCTCTAATTAAAAATTCAATTACTTTTCAATAACATCGCTCTCACTGTCGAAAGATGAAATAGGAATGAAATAGCAGATCCGTATTAAATAAGTGAAAAGTAAGTGGATTGATTCGTTCATATACTGCAATATGCAATTAAATATTTCTTTTGAGCTCAAACAATAATATAAACTTTTTTTAAGGAACATTCTCGCAGATTTTGATGAATAATCGATGTTCTTCCACACTACTAGAGAGTCCATACAACACTAGTAAGTCCATACGCTCATTCGGAGAAGGGGCGTTGTAATCCAAGTTGTACGAATCATTTGCATCCCTGCGTGAATCTACAGATTGCCAGTGGGCTGCCTCGTGGAGTCGTTGAAAGTGTCCGACTAAAGGATTCACATTTCGGGGATATTTGTCAAATTCAATACAAAACATGTAATGCAATGAATTGAAGACTTAGAACGAAAATAATAGTGAGAACCAAAGTTACCTGTACAAGTGACTCGCCGATCACGCCTATCAGTTTAGTTGGGAATTGTTCATAATTTGTTGGGAACATGTTCATAATTTTTCGTGTAGAAAGTTTGACTCCAGCGTCACTAGCGGCAGAATCGTTCACTAACGGTAATAGGCCATTTCGATTTTGTGGTTAGGAGTGTCAAGGTGCGATTGTATGAAGTGATATATTGGGATAAACTACCTCTTTCCTTATCCCTACCTTCCTATTTTTATTCTCTATGCTCCTCATGGCTAATTAATATTTAATCAAGATCACAGCCAGAACGTACGCACAGAAATACCACCACTGAAAGTACTCGGACGGCGCAATTCAGTTGTTTCCTGGTAGCCCCCCTGGCGGCGGCTTCTGGCGATTCATGCAGAAAGCGTAAAGTCTGGTAGAGACCGTGTATGCGCGACGTTTTGGCTTTTATACGTTCGGTTTGGGATCTTGACGTTTCTGTACAGAAACTGTACAAGAATCTGCACGAAAACTGTACCGTGTATATCGGCCTTGAGATTTTATGCTTTGTACCCAAATCAAGTATCTCTCTCTATGAAACTGAGCGGGATGTCGACTGCAAACTTGACTAGAAGACTATATATTGCTCACGTTTTGCCATCAATAAGCATTATCTTGGTCAGGCTGGAAACTCCTGGATCTCGGAAGTGAACAGCACTTCTTCATCGGATTTCCGCGGCGGAAAGTTAACGTCAGTCAGTACACGAGATATGTTTCATTCGAAATTTTGCCGTTAAGTTTTAAAACACTGTGCACAAGCGGTGGCGACGCCTTCATGTCGAAAACGACTAGGACAGGGTTGTCCAACTGGTGGTCCGCGGAGCCAATTTTTATGGCCCGCGGAAGGTTATTATAAGGGACCGGAAAATGTGTAGTATGAAACGTCTAAATACGTACATAAATATGTAATCAAAAAAGTAAGAATATGTCATAAATATGTAAAATCGGATGTAATATGTAATATTAAAATACTCTTAATTATAATACTCATTTTTTTAAAACGAACTTACGTGAACAACAAATTTCCTATATAAATTTTAAAACCAATGCAAACGTTTTAAAAATCCTTTGGAAAGCACAAGCTGATGTATACTTGCACCTCACAATTTTGTCATCAGTAGTAAAACCTTGTTATCCAGGTAAAACAAATTATTATCCAGGAATGTAGTTTAGCAGCCAAACTAATAGCAATAGAAGCCATCGTACAAACTGGCGATATCTACGACCAGCAAACAATCACTGCACCATGGAATAATCTCATCGACGCGTTACACGACGACGATCGCCAAAGTTTCTTGGAAATTAAGGTTCAAGGTCGCCAAACGCGGCGTCAATGATACTTTTCACTCCTAAAGATGAGAATGATCTGTCGCTGACGCGTACTTCCCGCCACTGAGATAACTGAAGCAGGTGCGTCGGACTGTCAGAATATCCGACCGCGTCTTCACGAAGAGTGTAAGTAGAGTACGCAGTAGTCGCAATAATAATGAAGAACAAAATCTTCAATTTTTTGAAAATACTTATTTTCATAACATTATGTAAGAAAATACATAAAATAAAAAAATGTTGAGAAAATAGCGAAATATGTAAAATATGTAATACAGTACCAAATATGTAAAAATATATAACGAAAAAAATGGATATTGGGTTAGGACGGCGATCATTCGTCAAGATTAAAATTTTGAGAACGGTAAGTAGAAAGACAAAAAATATGTACAGAAATTACATAAAAACCAGTCTCTAGTTATTATACTGCGAGCAAAACTTCTTCCGACTTGACAATCGGAAGTGGGGGAGAGCGATTTTTCCACTTACTCTGGCGGCAGACACATGTTCGTTCTTGCGTCAGATCAGCTGTTGATGCATACACGTCCAACTTATTGTATTTTTAGTAGAATTATAATAATGACTCTCGTTTTTTTGATGAAATTCTATTACACAATTTTATCGCAGTCCCTTACACTATAAATTCCTGCCAAAGCAAGGAATAACGAAACATTTTTGCATAAGTAGATGAAAGTAAGTACAGCGATACGCATTTTAAGAAGGAAGATGCATAGTATTCATTACGAAAGATTTATAAGAGAGAAATATCTAAAAGCAAGACAGCTTGGTTTGAATACATACCCTTCACAGAACGCCCCCCCCAAAAAAGCAGGACTTTTCGAAGTTACTGTGTCTTTGCCTGTTATTTACAAGGTTTTCAAAGAGGCGTCCTGTTGAATGCATTGGCATAAAGATGAAAATTAGAAATGTCCCATAAGGCGGATGTACATATACATCGTGTCATAAGTATATCAGCCTTTAAGTAAGCCTTTAACACTAGATATCACAACCGCACACACGATGCATAACCTAACAAGTAATGGCGCTCTTCTTGGTGCTTGGCACTCTTCACTTTTCAGTTGCTTCGCGCTATTACATTTCATTTTGTTTCTTAGTAAATGTCGGCAACTCTGTAGTGACATCACAATTTGAAGCCTCTGATTGGATAACGAACCCCCTCTCCCCTCTCAGCCTGGAGCTGTCAAGTCGGCAGAAGTTTTTCTCGCAGTATAGTCAAATGTGAAAGTCCCTTGCATCCATGTCCGGCGAGAACATTGTGTACCTAGCGCACGCGCTGTGCCAGGGTCAACACCCCTTATTAAAAATTGTAGATTGTTTAGATTTAAAGATTTTTTCTTGTAAATTTAGAAATTCAAAATCATCCCAGTGTGTTGCACAGCGTTATTCATGTTGCGGCCTGATACCACGCATGGTTCCACCCCCCACCCCACCCCACCCTGTTTCAGAACAGCCGAACAAACTGCCTAATATCCGTTCACTCTAAGAAAAAAAACTGATGTCAACAAACTGGAGAAATAAACGTTCAAAAAGATCCAAAAAGATACCGGACAGTCAAATCTATTACATTAAAAACTTTTATTTATTAAACTATATACGATATAACAATAGATACGATATAACAAGATGGGAACTAGAAATCAACCGTCAACATGGTCCCGCCCCCATCAACAATCAGCAGTCTTCGTGGCCCCCCCCCTCACTACGTCAAGACATGGATCAGGGTAAGTGCACTGTACAAGAGAATTCAGACTCATATAATATTTCTTCAAACTTGTAAAAATAATGGTAAAAAAGCCAGAAATAAAAGTTTTTAATGCAATAGTTTTGACTGTCCGAAATCTTTTTGGATCTTTTTGAACTTTCATATCAATCTATATAACAGCCTTATAAAAGAATTTCAAAACTGGAGAAATCTTTGCGCTGCACTACGCTTCTGACTGGACAACTCCACGCGTACTACTTTCGATAACGCAAGTAGAATGCCCCGCCAATTCAAATGGAATAAAAACTGTCCAGTGAATGTCGTGTTCATGCAACTACTTTACTTACGATCAGTCTGCTTCGGGAAGTGATTGTCAATAACCGGATGTTGCCAGTTATTTGTATAAATTGGTTGGCCTACAATTCGGAAGTTCTTGATCACCATTCACAAGCTGCAACAATTTCGCAACCGTTGGTGTTTCGTTTCTGCACTTTTGTCCTTTGGATGCAAGGAAAACACTTTCGATCTAACAGCACTGACTACAATGTGATTCACACAGGTTTCTTCTCTGTCGTTTGTAGTTATCCCTTTGTCAGTGAGCTTTTTCAAGAATTTCAATACGGATATTCCAATAAACTCTGCGTTTTGATTCATCGGTAACGACGGATTACTACGCAATAACGAATTGAAAACGTCCTGCACGATGCGTGTTTCGCTACTCCGAAGAAATTTTCCACGCTTGTATTTAATTATTGAAGGGCCAGCCACACTCTCAGACACTCTAAAACGAACTGAACAGCAGGGCTTCGCAGGCCGAGCAGCGTCTCACGCGCCTGACACAGGTCAATCTGCACTTTCGTGGGCGGAAGAATCTGAGGCTCGCAACCTTTTCGTCCAGCAAGACGCATCCAGTTCATAATGGTCTCCTTTCTCGAAACCGTTGCAATAATTTTGATGCAAGGTTAATTTAATGCACGATGGCAGATAAATTAGTTCTTATACAGAGAACTATTTACTTTAGCGTCAGGATCCCGGCAACAACAGAGCTCACACTGCAAACCAATGAGAATCATCTTAATAACGTGCATTTGTTTATACTTCGGTTTTTCTTTCTTCGCGCATCCATGTGTTAATAAAATGGAATATCTCACGATATTTCGTACATCAATTTCAATATATTTCAATCAATTTCAATCAATTGATGGTACATCAATTTCAATATAATAAATAATATTAATTACAATATTTCTGGAGGGACAGCGGCGCGAATACGACTCCTTAAAATTTTAAAAGCACGTCTGTAAAATAATTGAGCAGTACACATTCATTGGCTTCATTCCGGCAGAAATCGAAGACAACATTCAAACAGCTACAGCGCTTCCGAGAAATCGTAATCGCTGTCACATAAAATTACAAAATCAAATCAAATCAAAATAATGCGTTTAAATTAAATTCACCAGGTTCAAAATTCACCAAATTCAAAATCTCACGTAAAACATTCACTAAATTTATAAAACTCGAACGTTTCCATTTTAATTAATAAAGCTCAATTTCCAATGACACTCCCTCATTGGCTGCGAGCTTCTCTCCCTGCGTCATTCGACGCAGTAGGAGTTCAGTCTGGTCTGAGCCTCGTGGCAGCAAGCCTCGTGAACGTTGTTTTCGACACGTGCTACGTGTTCAGTTTAAAGTGCAGTCTGGCGTGAGCCTCGTGGCAGCAAGCCCCGTGAATGCAATGCTCGCAGAACGTTGTTTTCGACATGTGCTACATATTCAGTTTAAGGTCTAGTCTGTGCAATGCTCGCAGAACGTTGTTTTCGACATGTGCTACATGTTCAGTTTAAAGTCTAGTCTGTGCAATGCTCGCAGAACGTTGTTCTCGACACGTGCTACGTGTTCAGTTTAAAATCTAGTCTGTGCAATGCTCGCAGAACGTTGTTTTCGACACGTGCTACGTGTTCAGTTCAAAGCGCAGCGTTTAGTAACGGTAAGCTGCAACAATCTCTTCATTACGAGCCTCCCCCTTGTGTCGCCTAACGCGAGGGGAATTCAACAACGCTGCCTGAAATTCTGCCTATGCCACGTGTTATGTATTGGTGTGTTTCTGGCGAGCGCCAGACTGTGACAGTTTCTTCATTGCGAGCCTTTCTGCCTCGTGTCCCCTGACGCGAGCGGAAGAAAATGTCTGCATGTGTAACTGTGCAAATGCTGATCAAACGCTGTATCTCTTAGTTGCCTATTATGCTTGAATTTAATATATGTGTTTTATGTCACTTATAAACTCACTTTCCTTAAAGTACAACAGCAGTAATCTCACAAACAGATGCAACCTGTCCAAAGCTGGTCCTTCAAATCCCTCTGAATAAGTTGAATTATCGAAGGTGTTGGGGGAAAGAGAACAGGATATTCCCGAAATGCAAGAAAAGTCTGCTGCTCCCTCTCTCTCTCACAGGTGTGGATCGTTCGAGTAATGAAAATATGGACTGCAACCATATTAAAGATTTTAGTTGTGATTAAAGGCGTTAGTTGTGAGCCTTCAGACCTTTCAAGTTGGACACCCCCGAACTAGAAGGAGGAGGAGGGTCCGTATAAACGCTGCGTGTGCACGAAAGCGCCTCTTCCGTCATCTCTCGGGCGCCGCTATCTCCCCGACGCAACGGCGCGTGCCACGCACCGGGCACTGCACAGAAATAGGGGCGCGCCGCTCCTTTGACCTTGGGCCGCTCGAGTGCGAGCGTTTCGGATAAGGCACGGCCATTGCACCTCAGATAGACTGCCCTTGCTTCGGGAGGCTCACGAGACAGCGAGACAGTCGGGAGTTTTTGCACGCCATGGCGGGCAGCACTATGGATCTTCTGCGCATGCGTAGTTCAAGTTTCGCGCCACTTTCGTGTATCTGCACATGCGTAGAAGATCGATAGTACGGTCCGCTATGGCGAGCAAAAACTCTCCACTATGCTCGCACTTTTTCTTGATCCTCCAGCTCCCTAGTTCTCGCTCAGCCCGGCACAGCACGGCTCGGCAGAAAACATGAGCTCCACTCGGAACTTCGCGGCTCAGTTTGCAGTGCTGCTCACCTTCTTCCTTTACAATTCAGACTTCTCAGTTTTCGCTCTCTCCTTCTAACGACCTCTGCGTACCGTGCTCCTTTTTGTTACTCAATAATTTCTTCTATTATTAATTATTTCTTCAGAATTTTAAAATAACCTTGCGTTTTTTCACACTGCTGTCTAGTCCAAGACGCGCTTTTACGCTGAGTTTTCGGTGGATGTTGACTGCACTGCACTGCCGTGACGTAGACAGAACCCGCCTCCCCTCGCACCCCCGCTGTGGAGTATCAAGAAAAAGTGCGCGTATAGTACTTCGTTTGGTTGAGTGCAAATGTAGCTGATGCGCCATTTAGTTGGAAAAACGAGTTCTGTTTGAATTCATTCTGTAGTGGCAGCCCAGATATTGTGGTAGTCCATGATTATTGATTCAGGATAGCGGAGGTATCAACCACAAAGCATATTATTACAATAGCAATTTTAATAAACAGAAAACTCAGCCATACATCTGTTTTGGTTCAAATTTATCCCATCATCAGTAGCAAGTAACATGGATTGAACACGTGGTAGATCATAAGATGGCGCCATCTTTGGCTGGGTTTTCTCACCCATGTTTTTTCACATCCATGGCTGAGTTTTATGTTTACTAAAATTCATATGTAAATTGTTCATTTTCTCCCCCCCCCCCCTTCATTGACGGTTGAAAACGTACTTGGCTGACAACCGTCCAGTGTTCATTACTGACAGATAACTAACAGCAGCAAATTTTTCGCGAACACAGTTTAGTGTTTTGTAACAATTGTAAATAATGTAAATATTTTAGATAAAACAATATTGATTCCAACCATTTTTTTAAAAGGTAAGCTCCAGTCAACTTATATAAGAATTAATTGTAATATAATGAGTTCATAATAGAAACTTAACAGCAACAGATTTTACGCAAGAACAGTTTAGTATGTTTTGTGAAAATAGTAAATAATGTAAATGTTTTAGATTACACAATTTTGATTCCAACCTTGTTTTTGAATAGATGTCTGAAGATGGCTCTTAAGGTATAGCCGAAACGTCACAGTTGTAAGAACAATAAAAATTGATTATCTAAAATTTGAATGTTTGTCTCTAAGTAAAATTCATATTGTTATAAACTACTTTGTGGTTGATACCTCCGCTATCCTGAATTAATAAGTTCTGTTTGGATTAAAATTAGAGAAAAATCCAGTTGTCTCGTTCGAGCGAGTTTTAAAGCGAAAAACGAAATAATGGAATTGAAAGTAAGGCAGATTTGGGGGAAATTTTTTTGATTATTAAATACATCCCTTGAAATTTATCACAAAAATTACTTACATAAATTTAATATTGTTGCGTTTCCATCTGTTGTTTTCAAATTCATTAGTTTTCATTCAAACGAACTAGTTTCTATTTGTACTATATATTTCTAAAATACCGGATACGTCTATAACAAGTGTAGTTTTTCTGTTTCTCGATCAATGACAACCATCTCCATCATGTTATTCGACTAGTTTCCCTTGATCCGCTAAGGAAATGCTGAGATGGTCCCTTGTTTTGCATCTGGGTCAGTATGAACTCTTTTCTTACACTTTGTATTGACCGTTCACTAAAAAATCCATTTCATATCATGACAATCTACAGAAGCTTTTGTTTCACGACCAAAGTCAAATAATCAAGGTTTAAAGTCGCTTAGTCATTTTGAATTCTCAAAGAAATCATATATATTATTAATTTTCAGGAAAGCACTTGCATTGAAATATGGGTGGTAAAACAAGCCGACAATGTGATTTCAATAATTCATTTACATTTATTGTCGTTGACTCCTACCTAATGAGGTGATCGAGAACGAGTCAATAACAAAATTGTAAATATGATTTTCGAATATTTTATTAATTCATTCAATGCGAGAATTAATTTACAACACGCTGAAAAATGATTTGTAACATATTAACTTACATTGAAACAAATTACAAGGGATTGTTGATGAACATTTTTGAAACAATTTAAAGCTCTTTATTCAAGAAAAGAGGTTTCAGTTCCTCTATTCTTTTTACATAATCTGATTTCTCAATGCAGCCATGACAGGTTTCATCCCAGTCATTCAGAATTTTCTTCAAATCTTTCACTGGTAATTTTCTAGTGTCAACTTTGTTTAAATCTATAATTTTGTCATAACGTAAATCACATATCTGGCTATCTTTTTTCTTCAACCTTTCGCAAATTTTTTCTGCAGGCATAGACCACGATAGGGGTTTTGATAGTTCCCAAGTATTCCTGTTGCGGAGGTGTCCAGACCTCCCAAGTAATAGCAGAAGCTGCTTTCTTTACCTTTCGCGTTTACACAGAATGTTTTGAACTCATTTTCAATCTTTTGTGGATTTGTCCTTGTATCAGAATCCAATGTTTTACTAAATTTCTCAATAACGTTAATACAAACTTCACAATTTAACTTTGAAGCAAATCCTTTCGTAATAAATATGAATGCAACGCAAATACACAGTTTGAATCGTAACATCATACTATCTTCAGAGAACGCACTCCCTGAAATGCGAAAAAAACTGAATTATATATTCAATGTATCAAATCCTTACCCCACTGATAATTATACGTCGTAGATTCAGTTTGTAGAAGTTTTTGACGAACCACAAAGAAGTGCACTGTAAGTAATCTTACAAAGGTATTTCTAGGCTAATTCTTCGTTAAGAATCAAACGAAGACAATTGTCAACAAATGAAAGACGATGTATAAAAATGCTAGATCGATTATCGATTTATTCTTCAATACAAAGTTAATCAACGTTTCCGTCTTCCCTGCTCTTAAGGAAATTATAAACGTATAGGAACTACTATTATAAATTGTCCAAAATAACACAAAGATGCAACATATATATCCCAAACATACAATTTTTTGGCCAGCCGTAAATAAATCCAGATGATGAGTGTTCTTTGGACGTTCCCAGAATCCTTCGGTCCCTTGTATCGCTTATGAAAATGTTTAATCGGTTAAGGGCTGATATCACCAAACAAGAAATAAGAATTTACTCTGGAGTAAATCATGTTTACTCGAGAGTAACTTCTTGGATCAATTCACGAACACTTTACTCGAGAGTATATCAAGTATCCAAGAGTAAATTCGGGAGTAACTTAACACAACGAAAATCCATTGTACGAAGTATGTACGAAGTAACGGTTTTCAACGTGCGTGTACCTCCGAAGTGCTGTTACGGCTCGACGACTGCGAATGATGGTACTTAAAAATGATTCCAGCGACGATTCGGAATATTAACTTCCAGTGCGAAGACAAGATGGACGTGGGAGAGAATGGATTGGTTATTCAATTATGACAATCGAGATTTTGTCGCCGTGCTCCGTTTGACCAAATCATCAGCTCTTGGCCAGCCAAATCATCACTTCTCTTACTTGGAAGAATTGAAGCTAATTTGGAAACGAGTAATTTGTATTCTAATTACGAAACTAAAAAACTAAATACAAGTAATAGAATAATTTCATAAACTATTTTTTCTGAAATATAGGTATTATCCGCCCACGTTTTCTTGAGCCCTCGCTTCGCTAACTGCGAGAGAAGTGGGGAGTTTGATTATTTTGACAAAAGGAATTTTATATCAAATTTGTAGTTCGTTTTTCGATGCAAAATATTTTCTATTACACGGGAGCGAACATTTCCGGTTATCCGATGTTGTCTACAATGCTCGTTGCTATCATTTATTTTTAATTCATCTAACGTTGGCAAAGGAGGTATTCCGGGGCTCAAGAAAACGTGCGCGGATAATACCTATAATTTTAATATCTTACGGTTCTAGACAATCAGATCAGAATCCAGATCAAAAGAGGATATGCCTATTAAAAATAATTTAAACAGTGGAACAACGTATTTCTTTTATGAAGTACTATGATAACTTAATCAGGAACATTTTAACTGTGGAGGGCTTTGTAAATTTATTTATCGTTGGTGTGGATACGAAATAAAGATAGTAAGTACACGATAACGAAAGGGAAATAATAACTGCGAGGACTAAAAGAACTAAGAAATATTAAGAAATAAAAATACAAAAACTTAGAAATAAGCTACGCAAACTGAAATCACCAAAACACCCCACGAGACTATATAACCAAGACGACGACGCCAGGAACTCTGAAACTGAAACGGAACTGAATGATGGAACAAGGGAGTAACCAGAGGTTTGCGTTGGTCCGCATTGGTTCACAGCGTTACTCTCGCTCACGGCCTCTTGAATCGCTTTCTGGATCAAATATTGTGCGATCAGCGGGTTCGTAGAGTAAATTGGGGAGAATGCACTCTGGAGTAAAGGAAAGTAAAAGAACCTTCCAAAAGCATGGTGAAACGCTTATATTCTACTCGAGAGTAACTATTGTAGAGTAAAATGCGTACTCTGAGAAATTACTCTTAATTTTATTCGGCTGTTGGTGAAACCGGCCAGTAAGAATATTGGGGATCCAAGAGTAGTAATCATATTCACGTCGTAGTAATCATATTCATCAGGTGGCAGTATCAATAGCTCACTACAAAAAATTCACATACAATTTATTTACATTATTCTACAATACTTTGCCAGATGATATTAAATAATTAAATTCGCTAGGAACGTTTAAGTCCCAAGTAAAATCTTTTCTGCTGCATAACTCTTTCTATACAATTCGAGACTATATAGAGCATGGAAATGAAAGTAACATTAATTTTAATAGCATTAATGATGTTAATAACACTAATAATAGTTAATGAAATTATTTACCATTTGGGCTATATAATTGTAAAGAACCTGTAACAAGTATTGTACCACAGCTTCTGGGTGGATGTCCCTCATCTCGATTATGTTTATCGTCCAGTTTCCCTGATCCTTTGAGCAAATTCTGAGATGGCCCCTTGTTTAGCTTCTGGGCATAAATGTAACTTCATTATTTGTGCAAAATAATGTCTTCTAAATTTCTGTGGGAAATATATGTAGTTATTCAAATTATCGTTCTCTATATTGTCGCGGCAAAAAATATTATTCTTCATGAAGAACATGATGAGGGATAAGGACACAAATTTATAACTAATTTACCTTTGAAAATAGATTTCATTATATAGGAGCGAATATTTTGTCAACATAATTGAAAAAAACCCTCTTTTTTCTGTATTCAAAATTCGACTAGAATATGGCTTAGGATAGAGAATCACAGAATTATGAAAACGTGCAAAGAATTCACTTCTTCCCATAGCTCGTCACACACAGATTTTAACTGTTTTTGACGTAAATAAATAAAAATAAAAAATAAACAAAATAAATTTTCAGGAAGCAGTATTTTACTATTCACGCCCTCAAACATTTCCTTTTACAGATAGAGCAAGAACAGACTAACTCTAGCAGACTCTCCGGAGATTGTTTTCTTCTGAAAGTTTATTCACTCTATTAATATAAATTTTAATTGAACAGATCGTTTTTAAAATAAGAAGAGGTGATGAATTAATCCTCCTGTAGACTTATTCCTGATATCCCCTTGTAATATAGTATGTAATACTGATTCTCAAAGATGAACACTTCATTGAGTCTCTTTTGATTAAATTGGAACTCCGTGAAATATTTTTAATAAAACATAAGCATCTACAATCAAAATTCATGTGCGTTTAGGAAGATTCAATTAAATTTTTGATTGACTGACTTATCAGATGCTGACGTTTGAATCCTCTACACGTCGGAAAGAAGTTATCTCTAGGGATGTGACGAGAGCTTTATCCCTTGTGGGAAACTGAATCATCTGAGCCGAACTGCCCACGCCGACAAATCGACACGCTGATTCCCGGAAGCTGCCTTCCAAGGGGCTGTGCCTTAGATAATACGACACGGCCCCGAATGTGCCTATTTTGAAAACTCCTGGAAAATTATTATGCGAAATGAAAATTATTCTTTCACATTTATTATAAAATTCTGTAGTGCAGATAAAAAAATCGGAAGGCTAGAAAGTAAAAAATGAATTGCATGTGATAAAATACAGCAAAATATGCTTTATATATTTATATATAAATATATTTAATTACTTAAATTTTAAGACTTTAATAATACACATTTAAATCATAAATAAAATTTAATCCCAAAGTACGAAAGTTAAATCCGTGTCACATTAACATTTCGCAGCACGAATTCTTGAAACAACGTTTTCATAACATTTGTCTTTTGTCACACGTTTATGTCACCGGACCCTTTTCCTTGAGAGTCCTATCACATACTGATCTGAGCTGCGGCATCTGGAGAGAGTTTAATGTCGGGCGACGTTTGTCACTCGTCGCGTCGAGTGCCGAGGGCCGCCTGGCCCCTCGCTGGCGGCAGGGGAGCTGTCAACAGGACAGCTGCGTTGTACAGTCTTTGCGGACCCTGGCGATTTCGAGAGACGTTTCCCAGAAAATCGATAGGCGAGGAAGGGCGTAAGATCGTCTTTGTTTTCAAATTCAACTGTAAAACTGCAGGAAAACTCTGGATGTATTTGTAAACTTGAAAGTTGAAGCGTAATTACCTTCTATAATAACGAGAAATGAAAAAGTTATTGTATTTAAAAATCCCTGACTTCTAACAAAATTCCCTAATTTTTCTCTGACTTTTCAACACAAATGAAATTCTATGACTTTTCCCGATTTTCCAGCACGTGGCCACCAACAATACAATGGGTTTTAAGTTGAACCATTTACAGGGCTGCCACAAGCTTTGGAGAGCCTCTTCTCCGAAAGTAAAATGTCAGTTCCCCAAATTGTCAGCTCAAAGGAAAAAATCACGAATTGATCACACTTATGGAAATAAAACGTTTCATTACACAGGACTGAGGGGGCCTCTCGAAATTTTCAGGTGGGCCATGGCCCCACCCTGTGAGTACGCCTACAAGAGACAATGAGAGAAAAAGAACTTGTGTTAAATCATAACCAAGATCGAAATTAATTCGATTTCTCTTCACATCCATACAAGTAACGCGTGAGCAAACGCCTGGATATTTGTCTCAAACTTTGCTTACTGAAGTTGAATGCATTCAATGGTTTCAAAAATCCCCTGTCAGGTGTGGGGTTCGAACCCACGCTCCCTCTCGGGAACCAGAGCTTAAATCTGGCGCCTTAGACCGCTCGGCCAACCTGACGCAGACGCTGTAAAACGCTCACACACACATCACGCATTTCTTCTTTTTACAGAATTTTGGGTTTCGTTCGCCCTAAAAGAAAGAAGCTAATTTCATTTAATTCTTTAGATAAAATATGTTACAATTGCGTTCGTTAGAGAGCGGGGAAGGGGGATGCGAATAATTTTTACGAAATGTGGACGCTAACTTTTCTCTTGATTTGAAAGTCGTTGTACAAAACTAAAATCGGAATAAAACAAACAAGCATTCTTGTTTATACAAGAGAAAATTATTATATGAAGAAAACAGGCTATATTATGCCCGACAAGATACTCGACCCGTCATTGAGACCCCCACTGCAGTCGATTTTGTTGTTCACGAGAATAGCCCGTGCAAACAGATACAATTTCAATTACAAAATTGTGCGAGTGCACGAATTTCCATCATGTAAATACCAATCAAATATGCTTGTAAATTTACAGTTATATTGTAATAAACAAAACAGACTTTTCTATTTTATTAATCTGAGATTCTTACGCGTATAGAAATGGTCTCTTGAGAGGTGAAGCAAAACTGAGAATATTGTGTATATTTATTTTACACTTGAATTGCTGGCCGAGAACGAAAGAAGAAATATAATACATATCGCCCAAGATTCGAGATTTTCTTTTAAAAAGTAACATTATTCTCAGAAAATCCCTGTCAAATATTGTTTATGGAAATAATACTTTATTTCCTTTATCTTGCATTAATCTACTCTTCAAAATTAAAAAAATAAATGAAATCGCATATCTGCTTTGTCAAGAAACCGAGTAGAAACAGGTAAGAAATATTGTGACCTTTGTGTCGGTCCCTGGCGGCGAATGACGAAGTCAAAGTTGGTAGCTTTGGCTGCCCATCACCTACACGATATCGCCGAAAAAATAGATGTCATTAATACATCTCCCAAAACCATCGATGTTTTAAACTAAATTGTCGATATTTTGAACACTAGTTTAGTAATATCTGTAATATATGTTGGTGCGGGGCACGTAATCTGACAGTGGCCGAGTTTTTTAATCAAATATACAAAAATCAATCTTTGTTTGTTTATTGGTTCGTGCTTAATGCGCTGCCGTTCCATTCATCAGATTGCGATAAAACTTTATCAACTTATTGCTTGCACCTGCGGGAAGAACATAGGCTTAGTACAATTACACTGTTCTACAAGGGTTCTATTTCTGAGACAAAAGTGTGTGATTCCTTAAGAATTTGCAATGGTAAGTCCATATCTGAAATCAAAATGTCGCGTTGAGGGATAGTTTATCAGTAATTTTAACTTTTATATCATGAAAAAGGTATTATTTTCCGTAAATTGAGGGAAAGTTTGCAAATAACACTTGGCAACATGCACTCCTGTATTTATGTCAAATGTTTTAATATTCAAATGTTGGTACTCCTCTCTCGATTGTATACTTTTATAAACACTGCTTACCACAAACCTAGATTCACTGTCACTGTCAGAAAGCCTCAAGTGTGAGAACGTTTAAAGAGATTTTTTTGTTTCCCGTGTTTTTTTGTTTTTTTTTATAAATTATTTATTGCTTGTTGGGTTGTACATAGATCAGTAAAACACTCTTTCATATGTATTGATGACTTATTACTAACTTAAACTATGTTTAACCTAGTTCTACTATTGCTACTACATTGGGATAGATTCCTCATGATAGTATCTACAGTTCACAATTGTCTGAGAATATTTTTAGGAAGGAATCGAACGAGTATCTATTGTTTATTCTGGTCTGTGTGTTGTTTGTTGAGGCTAAATTGTATTGTTTGAGTTGATCTATTGAGTTTATGTTAGAGTAGAAGTTATTGGTCTGAAAATGTAATAATCACGATAAAAGAAAATATCTTGCAAACTTGCTGTATCAAATAAAATCAACTACTGTACCAGTCGTTCACGGCTGCTGAGGGCCTCAAGCCAAGCAAGAATAAATAAATTTAAAAAAAGTTATTGGATAGGCGTGCTATTTGATGGGTGATTGAGTTTATGTTTAATTCACTATGGAGTTGATGGTTTGATATGAATCATGGGGCGTTGGTGATTATTCTGAGGAATCTGTTCTGTAATATTTGTATTTTATTTACATTTGATGGTGCAGCATTTGTCCAGATGGGACAAGCGTATAGCATTATGGGTCTTATGATAGTTTTATATAGTGTTATTGCATTTGTTAGTGAAAGTTTGGAGTTTTTATTTGATATTGATGTGAACACTGCTAGCGCCTAAACCATACGTACGATTTCTTCCAAAATGGATATTCCCGGTCGATCTGATTCTAGTCGTAGCTTTGAGATTTTGAAAAAGATTCTTCAAAAATTTGGGGGTACTTTATATGAAGCCCCCATATAAGCGCCTTATATAATATGTCGTTAATATTTACATTATCGGCGATTTTTTCACATTATTATATTTATGAGTATATATGCTTTAAATAATGTCAAGTAAAGTTTCTCGAAAACACTACCGTTTTCTGTGAAAAGTAGCTCAAATTTCGGCATATTCAGAAATGCTCAAACGCCATTTTCTCGTAGATGGCTGCAATTTTTTTCTTGAAACTTTTGTAAGGGATAGTGCTAATTACACTCTTTAGTATAGCGTTAAGTTTATTTTGAGTTATTTTTTTGTTTTTTCAAAAATTATATAAATGTAAATGTTTTGAAAGATCTCTCACATCTTTAATATGCACATTATCCGCAATTTGTAAAGACTATTATAGTTGTGAGTGTAAGTGCTTTAAATAACTTTAAATAAAGTATTTTGAAAACTCAAAACTTTTCTGTGAAAATGAGCGACAAATTTCGCACTTTTAGTTGCGCTGAAACGCCATTTTCTCTAAAACAGGACATCATTTTTAAAAGAATATTGCCATTTATGACTAGGTTTTTCTGTTCTTTAATATTCTAAAATTAATATTTCCGTTCTACCAATAGGAAACCGAAATATTAAGAAAATGACAATAGCATATTATGCAATTAGTTTAAAACGTTGTCCTTTTTTACACGAATAAGAAGATATTACCGAACGAACGACGTTAGATGTGAGTTCTGCAATATCTTCTTACGAGTGCAAAAAATTAATATTATAAACGAGTTGCATACATTATTTTTTGTATAACAGTATTATAAGGATTTAAGCAAGCGAAATTAATTGTGTTAAGTTGTAGTTCATAGTTGTAGTAGATCTCAAATTCATGTTTTGTCATGAGTGTTACCTAACCAACAAATTTGTTTACAAATGGCAATTAGTTTGAAAGTCGTGATTCAAACATAATGGATTTGCCTAGAGAAATTGTGGTAGAATCTGCAAAAGCAGAAAAATCTATGATACCGAAAATGTCTTGCAAACTTTATGAGAAAAAGTACTTAAAGTTTAGGAAATGGATGGACAAAAAAATATGCAAATTTATTATGCAAAGCTGCTTTTCTTTCGTATCTATCGGAGCAGTTTGGTTAAGTGAGTATAATGAACATGCTAGAATAAAGACGTTTGTTAATTTAATGCATGCTTCTTTAAACATTAAGTCCACAGCATGTAAAGCGTCGACAGTATGGTGCACTTATTCCAAATTAAAGGAAATGGTAAAGATCAAAGAGAATATTGATATTGGAACTTTTCATAAAGTATGTTTACTTATGAAACAGGCAAATGTGGAATATCAACCTATAAAGGCAATGGTATTTTCCCAAGAAGATGTAAACACACTTCTTACAAAAGCTGATGATATAACTTTTCTTTTACTGAAGGTATAATAATGACAGTGGCAATAATAGTGAAGTTTATCTACTAACTGGTGTATTGTATTAATAACTGGTATGATTTTCAGGTTGTTGCTTTTTTTGGCATATTTGGTGCTTGTAGACGTGTCGAATTGTACAATTTGTGCATCAACGATGTGAAAGAAGAAGATTCTGTTTTTATAGTGAACAAAAAATGATAAGCCCGGAATATTTACTATCGTATCCAGTGAAGAATTTAATTATGTTGAGGTCTGTAAAAAACATAATTAATTAAGACCCTTACATGTTAAACACAAAAAACTTTTTTGTTTTACAATCAATGCAAATGCAGCTGCAATCCAATTTTTTAAAAGTAAGTTTTTTCATAAGGTATTTGATTTTACTGCGAACACTGCAATCTATTTATATGGTATCACTGCCTTCTTTAAACTTTAGTAATAATAACAATAATAATGAAATATCTATTTCAATACACCTTACTGAGTAATAAAGTTGACAAATATCATTAGTTAGAAACATATGAACGATTGTTAGATGCGAATACGCACATAGATTTTTTTCTTAACATCGACAAAGTTGTGGTTTATGAATACTATCTAATTTTCTGGAGTTTTTTGTCGTTCACGAAAATGTTCGCTAAGTTTTCGTGGCGATTTAGCTTTTGAGTGACATTTTTTACGCTCTACGATCGACTAGACGTGATCTGAAACTATTCTCTATGTAACCGGGCACAGTAAAATATGGTGTTTTGCACCTTTGTAAACTCACTTATTACGATTGCATATTCGTTCCAGTGGCGAATTTCGGTACCGGACGTAGAGATATATGATGAATGATTTCGATTAGCGCCAGGAAGTTTGGCAAAAGGCCCTTTTGTTATTGTTACGATGTTAATAATTGTAACAATAGGAATTATTCAACTGTACTTCAGGAGTTGTTATAGAATATTTTCATTTTGCCTGTTTTAGTTTCGGATGCCTGTTTTAATAGTTTGCCTTATTTTCGCCTTTTTCTTCCTTTTCCGTCATTCATTTTTTTTTTCTTTTCCTCTCCCCACACCGATCACGATCAAGCTCGAAACATGCCTGCAAGTCTGGACGGCACGACAGTACAGTCGCGTTTTGGATTGTCTCTAAATGGAGTCACTAGTGTCAGAAGTGTTAAAAATCGAAATGAGAAAAGGAAGATGATTCCAGTCAAATTTTCTGTTTCTTTAAAAAAAAATTCTTTCATTGATGCCAACAGGTTTTGTTCACTCACGAAGTTTCCTATCCTACTTTTGAGTATAACCTACGATCCCTTTCGACGGCACAACACTGTATATCAGGGGTCCTCAAACTTTTTAAACGGGGGGCCAGTTCACTGTGCCTCTGGCCGTGGGAGGGCCGGATTATGTAGTACGATTTTTCTAACTCTGCCTCACACGGCACTTCGCGTCTTTCTCGGTCCTGCCGCTAGATTGCGCATGGTGGCAAGCACTGGTTGATAAGGTCGCGATCATGCGATATCTAGCGGCATGACTGAGAAAGACTCGAGGTACCGTGACATATTCCATCGTGAAGACAGTCCTTGACAGGCAGACTTAGAAAAATCCCACTATAAGAAATCAAAATCTATCAACAAATTCTTATACACACTGCATATATCTTATTTTGAAGTAAAGAATCAAAACGGGAACAAATACAATATTTAAAAAATAATTTTAAAAAACACCGATGTTTCTGGTGGAGAACATCGTTGTTTTATAACCATCGATTTTTTTGGCATCCTTAGACACCCTAACACATAGTAAAAAAATGTGCGGATTTTAAGAAAAAAAATTCTTTAAACCATAAAATCGCAGCGGGCCGTATAAATGTCCTCGGCGGGCCGCACGTGGCCCGCGGGCCGTAGTTTGAGGACCCCTGCTGTATATGGTAGACACTTCGGCCCTTTACAGTGGTGGTGATTACGCAACTGCGAAGAACGAAAATAATAATAGCTTTTTTACTAACGCCATTTCAGGATTCCAAAGAATAGCATTTCGTTGAGACAGCGTCGCGAGTGAAACAGTTTCGTAGTCATCTTCTTGAAATTTTGTGTCACTGAGAATATTTTTAGTATAGAAATTACTTCGGCAAAATTTTAATTACAATCGATTTTCATAGTTTGTTCCACACACTCCCTTCCCTAATACTCTGTCTTTGGTTTCGATACAATAGACAAACGGAATGAAAAATTGATATTTTTCATGGACAGCCGGTAAGTAACATGTACAATAGTCACAACACAATACAACAATCAAGGAAAATAGCCAACTTATTAAACAGACACAATCATTCTCTGAAATATAAACAAACATATGATCTTGCACACAGTGTAGGGAGAGTCGAAGATTTCAGGGTTTTGTCGCACGAGAAGTGCAATACCAATGTCATTGTAATGTTGCTTCTACCACTGATAACAACAACAACAATAATAATAATATTAATAATAATAATAATAATAATAACGATAACCACTTATACAGTAGTGAACGTTGTGTTATTTCTATAATATTGACTTGTTTTCTTACATGTAAATTTGATTTCATTTGTGTTCTGATGAATCAAAACAAAGTGTAAACTGTTTGTAAGACGTTTAGAATCCGAATTCCGATGTATTATGTCATGCCCAACATTGTTGAGAAAGTAAATAATAATAATAATAATAATAATAATAATAATAAATAATGGTAGAAAGTAATAATAGAAATAATAATAATAATAATAATAATAATAAAAGGTAATAATAAAAAGTAATAAATAATAATAAAAAGAACAATTGATAAACAATTCACACTATTTTTGTCACACTTTTTATGACGCTTGGTTTCTGTTTATCTCCCACACAGTATGTCCCCAATCAGAACGTGTCCTCGGGCGCAAAAAGAAAAGAAAAAAGAGATACTAGAACGCCAAAAGCAGAAAAAAGAACTTGTCGCGAAGGGGTGGCTGCGTAACGGCCGTCGCAGGTAGCAGTGGTACTAGGTTTCTCGGGGGCAGTGTTCCAGCATCCGCCGCGCCGCGCCGGTCCACTCGCAGGGCGCCCCAGCGGCGGCGGCGGCGGCGGCGGCGATGGCGGGCGGTCCTTGCGGTGCGCGCGCAGGGTCTCTCGCTCCGCCGCCGCCGCCGCCGCCGCCGCGGGGAGGGCGAGCGCGCGCGCGCCCGCCAGTCTGCGTCGGGCCGTCGTCGTGCGCGCGGGGTCGTGTGGTACAGCGACTGAGAGAGAGAGAGAGAGACGGAGAGAGCGACGTCGGGAGCGCGCCGGTCGTGGACGCAGCAGCCGGCTCCAGCAGCACCCCTTGCTGCGCTTGGGGACTCGCGAACGACGGAGAAGGAAGAAGAGGCGTGCTCGCACTGCACGGCGCGCGGGGCATGAACCAGGAGTGACCGCCGGAATACGACTCAAGGTGCGTGCCATTTAGCCCCATGGACCTTTTTGTATGCTTTTTATGGTGACTCTGCTTGTATTGTGTTTGTGTTGCCGCTCCTTTTGGTAATGGTGGAGCAAATTTTAGGGAAGTGTTTTCTTCTTATTTTCTGGACTGAGACGTAGAAATTAATATTATTTTAACTGGACATATTTTAAAAAAATACTGTAACGAACGAGTGAAACGATACACTCTAGTGGGATCTTTATAACTTTGCCTCTCAAGCCTCTATGGCCACGATGAAATATCACTCGGCATTTCGTGTATTTCTCGGTCCTGCTGCTAGATATCGTATGATCGGAAGCACTGCCTGATAAGGTCGCGATCATGCGATACCTAGCGGCACGACTGAGAAATACGCGAAATGCCGTGACATATTCCATAGTGAAGACGAGCCTTGAGAGGTAAAGCAATGAAAATCGTTATATATATGCATTATATGCTATATTCGTTAATGTTTGCATCGAGTTTACTTTGTTCCCAGTTATTTTTATATAATTGATAAATTCTTTCATTTCGTTTGTTTTCCATGAAAATGACCATACATATGTTACGCATCTCTGCACATATGTTTACGCCCTGGGCAAACGTGATACGTTGGCCGTGCGCCAGCGCGCTCCGCGGTGGCGAGGGCGGCCAGTGTTTTGTTTGGCGGAGTCGGAAGCGAGTCCGGAAGCTCCGCCGGCGGCAGACGCCCTGGGCAAATAGCGCGCGCTGCCTCTGGCCGGCGGGCGCGCCCTGGGGAGGCCGCCACGCCACGGCGCGCCGCGCCGGGCGGATGTCGCCAGCGAGTGTTTCGCGAAGGCTGTCGGACGGGACCGGAAGGCGTGGCGTTGAAGAGCTCCAGAGGCTTCAGCTAGCGGGAAGATTTCGAAAATATAGAGCAGTCAATGTAGTAATACAAAAAACGGGCAGTTTGTTTCTTGAACGATCTCTTGATGGTCTGATGCCGTTAGCAGTGTAGGGGATGGAATTGTGGAGAAATAAATAAATGAAGATGGAAAAGCGAAGTCATAAAAATGTAGAGATGTAAATCATATGTCTAATCTTATGTTACGGAGGACTCGCAGTAGTAACATCACCTTTATTATGCTTCACGATCATTATTTTTTAATTATTTATTGTTCGAAGTCCTAAGCATGAATAGCACAAGGGGCTGCCTCGCCAACGTTTCTTCCCTATGGTTACAGTTTTCGTTGCAATATCGCGTAAGGCACCTTGGCCTTGTGATTGTGGTGTGAAAAACAATGGCAAGCCATAATGGCTCCCACATGATTATCTAAATCTTCGGGCAGAATTCTGTAATTGTGCAGGTAAGACAAAGATCAGTTGTCTGTATTCGGTCACGTTAGGAATGATAATTATGATGATACCACACCAGGTCCACGAGAGTAGGCAATCAATGAGATTTACGTCTTTGTGTTGTAGAGAAGGCAATAACGTAAGAATTACTCGGGGATCTTAACGCTCACAATCCAGGTGTCTACAGGACTGCTCCGTCCAGGTGCCTGTGAGCTCCCAAGCCGACCGTGTTTGGGAAGTTCAAGTTTTTGCGTTCCCCTCTCCCCAGTTTTTCCCTCTCCTGTGGCAGGCAGGTCTCTTGTTTTTTGCGCGATGGCTACGCTGCTAGTGCAGCTTCCTACGCTCGACCTAAGTAAACAATCTAACGACAGCCATTAAAGAAAATGATGGCGCCAGGGAGCGGTCCCCGCGTTTTACACCGGGGCTTCGCCTTTTCAGCTTCCCGTAGAACCCTGAGGGATCCAGAGGCGGTAATTGTTAAACACGAGGAAAAGTGGGAATAATACCATTTACAATGTTTGTTTTGTGAGGAACCTTCGCTTTTTAGGCAGGAGGTAGAGGGAAAACTTTGTTTCGAATCGACTGCATGACTGTGCATAAATGCCAGGCCATTCCTGAATGGATCCACAACCAAAGTTTTTTTCTCTGAGACAGCTGCTACGCGGGGTGGAAGTAGTTTCGTAAAACGTTTAATACCCGGTTTATTCAATGACTTCTTTACATGTTCTTATATATCGTTCGTTATTTATTAATTTGCTCTTTTTTGGTCAAGGTCCATAAAATTATTATTTCTTACTATCATTTCACAACGCGCAACTTGCATTCTTATTTCCTGTTTTACGAAAGAATTATTTAAAAAAAACTCTCTCTGGCTTACCGAAGACCATGTCTCGAACTTTTGAGATTTGTTACGAGACAGCAGAAAAAAACGTGCGATATATTTACGATTGAGAGCGGAGTCTTGGCAGGTAATATTTACGATTACGATTACGGGTAATATTTACAATTACCTGCATTTAATACCATTATCTGATATGTGTGAAACTCGCAGCTTAACGACACGCTCACACGCGGAGAGCAATGAATGGATATGTGTTCTTCGGAGGGCGCACACGGCGGGTGCTCTACCACCGGAGCCTGCCTCGCGTGCAGGGCCCGGGGTGAGCAGCGCGTTTGTGCAAATTGGAAAACTTGGCAGCGGGTGGCTTATCTTCGCCTAACGGGTTGCAATCTTGCAGCAACAACCCTTGCAGCGCGGAGGATCTTAATCGACGATCGCATTTGCCACCGCGGGTTACGTTCACGACACACGGTGCAGTACGAGACCCGCAACTTTTCCGGAACTTCCGCCCTCAAACTAGGCAAACTGGCTTTGTTATTGTTTCTTTCCAGGAGAGTTTCCGTTAACTTAATTGGTTAAATTCTGGAATGAAATGCTGCTGCATTATCGTCCATTCAACCGGAGATCTTTGAATTACGTTTTTTTGTGCACTTTTTGTTAGTTTCTTGGAAGTCGAATTGACATGGAAAGCCAAGCATGGAGAGAAGAGAAAAAGTTTCGTTATAATACTAAGAAAGTTGGCGTAGGCCAACTGGAATATAACTGAAATTCGGTCATTGATGATATATAAGATCTATTTTCGGAAGAAAATTGAGGTATGAAAACCACACTCTGTGCAGGGCAAGACGGGGACTTTTCCAGAATGCAAAATGTACAAACTTGATCTTTTTTAAGTTTCTGTCGAAACGAGATTCCATTAACTTGATTGGAAAAATTCTGGGATGAAATGCTTACCTTGGACACCGTGCGACCGATGTGTATAAAAGTTGTCACTTCCACATGATTTTTCACGCAGAAGGTTTATGTACTGTTAATTCTGTTGTGACTCCCGTACATGGCGCTGCAGAACAAAATTGCGCTTCATTTTAATTCAATTTCTATTCAAACTGCGCTTCACCCGGGCTTCATTGTTGCTGAGCGTTGCTGTGAGACGCAGGGGCAGGTCTGAGGCAGACAGAGGCAGAAGGGGGAAGAGAGAAACAGATAAAGACAGAGACTCAGAGAGGGACAGAGACAGACAGACGCAGAAAAAGACAGAGAGGCAGATAGAGAGAAACAGCTACAGAGAGAGACACGAGACAGAGAGAGGCAGATAGAGAGAAACAGATACAGAGAGAGACACGGAGACGTTTTCTTTTTCACAGGGATTGAAAAAAAAGGGGGGGGCAACGCAGAGTATTTTGCTAGTATTAACAAAACCGCGAACGTCAATACGAATAGAACTGAAGTTCGGCAATGGACGTTTTGTTAAGTTGATTTCGCCACTAAACAGAAAGACGCCAATGAGATTTATTTACTCCCGCCCCGCAGACCTCCATCGCGCACATCATCAATACAGCATAATTCCGCACATATTTCACGCGGCCGGCTCCGCCGCCGAAAGCCCAGCTAAGCCAGTCGCTTCATTTATCCGCATCTCTTTTCTGCGTTTGATGCAGTGGCCATGGCGGCGCGAGACGGCCGCGCGAAGGGTGCATTCTAATCTCTCGCGATGGGGGAGGCGTCGCGGCGTCTCTGGCCCTGGGAGCGGCAGGGGCGGGCGGGGCGGCCGCAGACACTGTGGCTTCGCTTCGATCGACCAGCGGGCGAGGGGGGCGAGGAGGTTGGGCACACTGGGCGCGATGCGAGTGTGTTGTTGACAAACGGCGAATTCAGTAAAGGTGCGGTTACACATGAAACAGTATTTCTGTGGTCACGGGGTAACATTTCTTAAGTCAGTTTTTGGCAAAATTGGGTTAAATACTGAAAGTACAAGTTAAGTATCTATATTTTATTTTAGTAAAATGCCCGAATTCAAATGTTGGCTTCTTAACGAGAAAAAAAACATTAAGAAATAGCGTTTAGCGTAGGAACAAGCGGTGGCTCAAAAATCTAACTTTTGTTTTTTGCAAACTAACGTTTTTGACTTAAGAACGTTTAACCCGTGACCACAGATTTAATGGATACTTTAAAAAAATTGAACCGATTTATCTTTTAAACTTTCTGAACTTTGGTCGAAGGATAGTAACAGGAAAAAGTTCTTAGAAAATTTTAAATCCGTTAGCATCGCCATTTCGAAACTTATATTTTGTCTTGTCTACTATACATTGTGATCTGTTGCTTCTCAAATTGAACACGTGTGAAATGTGCGTATTTAATTAATAAATGTTTTGTAGTGTAGTGTAGTAATGCGAGCTAAGAGAGTCTGGTTAAACTTTACTTGTATTTTGTTGTAAAACACATTGAAAACTTTGCGTCACATGGACTATGAGTTTGATTTTTTTTTTTTCATCTGCCAACTTTATCCTATACTCATACCCCAAACTCATACCTCAAACCTCATACCCCAAACTCATACTATTTTTTGAATCACCGCCATGTACCATGCATTCCACATTCCATTTCCCATGTTACGCATTAGCTGTTTGCCAAACATACTCGCCGATAGAATCATTCCAAAACAAGTGAAATAATTAAACTTTGAGGTTAACTATGAGGATTACGACTAAGTAAACGTAAGGATTAACGCTTTACAATGGGCAACCTGAAGCCTTAGTTAACATTTGCAATAATTATCATGAAGCTTGATGAGTAAGATGATTTTGGGGGACACGAGAGTGAGATAATGGAGTTTTTCAGATATGAAAACCACGAGGGAAAAAGCCTTGTTTTCGTCAAGTTTTTTAGAGCTTACGATTACAGCCATTCTTTATTTTCACGATGCAAAATGTGGGAATATTTAATTTAAAAAAGTAATTTGTATCAACACATAGAATGAAATAATTTCTAAACATTTCATTCCTTTCTCTAACCAACCCTTTGTGTATTTCAGTTCTAAATCCTCGATTTCTTTTACATGATTAACTTCGTTTATCGTCTTTCCAAAAGGTGCTACAGACTGCAGGTAAACAATTCAATATTTTATCTCTTATGTTCAGTATCCTCAATTCGCGAAACCTTATCGTCCAATGCCAATGAGTTAAAAAGAAAGAAGAAGAAAAGAGAAAAAGAGTAGAAGAAAAAAGAAAGAAGGGAAGAGGAAAAGAATAGAAGAAAAGAGAAAGAAGGTAAGAGAAAAAGAGTAGAAGAAAAAAGAAAGAAAAATAAAAGAGAAAAAAAGAAAGAAAAAAAATGCGTTTATCGAGGCAACAGGTTTCGCCGCATCGATTTGTTTTGTCGCTACTCACACCACTGGCCTCGTAGGGCGCACTGTGCGTCCGCGGCGCAGGGTGCGTTCGGTTCTGGGGCGATGGCGAGGGCGAGGGCGAGGGCGAGGGCGTCCGTTCGCCCAGATGACGCATCACCCCGTGCGTGGCGTTCCCGTCTCCGCCTTGGCGACGCCCGCCGCCGCGCCCGGCGCACGCGTGCCGGCTTCCACTGGCGGTCGATCGACGCGGCGCGGCGCGGCGCGGCGCGGGCCCGCCCGTTGAAGTCACCGAAGCGGCACCTCTTGTGGGCGTTTCGATGCTGTTATTTCCAGTCTGCGCCTACGAACTCGACCTGGAAATTCAATTTAACGGTATTAGGAGTTGATATTTTGAGTCTCTTTTTCAATTTTGTTTCGGAAGATTCAATTTAACTGTGTTACGAGTTGATATTTTGAGTCTGTTTGAATTTTGTTTCGGGAGGTTCAATACAATGGTGTTAGGAGTTGATATTTTGAATCTCCGTTTGAATTTGGTTTCGGGAGGTTCAGTATAACGGTGTTAGGAGTTGCTATATTGAGTCTCTGAATTTTGTTTCGGTTGATGAGTGTCTTTGACAATGAATTCCACCTACGCGTTAAATACAGTGCAGTTGTAGAGTTGATATTGTTTCCGTTCAAAATTATTTCATTGTCTGCGTTCGTTATTCCAGTTTGAATTCCGCATACACACACACACACACACACACACACACACACACACACACACACACACACACTCAATATTACGCAGTTACGAGTTTGCACCTCCCTTTTCATTGAAAATACATCGGGAGCAAAAATTCATTATGTTTACGGTATTTTCCATTCTACGTAGTATTTTATTTGTGGTGTTTAGGAGTGAATAATATATTCTATTCGAAAATTTAAAATAACTCACGTACGTTTTTTGTCCGTCTACGTTCAAAATGTATCGCAATGGTGTCGAAACGTTCACGTGCGTGGCATGGTAAATTCCTGAATACGATGTTTTGTGGTGTGTTTTGTGTATACGGTGGTGACGGGACGATTACTTTCATAAAACAGGCTATTTTTAGCTTAATTTTCTCCTTCATTGTAACAGCTATTTAAAACAGGCTATTTTTAGCTTCACTTTCTTCTTCATTGTAACAGCTACTTAAGCAGCAAGTCACATTCTGCTTTAAGGCAGCCATTTCATTGCCAATTATGCGTTTTCTCTACTTTTATGAATAATTAAGAACAAAACCTGTATATTTCAATTGTATTTACGGCGTGTGTCGATGATGAATCGTCAGTCATGCTGAACAACTATTATTGAGTGGACAGGGACTGTGTTGAATAGCAAATTAGAAGGAATGAAATGTGCTGTCACTGCGATTGGTAAAATATAAAATAAAATTTTATTATTGTTTTTAATGAAACAAATTTGTATAATCAGAAACAAGTTTTTGATTTTACGTACTTTAAGCGCATTTTTCCGCAAGCCGGTCTTCCTTGATATATTGTGGGTTGATCTAATGGTAAGATATTGAACCTGTAGATTACTCGATCAATGCATGCAGGCTGTAATTTGTGGCCCATGAGATGGGTGAAGATAAATGCACTACCCTTTTGGTCTGTCATGAATAACTCATGATATTATAATACAGTATTAGTTTCATCAACTCTACATAAATCAGTCCTTATCTAAAATCTATGAGTAAGTTACGAAATATAATCCCCACTTGCTGCTCTATCGTCACAGAAACACTAAATCTTATCGCCCTTTTAAATTAAAATTCAGGTACACAGACTTGTTCAGATTCGCAAAACTTTGCGAGGTTTTGCGAAGAGTTGTAATTTGCATGGTAACGTTCATGGGCACTGTAAAAATGCAAACGATCTGAAATTGAATAGACTGAATTTACAGCCATGCGCGTGAAATGAAGTCTGAATGAAGTCAATTCAAAAGACATTACAATAGGAAACTTTCATATTACGCTCGGAAGCTAGGGAGAGAAGAGCTAATATCTCGTCGAAATTTTGTTTTTCCTAGATTGTCCAGTTGAATCACGTATCAAGCAAGTCTCATCACTCATTCTCTTGGACGCTTTTTACCTGTTTTTCGCTGTTCGCTGTTTTTAAATATTCTACCCTCGCTGATTTGTAGCGGCTACAAATCGGAGAAACTTAACCAGTGGGAGTTTCGAACAACCAGGTTTGTACCCAATTATAACGGTTAACAGACGTCGAATTTTTAGGGAAAAGCCTAGTTTACTGTTTTGATGTAGACACTTGAAAATATTTATAAACACGACTTCAGGATATTATAGGCACATAAAAAAATCCTATTAGGCTTTTAAAAATCAAAAGCCATGAAAAGTTATGCTTCTGACATCTAAAACTGATCACAAAAGTATTAATTTAGTCATTTTCATTATTCAAGGAAGTCAAGTATTTTTATATTCATATGAAAGTGACTCCAAGTGTATTATTTTATTCTCTTCCATTATTCCAACCCTCTGTAAATGCTACCTACCTCCTCCCCCTCACATCCTGTAAACCTTTTACCTGTGGGTGCCCGGAACCTTTCCCCGACCGTCCATGAGTCTGGCTCCACAAATAAACCTAATCCTCGCTCCCCCTGCCTGCATGTCGCACATTTAAATGCCCAGTCTCTTCCTTGTCATTTCGACGAAATAACAGAAATAATATCTAAACACCGTTTTCATGCACTTCTCATAAGCGAAACCTGGTTGAAGCGTTCTCTCAATTCCGCGCTAGTAGCAATTTCAGGGTACCGTCTGATAAGAGCTGATCGGAAGGCCAGCGTCGCCGCACATGGTGGAGGTGTCGGTATATACCTTCGCGACGATCTTAGGCACAAACTTGTACTATCTTCAACAAACACGGACTACCTACGTAGTGAATATCTTTTTATCGAAGTTGTAGTGTTAGGAAAAAAATGTCTCTTGGCTGTCATATATTTACCTCCTAAGACTGACAGCATAGATATGTTGGATGAAACCTTTGCATCAGCGATCAGTCCTTATGAGCATGTCATTGTAATGGGTGACTTTAATCATAATTTATTAAAAACCTCCCCCTCTGCAGAGCAGTTTAAGCGTTTTTTTCACAGCATGTGCCTCGAAATATTACCTCTAGCACCAACACACCATTCAAAGAGCACGGAAACTTGGATTGATCATATTATAGTGTCTAATATAAACAAGGTTCGAAATCACGGTCAATTTCCCGTTCCTGGGATTTCAAAACACGATCTAATTTATCTTGTTTACAACCTGAAGTGCCCTAAATACTCACCTCACATAATCGAATACCGCGATTTTTCAAAATTCGATAAACAAGCATTTAATATAGATGGATTGACACTTCCTTGGTACCTTGTGCACGAAGAAGAATCACTGGATGCTAAAGTTGCGATTTTCACTAACTTAGTAACACAGCTCTACGATCGGCACGCGCCTTTAAAAATATCGCGCGTAACTCGTCCACCTGCACCATGGTTAACCGATGAAATTCGAAATTTAATGAAAGATAGAGATGCAGTGCATGCTATTTTCCGGAAAACTAAATGCGAACTACTTAAAAAACAATACAAAATGCTCAGAAATTTAGTCACGCAGAAATGTCGCAACGCTAAAATTAAATATTACCACACCACTTTCGGCAGAACCCGCGACTCGAGAACGATTTGGAAAAGTCTGAAATGTCTAGGAATAGGCAAATCTCATCCACAAATTGACACGTATATCTCCTTAGAATCACTAAATCATAGTTTTATAAATAACGTTCCTTCATTTGACAGTAATTTGAAAAAGCAATCTCTCGCGTTTCTCCAAAACCCGGAAACAATATACAAAGACGAATTTTTCTTTTCGTCCGTTGAACATGAGGATGTAATCAAGATCGTTCAAAGTCTCAAATCAAATGCTTCAGGTTCCGATGGTATCAATGCCAAACTGCTAAAAAATAGCAATGTGATTTACCCAATCATTACCGAAATAATAAATTTCTCACTAATGAGCGGACAATACCCTTCATCTTGGAAGACTGCACTCGTGCATCCTATTCCCAAAACAACATCAAACAAAAACACTATTGAATACCGCCCAATAAGCATACTCCCAACTATCTCTAAAGTACTCGAAAAAGTCGTCCGGAAGCAAACTGAACAGTATCTCCAAAACAAATCACTTTTAAATGATCAGCAATCAGGTTTCCGTTCCGGCAGGAATACTGGAACCGCGCTACTAAACGTTATTGAAGACGCCAGAAAAGCAATAGATGACAGTAAGATAACTATTTTGATACTTTTGGATTTCAGCAAAGCGTTCGATTCCGTAGATCATGACATCCTGCTCGCAAAACTAAAAATCATGGGATTTGCACAGCAGACACGTACATGGTTTCTCAATTACTTAACTTCAAGAACCCAAAGAGTGGTATCCGGTAGCCGCAGCTCAAGTGACTTGGTACTAAACCGCGGAGTTGCTCAAGGTACTGTGTTAGGGCCACTAGCCTTCTTAATCTATGTAAATGACGTAGGTAATGCGCTTAAATATTGCAGTCATCAAATGTATGCGGATGATCTTCAGATATACCTAAGCGGTCACCCATCTCACCTTTTCTCACTCGCACAAAAAATTAATGAAGATTTGATGACACTGAGCAACTGGGCAGCATCCCTAGGCTTACAGTTAAACCCAAATAAGTCACAGTGCATGATTATCAGTTCGAAAAGCACTATGAATAAAATCTCATCTGTTGCTCTGCCTAAAATTTATATTAATGACACCGCTCTACCTTGGTGTTCAGAAGTCAAAAACCTAGGTGTGCTTATCGACAACACCCTCAGCTGGAACTCGCATGTAGATTCAACCTGCCGTAAAGTTTTTGCCTCAATGCATTCCCTGAAACGCCTACGAACACTTTTACCAATTAGCACACGTGAGACTCTCATCAAATCTCTTATTATGCCACATTTCGACTATTGTGACTTTCTTCTGACCAACATGGCATTTAAATTACAACGTAAACTTCAAGTAACTCAGAACGCATGCGTACGGTTTATTTTTGATTTAAGGAAATACGACCATGTATCAGATTTTTTCGACAAACTTCAAATGCTTACTCTAGACAAAAGGCGGTTATTTCATTCTCTACTTCTTCTTTATAAAATTTTAAACGGTATACATGTAACACGCCTTATAAGTAACTTCAATCCTCTGAAATTAAATCGAGCTCGTGATTCAGCACTGCTTTGTGTACCACGTCACAACACTACTTCGTTCAGTAGATCATTCACCATTACAGTTATCCGAGCCTGGAATAAACTACCAGCAAGCCTAAAACATTCAAATACCTTCCGTAAATTCAAAAAAGGATTAACCACATGGGTAAGGAATAATGACATGCAGAATGGCTGTTAACATCTCCTTCAATCTCCAGACTTTTCCCACCTCCAAGCACCCGGTCACCGCACCCTCTAAATGCTGTACTTTCCGCACTCTCTAAATTCAAAATTCTATCCCATAACTCATGACTCTCTTCACTTTCCATTCTGTATCAACCCCTGTAAATTATTTAATACAATCATATAATTTTCAGTGTATCTTAATGGAATTGTTTAAATAAAATATACATAAAGTGACTAGCGACATTCCAGATAAACGTACTTATACTCGTAGCTATTTTTGTATTATCATCATAATCTTTACTGCAACATGTTGGTATAAATACAATTTGATGTTAAGATCCTACTATACTTTTATATTGTTCCTGAATACTGTCAATATTGTATTTTAAATTATTGTTACTATTAGCCTATAATGTATTGTACTCCTCTGGTGTTAAAAATGATTTTATACTTATGTAAAGTGCTCATGTAAACCGAATGTACCTTGTTGTAACGTCTCTGGAATAACTTCACGTCTTCCGCCTACTTTTTCTTCCTCCTTTTCTTCGCTTCTTCTCCCTTCCCTTTGCTCACAAACTTCCCCATTTTTTCATTATGACTCGCCCCCCTCCGAACATCTTTCTCTTCTCTTTCTCTACTGTGTATATATTCTGCTCTTTTAATGTTCGGCCCTAAGCCGCCATCCTGATTGAGATTTTTCTGGGTTTACTCAATCGCTTAAGGCGTACGCCGGGATGGTCCCTTGTATTGCACTCCCAGTCATAAATGTACAGTTGTCCCCCCTTTTAGCCTCTCTCCTTTCTTCTTTCTCTTTCGACCTTTCTTCTTCATTTCCATCTGCATTTCCACTCTCTTTCACTTCTCTCTTTGTTCTTAAAATGTTCGGCCTTTAGCCGCCATCCTGATTGAGGTTTTCTGGGTTTACTCAATCGCTTAAGGCGTATGCCGGGGTGGTCCCTAGTTTTGCTCTCCCAGATGTAAATGTACAGCTGGCCCTCCCCCTCTTAAAATATTATTTCTCTGTATTAATGTAGATTGAGTGGTTAGGCGGAAGAGCAGGCCCTATGGCCTGAGCCTCGCCATTAATAAAGGCATTTTTATTATTATTATTATATTATTATTAGTCAGCACAGTATTTAATCAAGATTCGAACAGATGCACGTACACACAGAAAAAATCTAAATGATTCTTTTTACATGGGGGTCAAAGCTTGGGACTATTTTGTAAGATTCGCTCCTCCGACAGTTGACTTTTGCCTGACCTGTCTATTCTCGCCTGGATTGCGTAGATGACGCGCCGCGGCGAGACGTCTCAACCTGTCAACAGCGCAGCTGCACAGGAAATGGGCGCAATTGCCTAAGAAGTGCGTGCTGATCGGAAACGAGAGTGAAACATCCTCTTTCTATTGACTTGCAGAACTCCTTGTGTTCGATGTGTTGGGTGAGAGATTTCGGTGCGTAGTCGATTGCGTGTTCGTCGATCAGGGAATATTCTCGTTTTGAGAAAAGTCGGGAAAGAATTTGCGTTTTGGTAAAAAAAGAGTAATGAAAATATGATAATCCTTCAAACCTACTCATTTGAGGCAGTTTTAGTAAAAAAATATCAAATTACGCACCAATCACTCTTTTAGGACCTTTTAGCCCCTCTTAGATGCTTTCAGTAGATATATTTTTCATGATTGCAATTATTGACATTTGCAATTATTTTCCACAACCTTCTAAAGGAACTAAATAGGCATTTGTTCTAAAATCCGAGGTCTAGTGATGCAGTTTTTCGTGCCATAATCAGGAAATACGTCATAATATGTGCTAAAAGATGTAATTGTATGAAGGATTACGTGTAACGAAAAAGGTCGTCTATATAGCTAGAGTACAAGAAAAGCGATTCCTATCCCGAACACGCATGCTCCACTTAGGCTACGGTCACAGTGCAGCCGAATATCGGTTGCTCGCTACCGAACGATTGCGAGCAAAATCGTCCGAATTATTTCATCCGAAAATATCCCGAAATTTGCACTCCAAATCGTCCAAATATCCTCATAATTCCGCAGTCCATTGTTTGAAACATTTGCGAGAAGCACGATCAAGACCGACTACATGTAGTGGAGGTGGTCTTAAAAACATGGCCTTGATTCTTCAACTGATTTCAGGCGAATGCAATCAACAGAATAAAACGAAGACTTCGTCAGATAGCCAATCTTTTCGGGCGCCGTCGCAAGAAGTCGTTGGAGTTCAAAAAGGCCATTCCATTTACCAGTATGTGTTTGAATGAATCAGGCTTATCGGACGCAAACGCCCGCCGCCCGCCGACCGAAATTTCGGCCAAAATCTGCTCGATCGTTGTCTATCCGCGCTAGTGTTGCGATATCGACAACAAAACATCTATGTTGCCAAACATTGATGTTCAAAATTAAAACATCGATGTTAATGAAAGGGAGTTTTTGCGACCTCGAACGTTAAGCAATATCGATGTTCTGCTCATGCGAAGTTCAAGTTTCGCATCACTTTGGTGCATCTGCGCATGGGCAGAAGATCGATAGTGCTTAACGTTCGAGGTGGCAAAAACTCCTCGTACATTGACCAAAATCTAAAGATGTTTTTAAACATCGATGTTTTAAAGCTGGTGTAGTACTTTCTAATATTGCCCCTCAAGCCCCTATGGCCACGATCACACGGCATTTCGTGTGTTTCTCGCTCGAACTGGTAGATGTCGCATGATCGCAAACACTGCCTGATACTAGAGTCCCTAGATACAGAGAGTAGCGCAACTGTCGCCATTTAATATCCACTCACCCGACAATCCCATCAGGCACCAAACAGTAACTGAAGGGAAATTATAACAATTGGTGACATTATAAAGATTTTCAAGAATATTTATATTGGTTTGGAGTAGATTCATGATTCTCAACATACGGAATACGACACAGTTTCTATTTTTCTAAGAACTGGACATAAAATGGCGGGATCAATGGACCAACGGAATACGTTACTCTCTGTATCTAGGAACTCTAGATTCTGTCGCGAAAATGCGATATCTATTGGCCCGACTGAGAAAGACGCGAAATACCGTGACATTTTCCATCGTGGAGACGGGCCTTGAGGGGCAGTTACAAGAAATCGCCCTATAAACCCCGCGCGCGTTGCGACCGGGTGCGTCGCCCTCATTCGGGTGCGTCCAGAACGGCGCTGTGAGGCTGCGGCGGCGACGGCGGCGGAAGGGGTGCGGGCGGCGGCGGCGGCAGCAGGTGCGCGCAAAGGCCTGCAGCCGGCCAGCCGGGCGAACAGGGCCCGGCAGCGCCTTTGTGTTCCCGGCGCGCAGCGATTTCAAAGCACCTTGCTTCCTCCCGCCCGCCCTCCCGCGCCGCTGCGCCACGCCGCGCCGCGCCGCGTCGGCGTCCGCCGGCCTTGCCGCCTCGTTATAGGCGCTGGAGCCTCCAATAACCAGTTCAACTTCGAGGACGTCGCGACTTGAGGATCTGTGTAAGGAATAAACCGAATTTGGTACTGTCATTTAATTAAAAAAATTGATTTCATGATGTACACATCACAAATTAGATTCACATTACTGACATCAATGATCGTTTTCCGTGGTTTCTCCGATCAACACAGGCGAATGCCGGAGCAGTGTCCTAACAAACGCACCACGGACCGCGTGCGATCTTCCCTACCTCTTCCTTGAACTATCATCATCCTTTACTTTCATACACACAACATGCACTACATTAGCCCACACGTCGGGAGCTTATAGTTCGTCCCGGTTGGCGCGGTGCCCCGCAGGTGGGAGATACATGGTTGGGGAAAACCAGGTATCTCCCACCTGGTTAGTCGAGAGTATGTCGGCACAGTGTCTCACCTTCCAGCGGGGGAAGACCACCGCCACCTCCCGAGCAAAAAATTCTCTACTGTTATGGACTAACGATCCTAGTAGTTGACGCGCCCGCAATCACTAACAATCAATCACAAACAATCTATAACATCAATGAAAATGTGAGGGAGTATACTCGAAGAATCATCCAATACTACTCTTCCATTTCTGGAAATACAAGCTCCTCGGTAGAAGAAGGAGAATTGGTGGGCAAAAATGGATGCAACTGAAAACAAGTGTAAAGGTAAACAACCTGGCCTGTGCGGGTTCCTCTCATGACTGCGTAGCTCTGCAAGATGCTTCTGTGAGGCGAAGAAATTCGATTCGCATGTAACGGCAGCTGCTGCTGGATGCGTGTTTGCAGGCTTTTCTTGGGGATCAGAATGTTGCGTGCTGCCAGATGGGGAGGGTGGGTGCCGGCGGCTGGTCGGGTCTGCATGGTTGCACAATCCAGGTGGCATGTGTCTGATTAAGGATATGCGAGTTTCTTTGTATTAAAATTACCTCCCTTTTTTTTTTACAGCCATTCTACTAGATGTCGGTCGAAGTGACCTGGAATCGTTCTTTGCATTCATGCTCGATTATATCGTGATACTTAAAGCCATCGACAATGGCATCTAAGGATGTGCGTGATTTGGATTTTTATTTTAGAAACAGAAGAACAGTCCTCTGAAAAAGTGTTTATTATATGTGAAATCGATTGAAAGTGTTACTATACATAATTAAGTCTTGGTCCTACCAACCCAAAAACCCTGCTCACCTTTCTTGTAACCGAAAAACTCTGAAGAAGTACAAGTCTGACCCTCATTCAGATATTTGGCTACTGACCCGAAAGCTGCAGCCTTCCAGAACATTGGATTTTTCTTTTTCCTAAACGTAGTGTAATACTTTCTAAGAAAGTGATAGTGGTAAAGTGGTTAATCCATGTTTTGTGGGTCCTAAAATTAACGTCCATTTTTTGGGGGCTCTACAATTTTTTCAACGAGTTCCACTGAACTTGAACTAATAATTTTTGGTTTTGAGGCTTAATTCTTTTTTTTAGGAGGGGCTTAATAATATTTACGTGTTGTTCTCACAGTTGACTTATAGGACTCTGGGTTATAGGGTGGAGGTGGTGAAGAGATTTACAAATTGTAAAGTAGTACTCCAGTTGTGTATTGGCATTGGAAATAAATTTGATTCTTTCTGAGAACTTATTTCAAATAATTATTACGAAAAAATTCGGATTAGTCATTTCGGTTTTATTCATAAATACAATGAATAATTAAAATGGAGAAGAAGGTACATTATATTGTTATTTATTCTGTGGTTTGTCCTGTAAACGGTTCATCCAGTTAAAGCAATGCTTTCCCTCAATGTCTGCACTTCTCCCCTCATACGTCGGCCCAGTGGCGCGGCAAACGACGCCCCTTTAGCCGTCCGCCCAGCAAACCGTGCGATCTGCAGCCGCCGGCGCAGATTCCGCCCCGAATTGGTGCGACGCGTGTTGTCGGCGGCGGCGGCAATGCATTATGCAGCGGCGGTGGTGGCGGGGCGGGTGGGGCGGACGCCGGTGGTGGAAGGGGGGGCGTGTCCGGCCTCCAGGCGCGGGATTCTCCCACGAGCAGCACGCGACCTCTCGCGCCTCATCCGCCCTCATCCGTCCTCATCGCATGCTACGCCCCCTCCCGAGCCGAGGGATTGCCAGCCGAGAGGGCGGGGGTTCTGGCGGGTCTTGTGCCGGCCGATTTCCTACCTTCCTCGCGTTCTTTTGTCCGACCCAGGTGCTTCCTTGTATTACCGAGACACAGTGTGGGAGTATGGGTGTAGTCTCGAAATCAAATATTCAAATCAACTGTAGAGTGTGATGAATCTTATCATTGTCTGGCACGAAATTCCTTTGAAAAGGAATAAGGCTTAAGTCGTTAATATAATTGAATGCAATCAAATGGTTTAGTAAGAATATTCTCTTGATATTGTGATTGAATGTTGTGATAAAATATTTTCGCCTTCTTGAATGCAGGATAGACGTACGTATGCGAATAGGTATAAGTTAAATTTTCGGGATAATGTACATGAAGGTTGTATATCTCTTAATCATTAATATCCTGTGAAGCTAATTTTCTATCAGAACTAAGTTTCAAATTATGACATAATATCGTAGCAGAATTAATAAGTTCTAAAAGTGCAATATTTTTTTCTACAAATTGTGACTCTAAAAACAATTATTTTACTAGCAAAATCTATAAGTTATTGTATTCTGAGCAGCATAGGGCCATGCTGCCTATTGGATCTTGAAAACATGCTAATAGAGGCATCGGAGGATCCACAAATTAGTAGTGTCCATGGGAATGGTGAAATTGCCAGTATCACTCTCAGGGCGCTATAAATCCCAAGCGGACGTGGAATTCACAATGGGCCGCTGGAGGGTAGCATCTATTACTCCACCGGGGTTTGAACCCAAGCCAACCAGGGCTCTCCTAACTGCGTCGCCGCGATTGGAGCTCTCCGGAAACTATCCCTTCACTCCCCCCTCCTCCTCTTTCTCTTCGTCCTCCTCCTCCTTGTTTCTGGGCCTACAATTTGGGCCCTGGCCTAACAGCTGCACACTCGGATCATGGGTCGCACGGTCAAGGGAGATGGGTCCCTCACCCGGCCGTAAGGATGGGAGTGGAGATAGGATGGGAAAGAAAAAATAGCGCGCATTTGTGATTAGTTTTGAAGATACTAGTTCACGGACAACCGTCTGGAATGGTTAAAGAAAAACGTGGAAACAATCGATCAGGGCATAATCGATCTCTAGAATTCTCATCCAGGCAGTGAAATCTTCAGACCGAGGAAATTAGAGGGAGTTGAAAGTGTATTGTCTTCGGGACTGAATGTTAGGGCTTTATTCTTGATTACGGCGCTATTGCCAAGACTTATGTCCAATCTGGGATGGAGGAGATGCGATGAAGGGCGAATGTGATGTTAATCCGGCAACGGATGGGTTGTGCGTGTGAGATCCGCGACGTAACAAAAACGTAAACCAATCTCATACAGATAATACCAGAAGCCAGTTCGTCTCTCTACCTTTCTATTATTTTCAAATGAAATGTTCAGTGAGGTAGTTATTGCCGTATAGGTTGTATACGTGATTATATACAACCCACCAACCAACCCATCCGTTTGTGTAACTAGGTACGATGTCGTCTTTTTAGAATTATTGATTATTGCGATATAGACATTGTTGCGATAGTCTGAGGTCGAAGGCATATTCAGAAACTACTGGCGTGTTCGTTTCCCAACAATATTTCTTATTAAAAAAGGACAGACAATTCAGTTTACATAAGTGCGTCCATTTTCAATAGAAAATATTCTTAGTAATAGAACACTCGAACGATACGAATATTTTACATTGAAAAAGGACAGTACAGTCTACGTAAATGCGTTCTTTACAACAGGAATATTCTTAGATTCCGAATGCGCTACTACTAATAGCTTCCCCTGGGGGTTTCATGCGGAATATTTTGCATTTTCGCGGTTCCCTTTCCTCATTCCCTCTTTCGGCGTCTGGCAACATTGCTGCAATGGAACTGGCCAGTCTACAAAGCTTTAGTAGTGCCCTCGTGAGCCAATGGCGGGCGATTTCCCTTGAAAATGTTTAATTCCGCTCCTCGCCGTCCGCGCGTCCATCCTCCGTGCTGCCCCCCCTCCCCCCCCCCCATCCCTGAGCCTCATTACGCGCAGCGCGGCGCTAATCCTCGGCCCCCGTGCGCCATGAATCACGGCCCCCTCCCTCCGCCCCCTCTCCGCCCCCGCGCCGGATTACCAGGACAAAGTGCCGCAATCCCCTTCGATCATGCGCCGCCGCCCGGCCCGGCCCCGGCCCCGGGCGCCAAGTGGCCCGGCCCGCGGGCGAATCAGCGGCCCTTGTTCGCCCAGTGCGGTGCACTTGTTGTTAGGCGCGTCTCCGTTTCATTGACAGCCTGCCAACTCAGGGGTGCGACGACCCCGACTCGGTTGCCTGCGATTGCCTGCGAATTGGGCGGATTTTTTATTGTGTTCTTATAAAGAATACGGAGATTTTTTTAATGATTATCAACGTGTCCAGTCAAACGTCGATATATTTATTGTGTAGGCTTAATAGAAAATTAAAACAAAAGTCAACTCATCGATTTCGGTTCGATGTTTCAGTAAAGGAAATTATGCTATATTTTGTGAAAATTGAGATACATTGCTTTGGGGGATATACATGAAAAATTAAAAAATCTACGTGACAAAACAATTGAAATGTAATGAATTTTATATTTTGGAAATATCTCATTTATATTCAGGGCACAAAATTTAATTTCGACTTTTCTACCACTCCCACTTCCTGTGAACTCTGCTGTCCAGGTTTCAGATACCGAACAATGTATATGTGTGTGTGTGTCTAGGAGAGATGAAGGTGAATGTAGAAAACACAAAGGAATGAGCATTTCCTAATATAAAAGTATGAGCCTCTGAAGCACTGTTGTAAGGATTTTTAAATAATGCACAGTAAAACTTGCCCAATGCGGAACTTCAAGGGACCAGAATTTTTTCCCGCATTAGACAAGATTCCGCTGTATACAAATGAAGCGAACATTCTCTAAGAATGAGCAACAAACTATGTACAGTTGAAAGGAAATTCTCTATTTAATCACCTCGAAGAATAAAGTTCACTCGCAAATAAATTTGATACATTTATATTGTTGATTTATTGTGATTGGTGTACATATTTAGTATTACAAACACTATTTGAAAATACTGCTATTACAGTACATCATACATTCGTAAACCACTCCCGCACTATTTTGTTTACTTCATTGCCGGTTTTCTTCTCTGTTCTCATTTCACCATTTCCTTGCAACCACTGTTTCATTATTCTTTCCTTGTGCTTCAGTGTCTCATAAATTTGCGTTTTGCCACATTTTAACTTCGACATTAATTCCCGCACTGACAGTTTGCCCCTTTCTTTAGCTTCAATTATTTTAACTTAATGGTTTAACGAGAAAGACACCTACGATTTAGCCATCTTCACACTACGGCTCCTCAATTTCTACCGATGAAAATGTTCACTTTGTACAGTGACGATGAGCAATTCAACTCCTCTGCCCTTCACAACAAAACCCAGCAAGTAATTATCTTTTCCATGGAATGAACGAAGAAAATTTCAGAAATCCCCATGACCCCTGCGCGAAATTGTTTCACTGTTACCTGAGCTCGCTCGCCGGGCGCCTGCAAACAATAAACGAGGAAATTCCAGAAATATGGATGCGTTTCCTCTTTAAGGACTTACTTTTTCACAAAATACAGAAAATATTTGTGTTCGTTTCCACGCTGGATAGATTCCGCATTATACAATGAAATATTGTAGAATTTACTTATAAGTACGCCAGAATCTCAGTTCCTGTTCACTCTGGACAGATTTCCGCCATATACACGTTCCGTATTGAGCAAGCTTTATTATTGAAGAACAGAGAAAAGTATATTACAATAATATTAGAAAGCAAGGGTAAACAAGCTAAACACAAACAAATGTATACTGAGCGTCATTGGGTGTTCCGAAAAGAGCAATCAAAGTTTGAATTTTGTTTCCACGAAATGTTCTAAGTAACTTTGAGTCGTAGTTTTCAAATGCGATAGATCATTTGGCAAAATTGAACTGTATATTATATTCATTGTGAGGAATTGCGTGAAGATTCACAGTTTTCACCGATAAAATAAACAGTAATTTTTAAGCGATAAATAACAGTAATTTAATAAACACGTAATTTTTTAATCGAATCATCTAGGTCAAACCGCAAAACCATAGTCTGGGCAATAATTGTATGCATATAACCACAGAACATAACAACAACCTGTTGTGCGTAAGCAAATTCGCTCATGTGTGACCAAAGAGAAGGAGCGAATGATGTGAAACAGATTTGACTGTTCAGAAAATGAAATTTCTGCTGGAAATGAACCAGTGATGAAACAATTACGTGTGACAGCGTGCAATGAGCATTGTCGATAATAATTGACTTTGTTGCATCACGTGGACGATCTCCGGGGTGCCATGAAAATGCAGTCTCCCATCCTACCGGCAGAATGGTCGCCTTGATTGCGGTCTGCTTGTCGTGTTCTGTTGCCTCGCGAATGCACAGGCAGTACGTTTTTATTTTAATTTGAAATCCCTTAATATATTGAAAAACGTTCTTGTGTTTCCATGACAGGAATTGATTCATTCATTGTATTCACAATCCACTTACGAGTTTATCATAATTGAAGTAAATCATTCCTGATGATGCTGTACGTCAGCTCTTTTACTTTGAGGATGCATTTACAAATTAATTTGCATAATAACTTGAAAAGAAGGTTAAGTAATGCCCATTTATTGAGTTAAAATTGAACCTTATTAAAAGCTGTTTGTCTACTAATAAACACTTACTATGTATGTTATCAACGACACAATTTCAAAACCAGGCCAAATAACAGCTAGTTTGATTGAAGATCGCATGCTGCTTCTCTTATCTAGTAATTCAAGAATTTCAATGATTCTTTCTATCACATTGCTACATACGAACCTCGGTCCAGTCACTAATAACTAGAGCCCGGAAGTTTGACAAAGTGCCTTTTTGTTATTATTGCTATTTTATGACTTTTGACAATAGAAATCAGTTGTTTCCACAAAAAGCAGAGCCATAGACTAAGGAGGTACATACATCTTCACTCTACGGCAGAGCAATAGTGATAATGGGTCATCCATAAATTATGTAACGCTAAAGGGGGAGGGAGGGGGTTCTGAGACAGCGTTACGCTACGTTACATAGAGATAGGGAAGTGCGTTACTCGAAATTTGCGTTAGGTAATTTATGGACGGCCCTTAAGAGAGCTTCCCACTCCACAGCCTCCTCTTCGGCTGGCCACGATTGCACGCGGGCACCCGTGCCCGCTTGAGGCCGAGTTGGAACAGCCTGTCATAGATGGTCAAAACGATGTCATGGATTTGCCGGATATTGCATCTCAGTTCCACATTTGACTATGTACTTCCTGTTCGGTTTTCTGTTTATCTCATAGTTGCATTGCACTTCTTGAGGTACAATCTATCAGAAAAGAAAAATAACTTAAGGTCGTACAAATATAGATCTAGTGACTTCACAAGATCTAGGCTAGGGGTTTTCAAACTTCAAGAGCAGTCGCGGGAGAGTTACAGAAGCGGGGAAGTGTTGCAACGAGGGTCGGGTCGGTAGCAGAGAAGAGCAGTAGCAGGAGAGTACAGAAGCGAGGAAGTGCTGCGACGAGGGTCGGGCCAGTAGCAGAGAAGAGCAGTAGCGGGAGAGTACAGAAGCGGGGAAGTGTTGCAACGAGGGTCGGGTAGGTAGCAGAGAAGAGCAGTATCAGGAGAGTACAGAAGCGGGGAAGTGTTGTAACGAGGGTCGGGTCGGTAGCAGAGAAGAGCAGTAGCAGGAGAGTACAGAAGCGAGGAAGTGCTGCAACGAGGGTCGGGCCAGTAGCAGAGAAGAGCAGTAGCGGGAGAGTACAGAAGCGGGGAAGTGTTGCAACGAGGGTCGGGTCGGTAGCAGAGAAGAGCAATAGCGGGAGAGTACAGAAGCGGGGAAGTGTTGCAATGAGGGTCAGGCCAGTAGCAGAGAAGAGCAGTAGCGGGAGGGTACAGAAGCGGGGAAGTGCTGCAACGAGGGTCGGGTTGGGAACGATGCTCCTCGACCGCCCGGATTTCCTCCCAAGCGCTTTAATGCCCTCGCTCCCCTTTCCGGCAGGCGGGAAGCGGCGTGCACCTCGGCGCGGCGTGGCGTGGCGGGGGGCCTAATTCGAATTTAGAGCCGGCCGGGCTTTTACCTGCCCCCCGCGCCGTGTGCCCGCCAACGGGATTTATTTTGGCGGAGGGCTGCGCGGGGACTTCGCCCGCCTGTTAAGTTCATCGCTTGCCCTTTGCTTGGGGAAGTTTCCTTTGCTTCCATGATTCGCCACCAGTAGGCGAGGATCAGCTGGAATTTGTTTCATTTTACGAGTGCGAATTTGGAATATGAATTTGGGATTTGATTGTGAATGTTTTGCCGGATAAGAATCGTTCTAAGACGGTTTTTTGAATTTTGGGACGGCTCTGTTTGTGATGAGATGACCGTTTGTGGTTATTTACTAAGTACATTGTCCTGTGTTGTGTTTTTAAATTGGGAATTTAATTAACGAGTGTAATTTTCTTTTCTTACATCTCTACCAACAACTTCGTACACGCCTTCCCTCCACAGAGACAAAACTTGTAACGCAGTGTACTGTATTCAAGTCCACCCAAGAGCTCATTCAGCGCGGACGCTCTGCGGCGAGTATTTGCCTGCCTAAAATCGCGCCAAAAGCCCCGCGCTGCGCGGCGTCCACCCGGGCGTCGCGACGCGTTTCACGCCCCGCGGCAGCGTCGCGACGCCTCGGAACTCGTTCCCGAGCGGCTGCCTCCCCTTCCACACCCCGCTCTGCTCCGCTCTGCTCCGCTCCGCCGACCTGCGAAACGGGTCGAGGCCGTCGCTGCCCCGATTCGGGTAGACGGCGGCAGCTGGCATTGTAGCGCAGGACGGGAGAATAAAAATTGTGTGTATACATGTACAGACGACTTCGGATTCAGTGAACTCGGTTATAGTGAACCCTCGGATGTAGTGAACTAAATCTCTGGTCCCGTTTCACTTGCACTACAAATAACCCAAGATTCGGTGAGTGAGCCTGAACCTCGGTTATAGTGAACGTTGGAAATGCAACGTCCTGGAAATTAAAATCCTGGAAAAGTGATGTTTCATTTGGCGGTTGCGCCGTCCCGCTTCCAAAAGCATCTCCGAGAGCCTTCGGGGAGTGGGGCGGTGTTCCAACGGTGCAATAGACATTGAAGGCTATCAAGACTGCATTAAAGGATTTAGAGAAATTACTAATGAAAAAAGTAAGAAGCAATATATATATATATATATATATATATATATATATATATATATCGTTTTAATTTACATCATTTACCTTAAAACTGTTATATACTTAACCCGTTCCGAATATATAGAAAACTATGGGCGCCAGGAACAGGTTACGATAACTGATAATTAAAACCAATGCCTCCACAGCTAATCTTAACGAATGGATAAATGTCCGTCTAGCTGGGTCAGTGGGTCACGTAATGGATAATCGCCTAGATATCCGATTATTTGATCTGCCAACTGTACAGTATGGCGAGGAATCTGAAAGGAAATAATTATATATATCTCTAACTACTTATCAGTTGTGATTGACTAAATGAAAATCATGTTTTCATTTCCAAAAGAAAATTTAACAATTTATTGACTTGTATGGACAATTATTCTGCCTTTAGGTCAGACTCGTTTAAAAGAAAACCTTTGTACTGCAGTACTTATCTAAATGTAATCTTGACCGACGGCGCCCCGCAGTATCTTCTCACTTGGGTGGTGATAATTCCAAGTCCAGCTTCTCTCTTGTAATCTTGCGACGCTGCCGACGAATCCAGCCCTCACTGCCTCGAATATCTACCGGTTCTTACTCAATATTCTCAGCTCCTAGTTCTCCCCAACTACGTGGTAAAACATTAAAGTTCAAAGTTAAAGAAAACACCGCAATATAAAAAAACTTTCAAAGTCCCAAGCGAATTTAAATGCTGCACATCAACTTTGAGTCAACTTTTAACCATTGATTCTGACGACAAACTTACAAGTCCCACTCCCCTAATATTAAACTCGCGAGCGATCCGCACCACTCGACGGCCTCTATCAGAATGTCATTTACTCCTCCGTTTTTAGCCCTCCAAGCCTCGGTATCATCCTTCAGTTTAAATTTTTTTAAACAAAACGACAAACTTCCGTCATAAGTAGACAGTCTATTCTCCCTTAGCCAATCCATCCATTTCTTACCAAATCAAGTAGCCACGCTCTCGATAGTCATTCCTTTCTAAACCAATCCCAAATTATCTTACATTTCTGACTAGCCAGCGCCCCCACATGTTCAAGGCCTGAATGCAGTTTATTGACCTTGCCAACCACTACGCCGGCGTTGCTAAGGCTGTATATTCCCATTTGCCTACCCTTTCAACCCAACCCATTTACAGCAAATGTTACAGTCTAAATATATGATATATATATATATATATATATATGTATATATATATTTGTTGATGCGACCTTTATATTTATATATATATATATATATATATATATATATATATATATATAAAGGTTGAGGTGGCGTTGAACGATTTGGCTGGTTGTTCATGTTGCCGGTGAAGTTGGTTGGGGGCTCGCCCCCTAAGTCGGGTTGGACCGCGCTAACATTGAGGTTGGTTGAGCGGCAGTGGTTGTTCTTGAGGGCATGGAAGGGATAGAGGGATTTCTGGTGCAAGGTTGTTTGTTCCAAAGGTTGGTTTGTGGGGAATAAAGATGATGATGAAAGGTTGAGGTGGGCGTTGAACGATTTGGCTGGTTGTTCATGTTGCCGGTGAAGTTGGTTGGGGGCTCGCCCCCTAAGTCGGGTTGGACCGCGCTAGCATTGAGGTTGGTTGAGCGGCAGTGGTTGTTCTTGAGGGCATGGAAGGGATAGAGGGATTTCTGGTGCAAGGTTGTTTGTTCCAAAGGTTGGTTTGTGGGAATAAAGTTTTATTCTTGCTTTATTATTTGTGTATTGAATAATTTACATATATTGATGATCTAAAGGGTATTTTGGTAGTAATTAATATTATACAATTAAGGTAAATTAGATATGGTATTTCTTGAAGTATTGGTGAAATGCGTGCCAGCTGCCGCGGTTAGACGTGAAATACAAGTGAATATTGTTGATTAGAAGTTAATTGTTATTATTCATAGTAATTTTAATTAATTTTGGTGAAATAAGTAAGTTAATATTTGTTTGATTGTTAAGATGATGAGGCTTTGAAATATAATGATAGACTAGGATTAGATACCCTTTTATGTATTATGTAAATAGATGAATATCGGGGTAGTAATAGTTATGGTCTTGAAACCCAAAGAATTTGGCGGTGTTTTAGTCCTTTCAGAGGAATCTGTTCTGTAATTGATAATACACGATTTATGTGACTTGATTTTGTTATCAGTTTATATACCGCCGTCAGTAAGATTATCTTGTGGAGAGTATTAAATTTCGTTATATTTTATTTTATATTATGTCAGGTCAAGGTGTAGCTAATAGTTAAGTAGAAATGGATTACAATAAAAATATTTATATGGATAATAGTTTGAATAAGTTATTTGAAAGTGGATTTGATTGTAAATTTAGTATAGATTGACTAATTGATTAGGGCTCTAGAATGTGTACATATCGCCCGTCGCTCTCGTTTTAAGATGAGATAAGTCGTAACATAGTAGATGTACCGGAAGGTGTATCTGGGATGGCAAAGTAGAGCTTGTTAGTGAGCATTCCATTTACATTGGAGGGGTTTTTGTGCAAATCAAATATTTTGATGATATTAATGTTATTGTCTTTGTTAAAAAAAAGTATTTTTTTATTATTTATTTTAGTATTGTTTAGGAATTTATTGGAATTATTATAGTTTAATTTTACAGTGATGGATATATGAAAGAATTGAAACGTTTATTTGAAAGTAGAAGAATGATTGTACCTTTTGTATCAGGGTTTATTAAAAATAATTAATTTATTTTTTGTTCTCGAATTGAGAGGAGTTATTTATTTATGATTAATATTGTTGTATAAATATATTTAATTAATAAATGGTAATGATATGTTATTCGTTTCTCAAGATATCTAGTTTCTCAAGATGGGAATTTAATTTCGATTTTTTATTATAATACTTATTAATATGTATGTCGTATATATTTATATATATATATATATATATATATATATATATATATATTATGAATATTATTTAAGAGTCTTACTGATCTGGGGATAAGCTTGGATTTGTGAATTAAATATTACATTATGTTAATGGGATATGAGCTTTAAATTAGTTATTGTTTGTGAGTTTGTTATAAATTATTTATATAGGTAATTTATATAATTTAGTGTATTAATGTTATATATTGAGATATTAAAGTTAACTTATACTTTAAGTAATGATGATGTAATTAGTAGATGATTTGTTGATTTTAATATATTGATTATTTACTTTAAGGAATTAGGCAAAATTAGTTGTTCGCCTGTTTATCAAAAACATGTCTTCTTGTTTTGATTTGAAGTCGTGCCTGCCCACTGAGGAGTTGAATGGCCGCGGTATATTGACCGTGCAAAGGTAGCATAATCATTAGTCTTTTAATTGGAGGCTGGAATGAATGGTTTGACGAAATAATAACTGTCTCGGAGTGATGTATTGAATTTTACTTTTGAGTTAAAAGGCTCAAATGAAAATAGGGGACGAGAAGACCCTATAGATCTTGATAATATTATATTGAAATTTATGTTTGGTGGTTTTTTATAGATGTTAATATATTGTATTTGGTTGGGGTGACAAGAGAATAATTTAACTTCTTTATGTTTAACTATGATGATTGGTTAATTGATCCTGTATTATGGAATGAAGATAAAGATACCTTAGGGATAACAGCGTAATGTTATTGGAGAGTTCATATTGATAATAAAGATTGCGACCTCGATGTTGGATTAAGAAGATTGTTAAGTGCAGGAGCTTAATATATTGGTCTGTTCGACCATTGAATTCTTACATGATCTGAGTTCAGACCGGTGTGAGCCAGGTTGGTTTCTATCTCTATTTATAGTTATGTACTTTAGTACGAAAGGATTAAGTACATTAAATAATTTATTATTTGGAATTATATTAATTACTATTTTGGCAGAAGGAAGTGCAATGAATTTAGAATTCATGAATGTAATAATATTACATATAGTATTGTTAAATTATATTATAAGTTTAGTTTGTTATATTGTTTTAGTAATATTTGTATTGATTGGTGTGGCTTTCTTGACTTTATTAGAGCGTAAGGTTTTGGGTTATATTCAGATTCGTAAAGGTCCTAACAAAGTTGGTATGTTGGGGATTCCCCAACCTTTTGCTGATGCTATTAAATTATTTTGTAAGGAGCAAACTTATCCTATAATGTCTAATTATATAATATATTTTATATGTCCAGTAGTTAGTCTATTTTTGTCTCTTTTAGTTTGATTAATTTATCCTTTAGGTTATGAATTAATTTCTTTTGATTTGGCGTTATTGTTTTTTTTTGTTGTACGGGGATGGGAGTATATTCTATAATGTTGGCTGGTTGGTCATCTAATTCTAATTATGCTTTGTTGGGAGGATTACGTGCTGTAGCTCAGACTATTTCTTATGAGGGAAGTATGGCGTTGATTTTATTGAGATATATTGTTTTAGTAGGGGGTTTTGGTATGAATTTATTTTATATTTATCAGTCATATATTTGATTTCTTTTTCTTTGTATTCCGTTGTTTTTTTGTTGATTTTCTTCTTGTTTGGCTGAGACTAATCGAACTCCTTTTGATTTTTCTGAGGGTGAGTCAGAATTGGTATCAGGTTTTAATGTGGAATATAGAAGAGGTGGTTTTGCACTAATTTTTATGGCAGAGTATTCTAGAATTTTGTTTATGAGAATATTAACTGTTTTAATTTTTTTTGGTGGTGATTTATTCTCTTTATTATTTTATTTTATATTGGTTTTTATATCATTTGTTTTTATTTGAATTCGTGGAACTTTGCCTCGTTTTCGTTATGATAAGTTGATATATTTGGCTTGGAAGGTATATTTGCCTGTTTCTTTAAATTATTTGATCTTTTTTTGTTGTTTTTCGTTTTGAGTTAGTAATGTAGTTTGTTGAGATATTTTAGGAACAAAGTTAATAGAATGTTTAATTCTATCTTTTGTTTTCAAAACAAATGCTTTAAAGCTTATTAACTTATTCAATAAGTTGATCTCATAATTTAAAGGTTAATGGATTAATAAGGAAGTATAAGAAGTATCTAACGGTTAAGATTTGTCCTGTTAAAATGTATGGTTCTTCTACTGGTCGTGCTCCGATTCATGTTAGTAGAATTACGATTGAGGTGTAAATTCAGAATAGTAATTGATTGATAGGATAAAATTGTATACTTCGAAATTTGTTGTTAAATGAGAATGGTATAATGAATAGGATGGCAATTGATATTACTAAGGCAATTACTCCCCCCAATTTATTAGGAATTGATCGTAAGATAGCGTATGCAAATAAGAAGTATCATTCGGGTTGAATATGGATGGGGGTTACTAATGGATTAGCTGGGGTGAAATTATCGGGATCTCCTAATAGATAAGGGTTTATTAATGATAAAATGGTTAAAAGTATTAATAATACAATAAATCCTGTGATGTCCTTAAATGTGAAATATGGATGGAATGGAATTTTATCTAGATTTCTATTAATTCCTATAGGATTATTAGAACCTGTTTAATGGAGAAATAGTAAGTGAATTATTACGAATGCTGCTACAATAAAAGGAATTATGAAATGGAAAGTGAAGAATCGAGTTAATGTAGCATTATCTACTGCAAACCCTCCTCATACTCATTGTACTAGATCAGTTCCTAGATAAGGGATTGCTGATAAGAGGTTAGTGATGACTGTGGCTCCTCAAAATGATATTTGTCCTCATGGTAAGACATAACCTATAAAAGCGGCAGCTATTACTAGAAATAAGATTAGGATACCTACTATTCATGTGTGTATTAAATTGTAGGATCCATAATAAATTCCACGTCCTACGTGTATATATAAGCAGATGAAGAAGAATGACGCTCCATTAGCATGTATAGTTCGTAATAGTCAACCAAAGTTTACATCTCGGCAAATGTGTCTAATTCTATTAAATGCTATATTAATATCAGCGGTATAGTGTATGGCTAGGAAAATTCCGGTTGTGAGTTGAATAATTAAACATAATCCTAATAGGGATCCAAAGTTTTATACTTTATATATATATATATATATATATATATATATATATATATATATATATAAAGGTCGCATCAACTACTCGGTCATTAGCGACCAATATTGGCAGTAACGTTATGACATGATGACTCGATATGGTGATGATAGGGGGTGAAAGGACGAACACATACAACCGTGCCCGAGGCGGGACTCAACCCTGCGACCCCACGGTCCAAGACCACTACGGCACTACTGCCTTAGCGATCTCGGCCACGGGGCCAGCCATTTAATATATTTTGCTGTATCTCTATGTTAATGAAATCAGTCGTTATGGAGAAATTCTATTTAATTTTGACATCATGGGATATAGTGAACTTCGGATATACTGAACCAAAAATGTCAAGTTCCCAGACGTTAGGGTCAGATTAATCCGCATGAGCCAGCTAGCGGTGTTCCCAAGTCTGAGGCCTGTTTTTATTTACTATTCACGCCTGGGGGTAAGCATTTGGCGAGCATGATGCATTTCCATCACCGCTCTTAGTTTTTTGTCCTGGCTTTTCCTTTCGCCGCGGAGCTATAGAAACCTAGACGATTTGTATTCGAAAGCTTCATTATCATTTGTTTCATTTTTGCCTCCACTGGGAATCGAACCGGGGAGCGCCTTGGTACCTAGCGGTTAACATGTTCTAAATTGGTATTCTGTTGATTACGTACTTCGTGATCGTTCAAAGAGACTGCATTTAAAAGATTTCGTTTTGTCTCAGGTAGTTTTCCCCAGAGTGCACGCCTGTGTGATAGTATCTGAAGGGAATAAGGAGTTCGCATTTTTAAACATCAAACAAAAATCAAATGTAAATTCACATACAGAGTGTTCGGGGAGGAACATACATACACATCTCAGAGGTCGAATTGGACCACAAAATACTTGGTACCGAGGCAACCACGGCGCCGGCCAATGCTCATGTTTCAGTCACGACAACCACGTCACTCTGTTATTCAAATTTCATTGTATTTATATTTTGAGAACATGTACTCAACGAATTTTTTATGACGAGACACCTGTGAGGTAAATGCTTCCATTTAAGGGAGTGTGTGCACGCCCCAGTGGACAGAACTGTCGATCTTCTGCGCATGCACAGATGTACTAAATTGATGCAAAACTAAAAATGCACATGCACAGGAGATCGATAGTGCATTAACGTTTGGGGGGACAAAACCTCCTTATTTATTCGGAAGTTAACGTTATCTTAAACACCGTCAATATACTCGCACAATCATATCTCAAACGCTGTGTTGAACAACCCTCTTGAATCATTGTTAAACGCACCAACAACTTATTGCCTTGCTGCGCCGTTACGTCGCGAGTGTTTTTGTAATCCCCGCGCGCACGCGAGCACCCGCGCCGCCGTGTCCGTGCGCGCACGGGGACGAATCAGTGTTGCCAGATGGTCGTAAGTATTCCCCACTACACAGCTCTGCGGAAGTCACCAAACTGACAAAAAAATCAAATAATGATTATACTGCGATTTTCGTAACTTTGTCCCTGACAGGAATCAGCTGTTCACGGTTTCATCCAATAGGGAGCTTGAACGTCACCATAGTGACGTCACTATCGCGAAATATAAGCTCCTGATTGGATGGCAGCGAAACGGCTGATTCCTGTCTGGGACAAAGTTACGAAAATCGTAGTATATTTCATGTTTAAAATATATGGGGAGTTTTGGAAATTAAAGTAATACGAAAAATATTATTAATTACTTATAATTATATTTTTATTTTACAGCAAACACCAATATTTTTATAATATAAAAATGTGTATTACTGGTTTATAAAAATTACTAGTTCAATTAAATACTTAATTAACTGGTAAAATGTTTAATAAATACGACAATCCTTTACTTTCTCAGAACGAAACAAATGTCAGTTACAACATTGTTCGAATTCGAGCCGACTCTTCAAATAATCTTTTTAGTACAAAATCGAATACACCATGAGTCAGAGATGTTTGGACTTTATATTATTTTAGATCATCAATACACGATACAGATATACAATTACAGGGGTACTACGGAGAAAAAGGTAGTGTAAGAGTTATGAAGCCTAAGAGATAAGAGGAAACTTTGTATTATTCGTTCTAATGATTGAAACAGAGATACAGATTTTGATTTGAATGAATCTAATTTATTCAGTTTCGTTTAAGTTCTTCTATTTGTTTTTTGACAAAAATAGAATGTTTCAAAACTATAATGAAAGTAAAATCCCCAACAAAAATAGAATGTTTCAAAACTATAATGAAAGTAAAATCCCCAACAAAAATCCCTAAAAACGTTTCTCCGCCAAAATTCCACTAAAGAGAAAAAAACAAAAAACAAAACAAAACAAAACAAAAAAAATCAAATTTAGTGATAAAATCCCCAACGTGGCAACACTGGGACGAATCGCCGCCGTAACCGCCTGCCCGTGCGCGCGCGCGCGTCGTAAAAGGGCTGAGGGCGGCGCTGCGTGCGTGACCTCCGTGCGTGTTGCGCGAGGATCGGGGAGCGGGAGGGGATGGGGGTGGGGGTAAGTTGCGCTCATCCATCGCGCGCAGGCAGGCGAAGGGAGGGCAGGGGCCTCCGCCACTCGCAGCTGCGCCAAGCCCCACGACGGAGGCGGGGGCGGAGGCGCAGGCGCGTGGAATCTGATTGCGCAGCCAACGATGAGGTTTGTTTTGTGAGGTTAGGTTTCATGGTTACATTTATTTCTCACTAGCGGACCCGGCAATGCTTCGCTAGTCAGTGGCGGATCCAGGAAGCTACCCCCCTCCCCCCAAAAAAGACCAATAGTTTTCGTTCGTTATACCGTCTATTTGGCAAAATTGATTTAAATATTTAGGTTAGAATTAAGTCATTATTTAAAAAAATAAAATTGTTTAGTATAAGTACACTACAAAGAATATATAATGTAAAAAGAAATGTGTATTATTTAACAAAAAATATTGATGCCCCCCCCATGATGGATCCGCCCCTGTCGCTAGTGTATTACACATCACACACACACACACACACACACACACACACACACACACACACACACACACACACACACACACTACTGATCACGTGATTGTTATTCATGTTTTACGCTACGCTGTGCAAAAACTCTTAATAGATGAAAGACTTCTTCGCCAGAATGGGTTTGTTCTACGTCCAGGTTTGGAGATGGTTTTCAACTATCCTATTGTTAAAAAACTCTTCCTCAAATTCGGGCATGCGTTCGCTGTGACAGCGTCTTGGAGAAATTTGATGTATTTGTCCGAGATTCAAGTTAGAATTCCGGCCGATGTTTCACAATCGCAGGGGGAAAATACTTGAATGGAATCAAGACGCGCTTAATTCGTAGGGGTGTTTGCGACTAAAACTAACGGATGTAACCGAACAAAAACTTTCTAAAACAACCGGAAGACTGAAAGTAGGTTCGCTTGAGCTGCCAACCAGCATAAAGCAAATCGAAATGTAGGAAATGGAGCTTTGTTTGCTTGGATTCCTCTTTTCTCTTTTCCGCTGGATTGGAGGCATATCAGCCAAGTCAACTATAAATACTCCCTGGAATACGAAACGAAAACTTCGTATTTCACAAAATAAGTTTTCGAACAGAATCTCATGTCAAACGTCTTACAGCCATGCTGTTCAAAAGCAGAAATTACTGTAGCATCGTCGTTTCGTTAAACGGAAAGCTCATTCTATTCCACAGTTTATTTTTCATCTGAAGATATTTATTTTGGGGCTGTTGCGTAACATACTAATGGGGTTTGTTTTTCTGACAGACCTCCCTGTCCTGGTGGTGGGCGTCATGAGAAGCTTCCCAGAAACTTCCATGTTGAATCGGAGGATTGTCCCCACAAGCCGGAAGGCACCGGAACGACATTGCAGTATTTTCAAATGGGAACGTTTGTGATTCGTAAAGAACCAGCCATACGTTCCAAAATTTAGTTTTCTCAAAGAAATCCATTTATGAAGTCAAATACAGTCAAAGAACAATAAACACAGAAAATGAAGAAATGAAAGGGAAAATATTGTGACTTTACTAATATGAGCAAACTACTAGAGACACGAAAAAATGAAAATATTCCTTTGTTCCAAATATTCAATAATCCTTTGATGTAATAGTAGTTGTTGTAATTTCTTTTATTGTGTTATATTGTAAATTGTTTTTGAATTGTAAATGTAGATGTATTGTAAACCTGTAGTCTTAAGGTTACCATCTGGCAATCAGACAATTGCAGCCACATAAATATATTATAATGAAAAATGAACGTTTGAAGGTTTACTAAATCATTTGATAATGAAAAAGTTCGTCTGAGATGATTCTAATCATGCGTTAATATTCTCAGGATAGGACTAAAGCGATCTTCTTCTTTATATCGTAAAACTGCCTAGAACATCAACATTACGTGGGACTGACTTGTTCTTTACAGCCCATTTGCATTGTTTCATTCACCTGATAACAAAAACGCTGTAATGAAAAAAGTACTCGGAACTATTAGTTTTTAACCAGTTCCGGGCTAACAAGTTCCAATCAACTGTTGTGGGATCTTCTGACGCTTCTTCCTTCTATTTTCCACGAGGGTATTTACCTACGAAGTCTTGTTTTGTGAACTTCTGTGCGTTTTGGACAGTCATTCCGTCTTATAGGACGTGGTTTAATTCTGAAATGTTGAAGTTTTCTCTATTATCCTCATTTTTGCCTTGTCATCTCTTGCACGTGCATCCACATGTGAAATGAATGAAATTTTATTTTTGTGGCTTGTAGTATGATTAAAACCAACATTATCATAAAATGTGATTTTTGTGATTGTGTCTCTGACGATACTGTCGTTCATTCGGGCGGGTGTGTTGGTTTGCATTACGAAAGTGGTTGCCCAAAAGTTCGCTCTAAATTGACGCTCTCAATTACATTTCATTCAGAATAAAGGTATGAAATATAATACTCAGTAAGTAATTACAAATGTTGAATTAAAAAGGCAAAATGCTCGTTAATTTCAATTTCTCATCGTGGAAGAGAATTTCTCATCGTGGAATACCATTAACCTGAGATAACGGGAAAAAGCTAAACGCTCTGAAATATGTTTTCTAATAAATGGAAATTGCTACTACTTTCTTTGTATTGTACTACACGGCACTACGTAAAATATTAATATTCTGATTTGTATTTAGCCATTGTAGGTACTGTAAAGGGCAGTTGGCCTTGGCGCCTTTAGAACCCGGGGCGCCTAGTGGGTGACCCAACCAGGAACCCGCGATGTAGTTAATGAATTCGGCTCGCGAGGCAGGTTTCGCGGTCATGAACTTTGACTAGAACCATCCGATCGTTCGCCTGGATGACCGAGGGAAACCACGAAAACCCCGGTCAGGATGGCCGCCACGAGAATTGAACGTGGGCCTCCCGAGTGCGAAGTCAGCGCCCTACGCCCTGAGCCACTTCGCTCGGTAGTATTCTGAATATCCAATGTCCCAGACGCATAATTTTTTAATTTTATTGCTACGTTTAAATCTTTTCGAAACCCATGTAGTGTCAGAGGGGTCAGGCAGTTTACCACTTATCTGTGGTCTTCGACGTTTGTCCGAGATTTTCTAAGCCAGTGGGAGATGTGTGACACGAGGATGGCCGATCATGTCATCATTCGGCCCAACGGGAAAGATGGGAACAGGATTGGGTAGGAGGGATCGCAAGAGATCTTCGTCCCCGTAATGAAGGTGCAGCTTCGTCATCTGCCCGGAATTGATCGGAGTAAACTTAGGTGACAACAGATTTTCGGGGTAGACGAAATTATTATCTTGGCTTCGTCCCAGCTATTTGCCTCTAATCGAAAACCTTGCCATCGTTGAGACTCGAAACATAGTCCCTCGCGCTCTCCATTTCCGAACTTGCGTCCCACTAACGACTGGTGAATTTACTTGCACCCAGGACAATATATGGAGAGCAACAGAATAAAATGCATTGACTCAATTATGCATTTGAATTTGGATGAAAGCGATTTCTTGATCTTCTTCTCTTTCTGAACGTGTGTGTGTGTGTATATATATATATATATATATATATATATATATATATATATATATATATATATTTCTACAGTTGGGCAGATGACGAGTGGCAGAATGCAAAAACATGAAAATACAATTACAATTACTGTTACAATTAAAATTTTAAAATAAAAAACAATATATACAAAAAATCAATAAAAAAAACAATTAATCTTTCTCTTTACGTGGCACATGCAGATGGCATTTACATACATATACTATAAATGAAAATACGTATATACCAACATTTAGATGAATAAACTCACATATTACACATATATATTCATACAATCTTACACGCTTACATACGTACCTAGACCTATGGCGCGTCGCATTCACACAAACCTGCACCTATTCACTCATAATCATATTCAATCAGTCATATGGACAAACTTTTTTTTTACCTAACACCACAATATAATGATATACTATAATTATATTAATTATTATTTTTCAAACACGTAAACACTCGTCGAAGACCGAGCTCCGTTGTTGCCTGAAGGAACAGCGTGGCCTGGTGCAACGGCGACTACTCTCGCCTCTCGGGGCCTCGGGGGCCATTATTTCGTGGCGTGCATGGGCCCCTAAGGCCAGCTCTGGGGCTTCTGCGCCTGCGGACAACGTTCAAGAGGCTCGCCGAGGCACTCGAGTGCCGCAAGGCCCCCGCACAGTGAGCAGTTTCTCTCTCAAGGCGGACGAAAAGACGGCATGCGCATGAGCGCTATGTATCGCGGAAGACACGTGGCGTCTCCACTACGTTCCTTTTTTTAAAAATTTTATTTTATTACTTGAAATGATAATACATGGTTCAGTAATAATACTTTTTCACATGTAATTCTTCTGGCTTACATTTAACCTAACCTAAAAACTATTTCTAATCTACCTACAAAATTGGCTAAGGATACTCATTGAAAACCTACGCTTAGTTTCCATCAGAAAATATATTGAGGAAGGTGTGTGGAGGATGTCTATTGCGGATTCGGGTCGGAAATTCGTTGAGTGTGGCTAGGTTGTAGTGGGCTATTTGATTTATTGAAGATATGTTTGAGAAGAAATTGTTGGAGAGATGAGCGATGTGATGATTGATGGTTGGTAAATGTAATTCTCTATGTAGTTGATCATTTGAAATGAACCTTGGGGCTCGAGTGGCTAATCTTAAGAATTTGTTTTGCATTATTTGGATTTTATTGATGTTTGTCTGTGAAGCGTTCATCCAGATGGGACAAGCATACAGCATTAGAGGTCTGATTATTGTCTTATACAGGGCGATGGCATTGTTTAAAGAGAGAATGCTTTTGTGATTTAGTAGTGGTTTTAGTTGAATTAATTTGATTTTGGTTTGTTGAATTTTCGTTGCTATGTGAGATTTCCAGGTTAATCTAGTAATCTTATAGTAATCTCTCTATATTCCTATTTAAAGTCCTTTGAAAGTTTTCCGAGTCTGCAGGACACCTCTACCCAGCTGAGTCGTAATTGAAGGCGCAACCAACTGGTTACGTTGAACAGTCTCCTCAAACCATCGCGTCGATGTGCTTCAAGCAGGGACACTAAGCTCGCCCCAAATTAAGTGAATCGCGGAAGCCGACGCATTGTGGCAGAACGTCGTGGGACAGTTCGCCAGCGAAACAACGGTTAATTACGTTTGCAAACCGTGCTCGTAGGTGTAGATGGCCCTTTAACCCGTCTCCATCCCCTCTACCTGTCTCGCAGACCGAAGTCACAGTTCTTGTTACCACCTCGTCTATTCTTTGACCCTGGTGAGTAAGCTGATAAGTCAAAAAGAAATACAGGAAAGCAAAAAACAACTTTAAACTAATGCTGTAAATGAGGGATTAATGATATTCAAACAAAACCTGCACACGAATAGTTTCGTTTTAATATCACCTTCATTCGAATACCATTAATCCCTGATATACTTCAGTTGAAGGTTGTTTTTTGCTCTCCTGTAAAATTAAATATTTATGACTTATCAGCGTCTTCACCGGGATCAAAGAATAGGAGAGGTGGTAACAAGAACTGCGACTTCGGTCTGCGAGAAGCGTCGTCCGCCCAGCTGGAGGAGCGTCGCACTGCGCGTCTTGGCACCTCCCTCCGCATCTTCTCCGCCGCCACGCGTGAAATATACCGCAGCCTAGTGCAAAAACTGCAGGCGGCCTGCACTCACGACCCCGCCCTCCGACAGCGGCCGGCGGGGGGGGGGGAGGAGGAGGGAGCGGCCGATGTGAGCTGGGCCTCGCAGGGGCGTTTGAATATTAAGTCAAGTGCGTCCCCCGAATTACGAGAGGGCCCCGAGCTCCCAGTTACTTTCCGCGTCATTTCCTGCTTAAGCACTTCGCTGAGTGCCCCCGCCGCCGCCTCACTCTGGCCTGAATCGGGCCGAAACGTGGCCGTGCGCGTAAACGCTTTTAAACCTTTATTTGTTTATCATTATTTATTATCATTATCACTTCTTGCAACTTCAGAAACGTACAAATTAAATTTTCGTATTTTTATAAATATTAGCACTAATGGCAGTTTTGAAAATTAAACGTTTCATTCGAATATAACTTCTTGCCCGCTATAGCGATAGATATTACTAATAGATTTATAAATAGTCACAACCCTTTCATGTGTATTTTTTAAGTAGCCTATACATCAGACCTGCACAACGCCTGCTCCCGCGGGCATTCTGCACTTGCGGGCAGATCGTCTGCCCGTGGCAGCGCCGAAAGTGCAAGTAGTGGGGAGTAGGAAGCTTTGCGGGGAGGGGAGACGTCTGACGTAGCACGACGCGGCGCGTAGATTGAATGCCTGGGCGTCTAATAATAATCCATACTTCAAAATTAAATGCCCATTTGTTTAAATGGATTATATCTAGTATTTCAAGTTACCAGGGTCATAATTCACTGTTTACGTTCTGTGCACTACTGTATATCCACCACTGTATGTATTTTCATTTTCTATTTTTTTAAAGAAAATAACATGTTTATTGCGACTCTTAAGCATTATTTTAAAGCAATAGCTTTAAAATATATGCTTATATATAAGAAAAAATATTATTTAATTATATTTAACACAAAATTGCAATTTAATAATTGATTGTTTACCAGGAATGTTAAAATCTCCAAATCATAGAAAAATGAACAAAATCATGAGAGCAATCTCTCACATCAAGATTGACATAAAAATAGAATATGTGGCAGTTCCAAGAAGGGTAATGTTTAATAGCACATTTGTGACCATTTTTCCCCATTATGAAACTGAATAAAAGAGATCAACGAGCAAACTTCTGTGACGATATGTTACGGACAATCATAAGATAATTATGGGTATTGGTTAAATAAAATTCAAAGGGCTTTATATTTTTATTCGATCTTGTAAACGACTCTACACTCTTGTCAGAAATTAGAAAAGAAAATAACCATGTTTTTTAAGAACAATATGTTTTTGCTTTGAGAGAACCGTCTTATACAATTAAACATAGTTAATAAAAAATAGTTTATTGCTGTCATCATCAAACAAAAACAATTCAGTATCAAAATTTTGTGTTTAGCACAGCACTAAATTTGTGATTACATCGTAGCAAAGCGAATTACATTATAAGCCCTACAAGCAATTATAATACTTTGTGTCGAAATCTAATATGTATAATTCGTTGTAGTTTCATATTTCGCCCTGTCATATACCGAGAACAAACATTTGCAATATAATACAAAAGATAATATTACTTGAACTGTATATGACCGTCATGTTCTTGCCGATTGCTCTTTAAATTTACGCGCTAACGTTCGAGTTGTGCATTCTGATTGGTGGTCCCCTCTCCTAGATTGGGTCTCATCCCCACCCTTCATCGATTTTCTCATTTGCACCCGAGTTGCACGCACGCAGCTCCTGAGGTCAGTGAAAGTGCAAAATGCTGTGCAGGTCTGCTATACATACTTTTGTATAGCTTTTAGAACGTATTTCAACATTCGTAGGTTATTTTTTATTATTATTGAATTAATTAATCCGAATGCAACTGCAGTCTCTCACATTTGAAACTTGATTTAAGTAAATACACTTTGACGACAGGTTTAAAGAGAACATACACAAAAAAAAAAACAACGTCAGGAAATTAATGTGTGTAAAAGTAAACAATAAGAAGTATATTCTCGTAGAAATAAATTGCCCCGACCTGCTCTTTTGAGATTAGCGACCGTTTAAAGTTCCTTTTAAAAAAAAGTGGCAGCATTTTTCGCTAATGCAATGAACTAACTTTACCGTACTGTAAGTAAAAAATGTGAAAAAAACTGATCCTGGAGATCAAGATCTTTACAGCTCCTTCGCAATTCTCAACTGGGTGAACGCTCTCATTCAATTTTCACATTTCAAAAATAGTCTCAAATTTCACCAGCTATTTACCTCAGTTCGATACCCTAAAAGTATCAGTAACACCTTTGAATGGACATTAGTTGGAATTTGGAAAACAATATGTTGGGTATTGGACAATAATATGAAGGGCTATTCAGAAACGATGCCATTTCGTACCACTAGGGAAATCTTATCAGAGTGCTTAAAGGTGCACACACACATCGCATGCCCTGATGAACACACAAGCGTACACCCGCGCGAACTGTATACGGATGCACGATCTCACGCCTACGTAATACACATATCCAGAAGCATGAACGGGCGTTAAGAATTCTGAAACACTTTCTGCGCGCAGCCGACGACACGTAGAAAACCCTGCAACGACTTTCGTTCCCTTCCTCTTGCTGATCTCCATCTGCAAGTGCTTCTGCGCGGCGATCATCCAGTGGTCGTTGACTGTGGGCGGGGGGTGGGGCGATACGGAGACCTTCGCGTGCGGGGCGCGATAAACACAGTCCGTGGTGGAGCCTCGCGGGTGCCACAAACGCCACGGGGAGGGCGGGATGGGGTGGGGGGGGGTGAACGCGAAGGATAGCGCGCGGGTGGCGAAGAGGGCAAGGTCACGTGACTCCCTCCTTTCGTGACGTGGAGGAGTGCGCAACCTCGGAAGAGCATCTGCAAGTTAACGTGCATGCGGAGGACCTGAATACACGGAAAACTGCAGTTGCGAGGAGAGGCGTCCTTCACGATTTCAAAAAAATTTAAATGATATTGGGACAAGTGCCTAAACAAAAATGACCAATCCCATGGCTCCATTAAGTAGCAGTTGATTATAGCTCAATTACGAAGCAATTGATTATAGCAATTGATTATCCGTTCTTCAAATTTTTGTTTTCAGTGTTTGCTTTTGTTGATATTTTGACACGAAACACTAAAGTCAAAGTCAAAAGAATTTTCATTAGTCTTCGGAGGTTTAATTCTTGTCCATCTTGCTTGTAGGAAATAGTATGTCGTTACTAACTTTGTTTTTTTGAGAGGGTGTACATACAATTCAATATCACGATTGCGTTATCTTTAAAACCAGCCATGGTACTACATTGTAGACGTTCCTGACACTGCGATCAAAATTCTTTATACAATACGCTCCTCTTAAGAACTTCTTTTCGGGAAGAAGGATTATTGGAAGAGTGAAGGGAAGATAGATGGACCAACAATGTGACGACGCTAGTTCTAATGATTGAAGAAGAACCGTATTTTTTTAAATGTACTTTTTTAAATTTAAGTGCGCATCAACTACTAGGTCATTAGCGACTACTTATTGTATTTAACGTTATGGTATGACGATGAAACGATGTGGTGATGATAATTGGTGAAAGGACGAACACAACCATGCCCGAGGGGGGACTCGAACCCGCGACCCCACGGCCCGAGATCACTACAACGCTATTGTCTTAGCGATCTCGACCACGGAGCCGACAATATACTTTTTGTATGGTACTGTGATCCCAATGACGGTCCTTGTCATCATCCACAGATAGAAAGTTTCCGCGCTGGCCGTTGCGCTAAGGGGTCGCCTAGTGTGGGACGGGGGAGGAGGGAGCGAGAGGAGAGGGAGGGGAGGGGAGGGGGAGGAGAGCTACCCCTTCCGCACGCGCCGCGCCTCTCCGCCCTCGCAAGTAGTCTCTCGTAAGCCCCACGTGATGGACGAGCGAGGGCGCCAGCGCACACTTTCTCATTAGCGACTTATCGCGCCGCCGCGACGCCACGACCTCAGCGGCGAGGGCGACCCTGGGGGAAATGACGACGCGATTTTTCAGGGTGGTCACAGAGACCCGGCGGAGCGACGGACGGAGCAAGGCAGGGCTCTTTCGGTCTGATGGAGTCGACTCGCAAGGGGTCTGAAAGACACGGGAACACCACGGCTGTCGTTTGTAGGCACTATTATTTTAGCAAAACGTATCCTTGTGTTCTGTTAAAAAATGAAGAGAATCCCCTAGTAATAACATTGGCAGCTGCCACGAGAAAATAATTCAAATGAGAACGTAAATTTTGTCTTTTTAATGCAATGAAAAAACGTCATGATATATAGTATTGTCTCCTATATTATTTCAGTAGTATACCTTCCCTTTGCGGCTCTCACACGTAACCAATTTTACTAGATGAGGTTTTAAAGAAAGAGAATGTCATGGAAACGTGACGAATTGCCTTGTGACTTGAAAAATTTGAAGGATTTGTTTTAAAAATGCATCTAAATATTCATGTAAATTGCAACCCGCGATGCACATCACGATTTTTGAATCTATGTCGTTAAATATCCCCTAAAGAAGGCGTTCTAGGGCCTTAAAAACTAAAAGTTTGAGAAAGAAACTTTTCTCACACCCTAATCTACTGGACGAGATCTTGTTGACCATTGTATTACATTTTTGCTGGTACGACTGTTCTCGATTCTACTCCACCTGTTCAGAGCCTGTCTAATCTGCAACTGAATGTGAAATTACTAATTAATTGATATTCTATGCGATTGAATTACACGGGTGTACTTTGTTAGATAATAAAGTTAAATAAGAATAGTTTGTATTCACAAGGTTGTATTACATTGTTATCAGTTTCAAGGTGACATGTAATACAAGTGATGGAGGATAAGAGGGTCTTGAAGATAACACATATTACACGCTGAATAAGGAAACGGAAAAATAAGAAAGAGGGTGGGATATAACATGCGAGAGTTCTCGCACTGTTACGATAGTACGTTTTTATTTTGATAACGAAGACGATGAGATTTCAATGATGGAGAGCTTTGTTCCATTATCATTCAACATATTGACAAATTTATTTAATCACACGCTCATGATGTTTGACTGTTACTTCTTTCACTTCTACGACGATGAACAATCGGCTCATCAGTTATCTTAGTCGACGCGATCTTATATACTCGAGGAGTGGAGTTACTATTACTAATGAGGAGTGGAGTTAATAGTATATTAGGCAATAGTTATATGTGAATATTAGGCTTCATGACGCAACAGAACACACATCTTACAGCACACGTAGCAATATATTCGCCATCCACAATACTTGGGACTGGTCACATTAATCAAGTATCTTTTTGAATAATAAATAAATAAACCAATGAATAAATAAAGGAACATCTATGGGGCAGATTTTTTGTCAATGATGAAGTGAAATACCCTAATTCGAAATAATAAGTTCGAACTAATTCGAATTAATCAGTTCGAACTAATTCGAATTAATAAGTTGACAGTTAATACTAAGTGAGCTAAAATATCCTTGCGATGGTTTCTTCAGAGAAAATAGTAGTGAGCGACTGGAAGTGTGCAGCGATTGAAGGATAAATAATTCGGGGCTTCTATTAATCTTCCATAAAAATATATTTATCTTAAGTGAAGTAACAGGCACATCAATTGTTTCTCACTTTAAACACCAGCTAGGGAAAGTTTTCTCGCAATTTGAGGAGTCTAAGAGTGAATAAATCGAAAGTATGACAAGAGAGGAAATACGAAGTATTCGTAAGGGAGAAAGTAAAAATGTAAGGGAATGTCACAAAAGCGTCGTGAAATTGTTAGGAATTTCAATGCCTGTGAAGCTAATGTCGACCCTGTTATAGATGGCAGCAGCTATTACGACGACGATGGAGATTACAATGATGGACAGCCTGTGAAATTACGAAGAACGGGTAGGACGTTCGTTTTAATTTAGCGGGCACCGTGAGGCTTCTGGGACAGAAGGGCGACGGATGTAAGAGCACGTTGACGGCGATAGCGATGGCGATGGTGCGACGTAGGCTGTGTGATAGTGATAGTGACAGCGACAATGAGGATGGGGTGCCAGTGACTACAAGATTTGTGAGATTTCCGTGAAACTAAGACGACCCCCTACCGTCTTTCAGAATGACGTAGTGTGAGGATGCTAAGGCATTGCATTAACGGTGATCGGGATATATTTACTTCTGAAACCCCATTCTTTGTGGCACAACTTCAAATCATACGCAGTTTCAGTTCATGATCTACTTCTGTTCCTGATCATCGTCTCACGTTTCTTTTATTTAAGATAAAATGTATGCGTATCTGTGCGGGAATCTTCAGTGACTCTTGTGAGCACTGTGTGCAGCTCGTCAGGAGATTGCTGATTTGATAATTTGGTACATTAATCACAAGTGAATAATGTACCAAATCACCTAATCCAAAATTTCATCCGATATAGTGATTTCGGGAAGCATATTCTAGACAATTGTAATTGATAGAATAGTGCAGTTTGTTGCGATTTGAGTTAATGAAAAATCGATATTTCCCTTCGAGTGCATAAATCCTAACATGAATTCGTTGAACTTGCGAACTTACCCCATCTTCCTTAACTTTCCCTGAAACTTTGCAACGGTTCCAACTCACCGAGTTAACATTTTTGGTAACTTCTCTTATCTTCGAATATATCCTACATGGATTAAAAAGGACATTAGCTTGGTTAGATACAATTGGCGTTGATATTTAGTATATTGAATAAATGAAGTGAATTGATCCAGATGTCGTATGAGGCGCTCCTCGCTCCTACAACGATGAAATGTAACGCTACGTAATGAATGTAATCAATTTCATTAATCAATGTAATTACTGTAATGTTTAAGAACACTTACTTATGGAAAAGTAACATTTATGTAATTGGAATGCTTTAGTTCTTAAGTACACTGATTGTTAACGCAAACATGCACTACACCTTACATTATATTATAATATGATTATAATATGAAAATGAAGGAGATGCTATGGAATATTCTGAATTGCGGATGGATATACAGAGGCTCTCTGTAAACTTTAAATGCAAAGAGGTTCTGTCTTAAAATCCACCAACGCAGACATGTTCGACGTGACCCGAGGTCAACGTCGAATTCGTTATTTGGCCGAGACGCCAGGCGGCTTCTGAGGCACCAGTCAAAATCTGCACGTGTTCCGCGGACAGGTCAGCTTATCAGACCGGATGGAGTGGGTAGTATCAATAGCCCACACACGCAGGTGCCCCGAGCCGTGGACATGTGCTCAGCAGATAAAATGCTAAATAAGATATTCCATAGCCAACGGAGTTTCCCCCGCCACTCTAGGAAGCTCCCTCCACCATCATCCCTTCTCTCAAAATCTAATTATGTTAATAAGCTCCCCTCCACGGAGGCAATGCTATATATTCCACTGTAACCAAGCACACACTGACTGTGGCACTGCTCAACAGGAGAGTATACTGCGATTTTTCTAGGAAGGACTCTCAAGATAACTCAAATCCCATCTTCGCGATGGAATATGTCACGGCATTTCGCACCTTTCTCAGTCGTTCCGCTAGATTTCGCACGATTGCGACCGTACGAAGCAGTGCTTGCGATCATGCGACTTCTACCGACAAGACCGAGAAAAGACGCGAAATGCCGTGACATATTCCATCGCGAAGATGGGATTTGAGTTATCTTGAGACTCCTTCGTAGAAAAATCGCAGTGTAGACATCCTTTGAGTCAATGTCACGGTACAACAACTTTGTATAACTTTAGTTCTATAAAGAACTCTGTTATTATCAGAGAAACGCTCTCTTCGTTATTCTCCTCGTGCCCGTCTGGCACTACCAAGTCCTCATATCCAGGCGTCTCTTCGCCTGGGGAATCAGGAACTTAGTCTTTCTGAGAACTCACTTAAATCTAAATATTTGTTGCATTGCTAGTTCTGTAGCTTCTTCACGCTACCGCACCATCTTAGAGGCAACAGAGCGAAGCATGTTACACAGAATGAGTGTTGCGCCAAATGTTAATATATAATTCCTCATTAAAGAGCACAGTTGTCGATTCAACATAAGCTACTATCTTCAACTCCCATATTTAAATTTGACATCAGCACAGGCGAATGGTTCCTATCGAAAAGCATATTATGAAGATGACTGGACTTCTTTTTGGACTCCATTGTGATCGAGATATGTATTACTCGCGCAAATCTTTTTGAACGATGAATTGAAGTCGGAAACGAAATCGGCCACTAGATTTTATGAAGCAATGCCAATCTCTGGAGAATTAATAATGCCTTCGCAATTTTCTCAATAATTTGCTTTCCAACTTTCTCAGGAGTTCGAGTTTTCGCCTATGATGGATCTTCACCTGCTTCGGTAATTTCTTTAGATTTGTTTGGACAAAATCACGGACAGAGGTTCTCGTCTTAAACAGAAAATAGTTTCTATTTAGCGCCAGGGAAGATGTGTTTGGAAGGTTATTGTCAGTGCTCGCTGCGAGCATTCTCTTCAATTGTTTAAAGTACCAGAAAGGGGAAGCACGGTCATCGTTCAAGAAAAGTAGCGCGACCTCCACTATTAAAGGCACAAGTTATGTACATAATGAAACAAGAATGAATATTGTGTGAATGAAAATAACGAAGTTAAAAAAAATTTTTACCAAGACAGTGTCAAAGCGAAACTTTACTTAGAGCTAAGAAAAATAAAAAAATAAAAAATTTCGTTTCATTTAGGTATGCTATACTGCTACGTTAGTAACTAGTAAACTAGATTTAAGCTAAAATTAAGTTAATTTTAGTTAATAGAAAAAACCCTCCCTTTGAGCTGCTTAAACCGTAAGGCAGCAGCACACTGTATATCCATTACGACAAATAAATTCCCGCCTCCTCAGGGGTACTGTGGAGAGGAAGTAATAAAGGCACAGGCAACAACGATCCGGATCCCTGCTGCTGTTGACTGAAATAAGGAGTAAGAAAGTCTCATGATGCTGCGTTTCCCGGAGCGGAGGGGGGAGTTAAGAGGCGGACTAGCCGCCCAGCGGGGGCCCTGGCGGTCAGCTCTCTCCGCTCGCCACGGCGCCCTTCGCCCTGCGTCCTCCGGCCCTCGGCCCTCACCCCTCGCCGCCGCCGCCGATCGATGGGCGTCGCGGCGCGGCGCGGCGCGGGACCCAAACAAAACGCGTCGCTCCAACAACGGCGGCGGCGGCGGCGTCGCGTCGCGTCGGCCGCGCAGAGCGCTCGCGGGTCGATATCGACGCGTTCGCTCGCCTCGCCCCACCCCGCCACGCCACGCCCCGCCACGCCCCCTCGGGACTTGCAGGCGGCGGCGCCGGTGCGTGGAGGCCGGTGCGCAGCTCTGGAGGCAAGCGATGGCAATGTCTGTGACGAAGGCGGGCGAGGCGGCTAGGACGGCGGGGCGTGGAGGCAGGAGAATAGCTCTGGAGCGAGACATGTTGGGGCGATGGCAATGACAGTGACAATGGGGGTAGCAGGAACAGCAGTGCGTGGAGGCAAACGGTGGAGGCGATGGCAATGGCTGTGACGAAGGCGGGCGAGGCGGCTAGGACGGCGGGGCGTGGAGGCTGGAGAATAGCTCTGGAGCGAGACATGTTGGGGCGATGGCAATGACAGTTACAGGGTGAGCAGTAGGGATGGCGGGACGTGCAGGCCGCTCTGGAGGCAAGCAATGAAGGCGATGGCAGTGGCCGTGACAAAGGCGGCAAGGGCGGCGGTGGACAGTGGTTGGACCGAAAGTTGGAGAGGGTAGATGGGGGCGGCGATGGCAATGGCAATGACAATGACAGAGGAGAGCGGCAAGGACGGCCCGGCGGTGCGTGGAGGCTGGAGCGTAGGAGGGAGGGATGGCGGAGAGGTGGTCGAGGCGATGGCAATGACAATGGCGGCAGTCGGAGTAAATGACGGCTGTGGATGGACGCCATGGCAACGGCAGAGACAAAGGCGGAGGGGCGTCAAGATCTACGGGGTGTGGAGGCTGGAGTCTAGCTCTGGAAGGAGGGTCGGTGGGTGGGAGGCGATGGCAACGGCAGTGGTAGAAGGGGGAGGCAAGGACGGCTCGGCGGCGCGTGGAGACTGGAGCGGAGGTCAAGGCAATGGCAATGGCAATGACAATGGCGGTAGTCGGAGGCAAGGGCGGCGGAGGGTGGAGGCCGGAGTGTCGCTCTAAAGGCCAGAGAGACCGGTGCCAATGGCAATGGCAATGACAAAGGCTGCGGCGGGCGGCGGCGTCGGTTGCGGGAGCGGTGATGACAATAGCGACAGCAGCGGCGGGGCGTGGAGGCCGGAGCGTTGTTCGCGAGGCAGGAGCGCAGTGGCTGTGGAAGTGGCGGAGGCGGTGCGTGGACGCCCGAATGTAACTGTGGAATGAGGAGCGGCGGTACTTGGGAGCTGGAGAGGCGGAGGCAGGAAGCAGGAGCGGCGGTGGCACCAGTTGCCGAAGGTGTGATCGTCGTTTTAAATGGCGGCGGTGAGAGAAATGGGAATGATCGGAAAACAAGATACGGCTACAGTCCGGGACTCTAGTATCGCTCGCGATAGGATAGCTCGGGATGGAAGGGTGTCAGGGAACGCGGTGGCAGTTGTAAGTGAAGTGATATTGGCTGCGGCATTGCGAGTGGGAATGGTAGCAGCTCCTGGAAGGTCTGTCCGTGTGGCTGAGTCAAGGCTAGCTGGAGCCCACTCTGCAGAAGTCGAGTTGACTATTTTAGCAGAAACAGTGGTGCATGGCGTGCCGTAGCTCTGGAGGAGGAGCAGCGGGGATGGTGAAAAAGGCAAAGGCGATAAGTAAGGAGCGGATTTCTGGGATTTTGCATATTTTTGTTCGTTGCTTCAGTGCGTAGTTAAGTGAAATTTCTTAACATTTGATTAGATTATGATGCTATATAGATGAACATGTTTGTGTATATTCCTATTATTATAGGCGCATCGTTAAAATATAGACTTATCTATAAAACGTTTGATCGTCTCATATAATCGTTTTATTTGTAAGCGTTCATTGATTCGAAAGAGCTTGTCACAGTTTGCGTTTTGTTGCCTTGTTGTTTTCTATACACCATAAAATACTTGTGGAAATGTATATTTCTGAACATATTTTTTTAACCAGTCAGAATAAATATAACAAGACTTACAATTAACTTCACTAAGATGCATATTTACTTCAATTATTTCTCTCGCTAAGTAGGGTAGATTATTTTATAATGGCCCAAACACATATCTTTTCTTTCTAAGCATGCTTGCATTTTATCAAGAAAGGCTTATACAGGAAATGAAATATTGTTAATTTTAGTTGCATATTAAAGGGCTTATTTGAAAATTTTTAGGTCATAAATGCGTATTTTTTAAACCGTATTTCGTGATATTTTAGGGCATAAAAATCCTCTCCCTAGTGATAAGTCCCCACATGGAGGAGATATGCAAGCTTTGGAAGAATATTGCGGCGGTGGGCGTAGATTCATCATTCATTTATTAATTAGTTTCCTCCCGACGGCGGCAGGATTTTCGACACTAGCTTGACAGCTAGGCCGAATTGAGTCGCTGTCAGGAAGAGAATTCTTGCGGCCGGCTGCTGTGATCGGTAATTTTCCGCGCTTTCTTGATCAATACCAGGCGAATGCCGCAGCAGTACCCGAACAAACGGACCACGGACCGCGCGGGATCTTTCCTGCCTCTTCCTTGTCCTATCCTTTCCTCTTACACACACACACTAACATGCACTACACTACCACACATGTCGGGAGCTTAGGGCTTGTTCCGGCTGGGGCGGTGCTCCGCTGGTGGGAGATACCTTGTTGAGCGAAAACCCCGCTAGTCGACGGTAGGTCGGCGCCGGATCTCGCCATCCAGCGGGGAAAATATCAACGCCACCTCACGAGGAAAAAATGCACTACACTAACGGGACTAGTAACCTCTGAAGCTGACGCGCCCGGAATCACGATCATCAATCAATTAATCGTTTCCAAGCGCGTCAACGGCTAAGGTTTACGATTCGTCCTGTAAGCGTGGTGCATGTTTTGTCGCGGGAGGTGGCGGCGATCTCTTCCCGAATGACGAGATCCGGCGTCAACCTACACGTCAGCTCGCAGCGTTTTCTCTAACCAGGTGCAGTATGCCTTTAGCGGGGCGGTAGACGTGGCCATGGTGGTGGAGCAGGTGGCTGTGGCTGCTGTGGTGGTTGTGATCAAGCTTTAACAGGGAGGACGCCCCGGACAGTGGTCACGGCGGTGCGCGGTGCCTGAATTGTCGAATGAGCAGCGAGTGTCGAAATAAATCAAATAATGGCGTGAACAGGGGGAGGGGATATCGGTACGTGATAATAATTACGACATTTGTGAAGAGGTGAGTGGCCGGGTAGTAGCGTAGTGAAGATAGTGATTTTTAATGCAGATAATCGGGACGGGGAGGTCTTTGTTAGGGAAAAATATCGCGGATTGATAACAGATCCGAGATATCTATGCCTTCTAAATCAGCGAGCGAGGACAAATGGGGCCGCAGGTAAACGATTGGTGCCATAAATGCTAGTGAGTGCACGTCATGGGTGATAGTAGAGGCAGATGGAAGAGACGGAGAGGATTGTGGCCAATGAAGCAGCTGGGCAGTCGGTCAAGGAGTCATTGTGATGAAGAAGCAGTGATGGAGGATGGCTTTAATAATTGATGGAGGTAATAATACTGGAGAGAGGTGGTGAGAAATGCCATACCGCAGGGGCATGCTTCTCATCCAGAAACACCAAGAGTTTGGTTGTTAAGAGTGTGGTGGTTGCTAAACTATAATGATCATCCAGAGGAATATAGTGTCCGTGCTAGCAGGAAAACCTTTGTGAAAGATGACGCGTAAAACCAGAAGCTCTCGCCTGACAAGATTCGTGTTTCAGCTCCCAGTCCACCGCCCTCGTCAGCCCTTCACCGCCCCTGCCCCCCGCCACGCCGCGCGCACGGCAGGGCGTCACCTTTCCAAACGCCGCCACCGCCACCACCGACACCGCTGCCGCTGCCGCCGCCGCCGCCGCCGCCGCCGCCGCCGCCGCCGCCGCCGCCGCCGCCGCCGCCGCCGCCGCCCCCCCCGCCGCCACCGCTGCCACCGCCACCACCGCGACCGCCACCGCCACCGGCACTCCTGCCGCCACCGCCACAGCCGCCGCCACCGCCGCCACCGTCGCCGCCGCCGACACCACCGCCACCACCACCACCGCCGCCGCCGCGCACGCCCCCCTACCCGCCGCCACCGCCGCCCCCGTCACCGGCGCTGCGCGGCGCAGCGACAACCCCTCGCGGTGAACAGCCCCTCGGCTCACCTGGCGCCGCCGCAGCCCCTGCGGTCGCCCTCCCCCAGAGGCCCCGCCCCCGCCCCCGCGCCGTCACGGCTCCGGCGCGGCGCCGCCCTTAAACCTCTGGCGACACCTGCGACGCCGGCGCGGCGCGGCGCCCTTCCAGCCTTTCGCTCTTTGGCGGGGGCGCCCCGCCCCGCATCTCTCCGCCCTGCTCGCTCCGGTTCTCCCTGCTTCACTCCACCTGTCTCGACTACTGAAGCGACGGCGATAACAAACCGTCGATGTTCAAAATTAAAACGTCAATTTTAATAGGGAGTTTTTGCACGACGAAACGTTACTGCGATAGTGAGTTTATACGCGCCATTTTTTTTATTGATTTATGTTGGTTGTACATAGTTCAGTATATTTTCGACTTTACATATGTTTCAAGGCTTACGTGATAACTTACATTTAAAATTTACTTCTAACTCTTAAATCTAACATAAGGTTGAGGATGCCCTTTTGGGTCCTCTATTATGGTTCGAACTCGGAGAAGGTTTTCAGGAATATGTTGTAAGAATATCTGTTTTTTATTCTGGTGTGGTTAGGATTTATTGCGAGTCTGAAGGTTGCAAGGGAAGGGATTTGGGGTAAATAATGGTAGAAGTTGGTGGCTAGGTATGTAATATGATGTTCAATGGGTTCTAGGCTTAGTTCTTTATGAAGTTCATGATTGGTGACAAACCACGCTGCATTGGATATTGTTGTGAGAACTTGGTTCTGAATGGTTTGTAATTTCTTTAGATTGGTTTTTCAGGCGTTTATTCAGATGGGACAGGCATATAGTAGTAACGGTCTTATGATGGATATATACGCGTCATAACGGACAACACTATCGATCTTCTGGGCATGCGCAAATGCACAAAAGTGATATGGCACTTGAACTGCGCATGGATGGATAGTGTTTTAACGTTCGAGGGTGCACTAACTCCCTAATATATGGCACTATCGATCTTCTGCGCATGCACAGTGCTTAGTATCTTTTCACTTTTGCGCGTGTGCGCATGCGTAGAAGATCGTGATTGCAATCGATTGCTGTAGGCTATGCTGTGCAAAACATTCTGATAATATATCGATCAAAATCCATCAGTGTTTTCAAATATCGATATTTTAAACCTGCGTTAGTAACCTCTAACATTAAATTCGCCCCGCAACAGCATTGAATTCGACAGTGACAGTGTTTATTTGTAATTGAGATTTAACTAAAAACAAAGTTAAAAATTAATGAGAAAGGAAAAAACCTAAGTCCAATCGCCCATGGACGTCTCAAACATACACAAGCGAAATGTTTCCAAACTACCCCGCCCGAAGAAAAACACACACATGTACGTGTAGAACTCCGCTACGGAGCCGTTCGTAACGAGGGACCTCCCTCTCATCGTCTATTCGCAACGAGGCACCCCGCTACGTCAGAGGTCTGGTGGAACCACCATATCTTCAGAGGTCTGTCTATTCATAGGTAGAGTCGATAAATTAAACATATATTTCGTGGCTTGTGTAACTTTCAATTAAGATCTAGTGTATTTGAAACTTCTGAGATATCTTTCGCACTATCAATTCACACTATTGTAGCGTCATGCACGCTCAAACGCGCAGACGGTAGAATTTCACCGGAAGCTGAACAAAGGGCTGGACATCTGGCGTGGTGACGCGCAATGACGCATCGGTTTTTCCGAGCGCGTAGCGTCGTTCTCAGGTGCTGGGACGGCAACGGTGGCGGGGGAAGACGCCAGGGCGCCTTTAAAAGCCGGGTGACGAACGCCCCCCCCCCTCCTTCTTTTCTGTAGTTCGAGCTGTGTGAGCAGGAGGCTGTGCAACTAGAACGCGGAGGGGAAGCCGGCATTAGTTTGTCGTCAGTCGTGAGACATGTAGGTTTGTCTCGGCAGAGCGGTGCATCACACCGAGGGGAAACGTTTGTTGTTTGGCGGTGTGGTAGCTGCACTGTAATATCACTTCTTGTGGTGGGCTCTATTTATTTAGTTAGTAGAAGGCAGTGTTATGGTGTTTTACGACTTCGGTCAGTGTTTGTTTTTAATAAACCAACTGTTTATTCTACCCACCCTCGTCTGTGTTTTAATACATCTGTATGACGCCACACTATCAAAAACGGACTTTCTTCTTCGATTCTGTGCCTAAAAACTCCATTTCATCGATTCGAATTTCTTAAATGGAAGTTAAAGTTGGTCAGTTTTACTTGATAGAATCTCCTACCGTTTTCACGATAGTGATCCGAATTCAAGGCCGGCCGCCCTGCGTTTAGAAGCCCTTCCACGCGTCCGGCCACGCCCCTCCAGCCCGACGCGCTTTTCCGCGTCCGCCAGCCCGGAGTAGGCGTGGGGCGTCGGCACTCTCCCTGCGGCTCGTTCTTCCGGGTCCGCCTTTACCTGAGCCGTGTGGAAATGCTAAGGTTGGGGACGGGAAACGAAGAATTTTGCAAGCTCACGCTTGACCAGAGATGCCAACCGTCGCGATTTTTTTGGGACTGTCCCGATTTTTTTGAATTTGACCCGCGTCCGGGCAGTAACCTAGTCGGGACTGCAATCGTCCCGATATTTTAGGCTTTTCATTTAAAAAGTTAATTTTTGTTTATAAAATTGATTTTTATAATAATTTTATGTTTTTGTATTCCGACCTTAAGGCAAAGAAAATTTCTAAAATTACATTATTTTGCCCTTGATTTTTCCAAAATTTACCCTGTAAGGGGGTCCTCTTTCAGGTGGTTGGAACTGTGTCCCGATTTCATCTAGACAAAAGTTGGTGACTCTGCGCTTGACATTCTCTGAGTAACTATTCCTCCAATCCCAAACTAGTCCGTCTCCGCGCCCCCCTCCACTATTGGACATTGTCATCGACATTTCTTTTGGTTTCGTTTGAAATCATGAAGTCTAGAAGGGACAACCGAAACTTTTTCTACGCTCGAAATTGTTGTTTTTTATTTACAAATACTTTGTATGTATTTTCAGATGAGTTTCAAACGATCGTATAACAATGTCACCAGTATTTGGCTGCTAGTGCAACCGTGAACTCTGGAGGCGGAGAATGAAGCATCTTTTTTGCTCTCATTGAGTTGCCTCTGAATGAACACTTTTCTTGTGAATTTATAATCCCTAAACTAAAACATCCGCAATGGTACAGTCACCGTGAATTTCGACGTCAAATGTACTTGTGTTTTTCTGAGACTCATTATTATTATTATTACTACTATTATTATTATTATTATTATTATTATCTTCGTTATTTTTTTATGTAATACGAATGTTTTGTTTAAATTCCAAAAGAAAAATGTTGCTTTCTAAGTGAATGATGTGAACACCCCATTGGAAAAAGGTTCACCGTTTTAACAGAATGAAAATAAAATTGAACAAGGAAAACAAGCAACAAAAACAAGAACAATATATGGATGGTTTAGCACAGCATATTATTTCACTGAAAATTGCAACATGCCCATTCTTTAACAGGATTGACGTGTGAAACAAACAGCAGCGTATTGCGCCTTGGTTTGCACATCGCATTCCTCCTCCGAATCGTCCAAATCAATATTCCGCCCCGCGGCGCGTGGGTGGAGGAGGCCGTGGTGGCATCGGAATTCCCGGAAGCGCCGCTGGTGGCTTTGGTTGTTGCCGCACCGGCCGCCGCGGCGCTGCGGTGGAGGGCGGATGACTCATAACGCGCGACATGCGCAGGGAAAATTGGAGCGGGCGCGTTGGAAGTATGGATCCTGTCGTGCGGCTAATGGACTTTTCGTTCCTGGAATTGTGCCTGCACTTTAGGGAAGCATGCTGGCTCTTCATCCATCGTGTTACGAGTGGGGCCACTTAGACGATTCGCTGATAAATATCTTCTGAGTATTTTCGAAAAATTCCATTGTGGACGCTGAAAGTATGACGCACCCAATTTTGCACCGGATACGTGCTTTTAACTGATTTTTTTTTGGTTAATGGAGATAGTAAGATGGGTTATTTTCGGAAAAGAGATTCTGAAAATAAATTAAAGGTTCCCACCACATCTACGTATTATCCAAGAAAATTATTCAAAATCAATCGAAAATAACTTTCATGTTTTTTAATTATTTCTAATATTTCTTACGCTAATTTTATATTCCCTTACATTACATAAACAGGAAAGATTGTGTTGTTTTTTATTGCCTTATTGAACTGTTTTTACGACATGCACACGTTCCTGTATCCGACGAACTCTCGAATCGGATGCGGAGAAATAGGGAGTTTTTGCACCCTCGAACGTTAAGTACCATGGATCTTCTGCTCATTCTCAATGCAAGTTTCGTATCACTTTAGTGTATCTGCGCATGCGCAGAAAATCGATAGTGCTTCGCGCAAATCTCTCTAATGTGTAGGCAAAGGAGTGAAGTCGAACAGCTCCGCGCGGTCGACGGAATTGAAGGATTGATTCAGTCGCGCGCGCATTCCATCGGAGGTCGGAGTGGGGGGGCAGGCAATTTCCACCTGACTTCTTCCTCCCGCCGCCTTTTCTCGCATCGCGCTTCTTGTATCGGATTTCCACGGAATTCACTTGTAGCAAGGGAACGGATTTTCATGCCCTATTAAAAATGACTATTTTTTTTAATGTTATTAAAAATGGGACGTATGAAATAAAAGAAAGTTCTTATTTTAATTCATGATCATTAGACATCGGATGTTTAGGCACTAAAAAATCACCGTTTTAGCGTCTAAAAAGGCGCTTAAATGTCAAGAATAAGTAGGAAAAAAGGCACTGCCATAAATTACATTCACAATAAAACTAGAATCACAAAAACAAAAATGTTCATTGTATTCATAATATTTTCCAGCGAAATTTATTACCAGTAACTTTTCAATGATCGCAATTTCAAATCTGTAACGACTGGGAGACAAAATCGGTTTGAATACAGAGATCTACTGATGTATCTGGAATATATTTTAGAACTCCAAAATTAGCAACACTGAAACCTTCTGGGAATTTACATTTATTTCCACTCAAAACGTGCCTTCGGTGTATTGTCAATCCACCATTTTCTCAGAACATGGCTAGTATTTATGAAACAGGGAAATGGAAAAAATATGTTGGTATACTTTCAGGAATTCTCTGGTATTTCCAAATACAAATACATGAATGGAAGGTTTCGTAAAGAATGATCAGGTTGGACCATGGCCGATATTCTGATATCTTAGCATTGTATATAAAAATAATACATAAAAGGAAAAAACGTGAAATAATTCTAAAGAGAAGGCATTTATGCAAAAAACGCATTTATGCTAAAATAAGCAAAAATAAGCATTATAAAAAAAAACTTCGTCGTAAGTCATAATTTGTCATGATTCGTGTACATATATTATCAACCTTTAAATAAGTTCGCTAGAAAAAAATAGGCATTTTCCTAAACATCTGATGTCTGATGATCATTATTAAATTCGACATTTGAAGAAGAGCCTCTCCCAACTATCTGGCAACTCAGTAACTGGTTAAACATAAATATAAAGTATGTATTAATTATCTCATTAAAGTTGTAATGTCATCCTCATTGTAGGATATTTTATTCATTTATTAGTATAATATATCTGAAGTAAATAAAACTGTTCAGTGGGGAAGGCGGTCCTTTCTCTTGTTTTAGGCTGCGCCCACTTATGGTCCACGTATTCAAGTTATAATTTCATGTAGAATGTCCATCCCGCATACACGGCTTGAAGCGAAGACTAAATAAAGAGTTTTGATAGAATACCATTGAATGAAGCTACTTTGTCTGTGACCAGCGCTTGATTTATGAAATGTTAGGTCCTGAAACGCTCTCCAAATTACGTATTATTTTTTATAGAAATAATTATATATATTGTATAATTTATTAATAATTTCGAAGGTACCGGAACGCCTTTCTGTTGCGTTCCGACAGAAATCAAGCCCAGTCTGTGACGAAAACAAATGTGAAGTACCCTTGCGTGTTGCGTGTCTAGTTCATATTATGTCAATTTCAAATGCGCGTGTTTACCCAAATTGTGCTCTAGAAAACTATTATTCTTTAAATGGAATTATTTAATTTTTAAAGCTTTTTCTAGATTACTGTTTATAAGTAATTTATATGCAAACTGAACTGTGTTGCGTCCAATACAAAGAATTCTCGCGCAATTTGGAACAATCATATAATTTCAATAATTTTGGTATTCGTTTTAAAAGTTTTATTTATTATATTTTATCACATCGGAAGCAATACAGTAATACAATTAACTTATATTTCTTATTTATAATTACAAATTAGTTCGTTGGTACTAATACTTATGGGACCACGATATGAATATTTCGAATAGCCCGTTTTGCTTCCAATGGTATTCACTGTTTCGAAATCGAATAAAATTCCTGTAGAGGGAAACCATTCCCCGCGATATGATCAGCGCGAAGCAGCAGAGGCACTGACCGACAGACTGCGCTTCGACCGTGGGGAAATACAGCACAACAGCAAACATCAGGGAGCTCACGAAAAGTTACACAATTTGTTTTGGTCCGAAGGTAGCTAAAAAGCATTGATAGAGAATGTTATTATCAGACTCTGAAGTTCACATTTGAATTTAATTTGTTCGGTATCATTGTGACATAGTATTAGTGTTATCATCTTTGTGAGCCTGTGTTCAAAGCCACGGGAATACATACTCATATTTATTCATGTTTTGCACGGGTCATGTTGTCAGATATGTAAGGTGAGGTTTGTCAGTAATTATCTGTTCGGCTTGTAACAGCAAAAAATCTATCAGAATTTTAAAATACAAGATCAATAAATTACAGTGTTTTATTAAAGTAATACCAAAACTTAATTCAGACTCGTAGGAATGTTTACGAAAGTGTATATTATACCTTGTAATTTGATGAGTATATGAGTATGTGTTATTTTCATTGATAAATTATTAAGTATGCCTGTGTCTATGTATATATTTGTTTATTTTTTAATGAAATTGTTTTTTGTGTGCATCATTAAGTTCAGTTTGCCGGCAGCAATTTTGCTGTTTCTTATCGTCACAATTGACCGTTACTGTATTACAGGGGTAGCCATTTCACCGACTCCGAAGACTACAAAGGCGATCGGATAAGATAAATATACAAAATGTGTTAATCAAAGTCAAAAACTCATAAATGCAGGAAACGACGTTTGTGCTAAGAAATAGGACTTGTGATATGAATGTTGTGATAGATGTGTATATGTGACATTTCCTCAGGAATTACCGTGGAAAGGAATTGCATGCCTGCAGTGCGATTTTTGTAACTTTGTCCCTCAAGGCCCTTCTTCACGATGGAATATGTCAGGATATTTCGCGGCTTTCTCAATCATGCCGCTAGATATCGCTTGATCGCGACCATATCAAGCACTTCTTGCGATCATGCGACATCTAGCGGCACGAGCGAGAAAGCCTCGAAATACCATGTGGTATTCAGGGTTGGGCAAAATACTTTAAATTTAGTATTTAAATACTTCGCAAAAATACTTTGTTAATATGTATTTAAATACTTACTCAAAATACATAAGGTTTTGAATTGCTAACTACATACGTATTTAAAATACTTCAAATACTCAAAATACAGTAAATACTATAATTTTGCATTATATTTTTTTATTGCGACAATGCATTATAATTGTCAATTACAGTAAATTACTAATTGACAGACATAAACTTCTGAACAATCACTGAAAACTTTCAAAAATTAAATGATAAACATATTTTTTATGACTCAAATAAAAGGAATTTCCTTTTAAAACTACTAGTTTTTCAAACAATAAACCAAAGCGCCTAGTTGGCGAATGTATAAAACCCCTAAAGGAAAACAGTTGTTGGACTGGCGCTGTGAGCATAAACTAGTGAATAAACGTTTATTTTATTGTCGGATAATTGTCCAGCATTTTTAATGATTTAGATTTATCATTTAAAAATGAAGAGAATTTAAATTGAACAGATGAGCTTTTGTTTTTGTTTCAATGAGTTCCATTTACTAGCAGAATCAAACAAAAATAAACTATTATTCTAGTTATCGTCGTATGTATTTACAGTATTTTAAGTATTTATTTTTCTAAATACATTTGTTTTATGAATTTTAATACATCTCTGAAATACATGACTAGAAAACTCGAAAGTACAGTTTTTCAAATACAAAATGTATTTAAAATACGTGTTTCAAATACAAGTTTTTAAATACTGCCCAACCCGGGTGCTATTCCCTTGTGGCCATACTGAGGGGCAAAGTTCGCATTGCAGTTCACCAATTGCGTAGTGACTGAGTGCGAGCGTGCGGGCGTCTGTTCTCTGGCGCGCGGTCGCGGCCTGTTCACTCGCCCGCCGGGGGCGGCGCGGGCGGCGCGTGGGCGGCGCGGCGGGCGATCGCACATCCGGTGCGGCCAGCTGCGCACCGACGCCTTCCGCTGCCGCCCCCGCTCCCCTCCCCTCCCCTCCCCTCCCCCCCCGCCCACAGCCACCGGTGTGAATGGACTGGCGAGTCTCGGGCTGAGCGTGCTGGAATTTTAAGCGCGTTTTACATTCGTTCGCGAGGCCTGTTCCGTTTAATTAATGATTACGCGTGTCACCCCTCTGCGTGGGATGAATGCCTGAGGTACTCGGAGCGCGCGTGCGAACGTTCACAGACAGTTTGAACGAACAGCTTGCTTTTCATTTGTTTTTCGTTGTTTAAATGTACTACAGAAACAGCTGATTGTGAGGGAGTGTAATAGAAATTGTATTGAACTCATGTGCTCTTTTATTTCCAAGTATTTAGATGGGAACACATGTTGAACAAGAAATAAACATTAATATGTGTACGCATATTTCACTTTATATTTGCTTTTAGAATCTATAATATCAGCACTTTCTTTAATATTGTATGTTGTATAAGGTATTTTTACGCATTCTTCCGGCAGTTGGATCCACTGAAATTGCAACTTCAATGTTGTACAATTTCAATATTTGATTCCATGAATGTGTGAATAAAATAGTTTTGTTCACATAGTAAAATAGTTAATCTCTTTAGTGTTTGAATGTCGGAAATATTATTTGGGGGTTGAGTGTTTTTTTGTTGTTTTTTTTTTTTTTCAAAACTGAACCGTTGAAATCTTAACATTCCGAGTGCATGAATTTCTGTTTTGTTTTCAGTTTGAATTACCTGAGATACCAGTGCTCAAGTATTACCTTCTATTGAGAAACATTGTATCGGCAATGACTGCACCATTAAAAGCTAATAAATCATAATTCGAGCTAAATAAAGAGGAATGTTGTCAAATTTGATATGCTTCCATTCTCTCGTGAATAACGTGCTGGCGTTCTCGTCCCTGAAAATTATTTATGCGTGTATTGAAATACATGAAATTGGTATTTTCGCGCTGCGTCGAAATGTCGACATTCCTCCTCCAGAAAAAAATCATTACTGTAATTTGATAGAAAATTCCTTTTTACTCACCAATGACATGTATTTTTACGCATTCTTCCGGCAGTTGGATCCACTGAGTTTGCAACTTCAATCTTGTACAATTTGAATATTTGATTCCATGAATGTGTGTGTGAATAAAATAGTTTTGATCTCTTTAGTGTTTGAAGATCGCGAATATTATTTGTGGCTTAAGAAATTTTTTTGAAAACTGAACCGTTGAAATCTTAACATACCGAGTTCATGAATTTCTGTTTTGTTTTCAGTTTGAATTACCTGAGATACCAGTACTCCAGTATTACCTTCTATTGAGAAACATTGTATCGGCATTGCCTGCACCATTAAAAGCTAATAAATCATAATTCGAGCTAACTAAAGAGAAATGTTGTCAAATTTGTTATGCTTCCGTTCTCTCGTGAATAATGGGCTGGCGTTCTCTTCCCTGAAAATTATTCATGCGTGTATTGAAATAAATGAAATGGGTATATTCGCGCTGCATCGAAATGTCGACATTCCTCCAGAAAAATTCATAACTGTAATTTGATAGAAAATTCTTTTTTACCCACCATTGACATGTACAGGATTGGCTACAAGTATCCACGTCCTCTATAGTCACTTGTGGATACTGTATCAACTGAACTTGACGGCTGTACCTCACTGCAGTTGATAAATGAGAAGTAGCTTTGTCAAACTTGCTATTTCGATCAGAAGTAGTAACACTAATAGATGGACAGTTGTGCATGTTTTGTTCTGAGAAAGGGAAGGTATTGTTCTAACCTCCACCAATGGCAACTATTCGGCACGAATATTTAATAGCCTTCGGAATAATTATTTTTCGTTATCCACTTGCTTTGAAGAAACATTTGTTGTGTTCTACTAGCGATATTAATCTTGAAGGTCGTTAGCAAAGCTCATTCAGATGAATTCATTTGTGTGATGGCGTAAACTTGGCATAAACAACGCTGGAAAAGTTTGAAATGTGGATCGTATTCACGAGAGTGAACAGTATAGGATCGCAATCGCGACGATTTTACCGTCGTTCTAATTCTTGTGTCTTGTTCGATCTTTGTTTTCATTCATTTTCATATGAGTTTCCATTAATTTTCATCTTCATGTTTTTATTAATTAGTGAGATTTTTCATCTGATCACATTCTCTCTTAACCTTAGAGTACTGGAGAGATCCCACGAACTCTTGCAATAGATGTAGAACACATCTCTCCTCAGTTTCTTGACACACGATAAGCTCACATGCCTGAGCCAGGGGCGGATGCAGAGACAAATCTTGGGAGGGGAAATTCAAAATGTTTTGGTGGAATGTGTTATATTATAGATTATGTAGAATGACGTAGGCTACACTCAGCTTATGCTGCGATACGATTTTATTCGTTTTAATGATTATTCAATAATATTCTTGCTTGAAAGTTTTGTGACAAGTTAAAATTAATGTTTACTGAAAAATTTTAGGGGGTGGTCCTCATTTCCCTCCCCTACGATCCGCGCCTGCGTGAACACAATGTGGATGAAGTCGTAGGCTTCCGCTACCAGTCATGTGAGTAATCTTGGCTGTCCGGATGACGCCGCGTCGAAGACTGTGTTGCCGTCTGCAACCAGTCCTGAGGAAGACTACGACCAGATGGTCGAAACGTCGGCAACACAGCCTTCAACGCGGCGTCACCCGGACAGCCAAGATCATTCGCATGAACACTACGTGGTTTACGTTGTTTCTTTTTTTGATGAATTCTGTTTATTTGCAATTTATTTATGCAGAAATATTAAGCGAATGGTTTAATAATAATATTTACATGAATGGAAATGTTACTCAACAGTAGCATTCCTATTTAAACAAATCAGTACATTATATATAGTCGTTTATGGCACTGTAGTCTTCTTGTTTCTTCACCATTGTCTAATAGATTAATAGCGAGATAATTTGGATGATTTTCCAGTCTTGTGTAGTATTTCTGACTCGCGGACGTTATTTCTTCATTGATGGTCTCGATTTGAAGGTCGTTGTGGAGTACTTCATTGCTGACATACCAGGGTGCGTTTGTTACTGGATTTCAACGGGAATCGCTGAAGAATTTCGATGTTGCAGACACAGGCTGAGCCCCAAAGTTGAATACCCTAGGTCCATAAGCAGTGGCGTGGCTTCAGTTGGTGTCACCTGGGGCAAAACTACTGGTGTCACCCCCTCCATAAATTAAGTATAAAAATATTTATTGCTGCATAATTGTACATTATTTTATTAAAAATACAAACTTATCATATTTGCATATGATGGTTATTTGTAATATATTAAAAAATTCTACGTAATGAAGAATAATTCCAATATAATTTTTATATAAGTTATGTTTGATTTTAAAATATTTATCAAATGTATGTTATTTATAAAACCTCTTTACGAGATTTTAGAGCAGCAAACGTATTTATAACTTCATTAAAATCTATGATTATTGCAATGTCATTTTCAATTGACAATATAGCCATACCAGCTAATTTTGATTAATATATACATTTTGAAGTAAATTATTTAAATTATATAATTCTAATTATAAAATATTTTAATTGGTGGCACCCCTAGAATAGTGTCACCCGGGGCGCGCCCCCCCTGCCCCCACCTAGCTACGCCACTCTGCACAAGGGTTGTTTCTTGACCAGCCAGTGCTTTCGTCTCGGGGTCCCTCGCGCGGAGAGCGGCGACAGCCTGAGAGCGTGACGGAGTGAGAGGGCGGGAGAGAGGGAGGGGGGGAGAGGCAGCTGGGCGTCGCGACGCGTCGGCTGAATGGGCTGCGCGGCGAGGTGGAGCGGCGGTCGCCGCGCCGCGGGGCGCCCGCTCTCGCTCTCGCTCCCGCCTTGCTGCCGACCGGCCGGCTCGCCGCGCACGCTAGCACGCTGTGGGCCAAGGAATAAGCAAAAAGGAATTCATCGTGGAATAGGTGAATTAACAATAACTCAATAAATAATCACCGGGGAAGGTGGCTCAGGGCATCAAATAATGACACTGCTGTGCTTCTAACCGGGAGGTCGTCGGTTCCAGTCCCGACTGTGGTCGGGTGTGTGTGGACACTAACTAGATCGAGGTCAGTCGCTGTCCGGAGGAGAATTCTAGCCTCCGGCTGCGCTGATCGGTAGTTTTCCGTGTCCGTTCTAGTAGTCCGTGATTTCTTCGATAAATACCAGGCGAATGCCAGAGCGGTGCCCTAAGGAATGGGTCAGGGACCGCGCGCGGTCTTTCCTTCCTCGTCCTTGTCCTTTTCTCACCCCTTATTTACACAGATACGCACACTTACACTAACATTCACTACACTACCACACATGCCGGGAGACCGGTCGGGAGGTTAGGGCTTGTCCTGACAGGGGCTGTGCTATGCTGCTGGAAGATACCTGGGTAGGGAAACACCGCTAGCCGACTGTGGGTCGGCGCCATATCTCGTCATCCAGCGGGGTAGGACCACCGCCTCCTCCCGAGGGAAGGTCGCGCACTACGCTTACGGGACTAATCACCTTAGCAGCTGACGCGCGTGGAACCACTAATAAATAAATAAATAATCAGTAATTAATTTGACATTTCATACTCATAAAGTAAAATAAGTAAACTAGAAATAATAAAGTAAATAAATAGATTTTTTCCTCGAGTGCTTTTATCCAGCCAATAGCCGGTTACTCCTTACATCCCAATGGGAGGCATATTCGACCATTTACTAGACACCAACACACTTGCGGGATCCTCTGAACTGGTGTTAGCAGAACGCGAGGCCCTACGTGACAGTACATACATGCGAGACAAGGGACAGACAACCATGCCCAAGGCAAGACTCGAACCCGCGACTCTTCGGATCGAGGTGGTAATTCGGTGCACGCTCTTACCCACCTTGGCTATCCAGATCGTCAACGAAATATATTACAATGATAACTGAATCAATAATTTAATGTTCTTCTATGGGTTGTTTTAACGTCACCTTTAAGGAGTACAGAGGGGCAAAATGTGACTTCATTGGGCACGTATGGACTGATGAGTAAGCTGCGGATTTTGCGGTTTCCATCCTTCAATTAAAAATGCAGAATTTTAGGTTACTTATTTTGAAGCAGTAGGTGTATTTAAATATAATTGTACTAATGCCTCAAAATGAACAAGTAACCTAAAATACTGCATTTTTAATTGAAGAATAAAAATCGGCAAATGAAATCGGCAAATGGGCAGAAATCCGCAGCTTACTGCTGAGTGATCGATGAACGAATATCTGCGTTGCAAGGAAATACTCGTTTCTTACTGTGAGATTCGAACATACAATTCGACCTCGAGGAGATGCTGCCGTGACCGCTTGCGTTATTTAGGTCGGCAAATACGTTAGGAGGAAATAAGGAGGAGCAAATACATTAGGAGTAAATTTATAAAAGTGTCTAAATTACCGGAGATTTTGACTGAAATCGTGGAGACAAGTGAGATGAATGCTGTGATAGGATGCTATAATTCTGGAGTGGAATGAAAACAAACATGGATAAAAGTGCTATTATAATATTATAAATGTTTAATCAGTCATCGATAAAAGTATTGCTATAAAATGGTACTGAATTTCTCGCTTAGTTAGTTTCCTAATCTCTTTAGTCGGGTCTAGCTTTTCGTTTTCTTACCATCCTCTTCCGCCTGCTACGTATAGGATTTCTTCTCATCGTGAAATTAAACGTTGCAAGAAAATATATCTTGAGAACTTCATTCTTCAAGCTCCATTCTCTTTTGTTTATTACTTCGTTCAAATACGAAATTATTTATTACTATTGTCATTATCGATGAAAAGTTAATGAAAATGAGATTTTTCGAATTTCATTGTTTTATCAGTAGTGATGCGTCTTTCACTTTTTTCTTTTTCCTCTTTTTTCCTTTTTTTTCTTTTTCTTTTTGTCTTTCTTTTTCGCGTTTCAAAAGTTCCAAATCGCACTGCCTGCGTCCTCCTAGCGGTGCCGTTTCGGCCCACTGTGCCGCTAGCTGGCGTGCGGCCCGGCCGGGCGATAAGGCCCCGTCCCTTCGGTCGGAACCCGTTTTTATGAATGGCGGGCGGTTCAGCCGGGGGCACGCCGATGCCTACATCTGTCGCTATAAATATTTAAAGACTGCCGGCCATCGATAGCCTATGGACTGCCTTCGGCGCGCCGGTTTGTTATTAATGCGCTTTTATGGCCATACAAAAGATTCAGTTGTCCGGAAAACCGATTATCGTGTGGTGATGTTTGAAGAACGACCGAGATTGTTACTATAGTGTGGTTTATTTGGCGGATCATTTGAGGATTGCGCGAATTGTATTAGTTGTAGGAGATGTATGTAGAACTGGCATTTTTGAGGGAGTATATTTCTAGTTTTAAAGAATCTCTCACGCAATTCAAATGGGTGAAAAATCCATACAGTTTCTTTGTATTTTAATTATAATTTCCAGGATTATTTCTGATTTGGTAGTAACTGATTTTAGTATTTCGAAAGAAGAAATATAGAAACGAAACTAAAAATTAATTAAATCTTATTTTAACCAGAATTTTCTAATTGCTCCAAGTATGTAAAAAAAGTATTAGGTGACATTCTTGTGAATAAAAAAAATCACTGGTTGTTTCAGTAATTGGTAATATAAGATATGACTGGTAAGTTCACCGGTATTTTCGCGATCGGGAAAATAATGTTCACCCAGTTAATCTTGTCGATTTTCAAGCAGAAGGAATTTAAGAGCAGAGTTGTCAGCGAGCAGTTGTAATCTTCTCGCTTCCATTAGATACCACTTATACGCAATAATTCACAGATACATATCGATTGTCGTCGGATGCAGTGTGACCTGTCAGGTCGGCAGAATCAGTCGGCCGTTCGCGCGCGAATTTTTTTTCGGCCGCAAACGGATCCACACTGACCGTACCTTCACACTAACATGCTACGTGTGCCTGCCTGCGCCTCTCCCAGTGTCAGTATCACCGCGCCTTCGCCCTCAGCGCCGTTGCCATTCCGCCTCCGCGGTGCCCGGCTCGCTTTCTGTGCCGCTGACGGCGGGGTGCCGGTGGCGCTGGCGGGCTGCATCGGCGGCGGCGGCGGCGGCGACAGCGGCCAAGAGGTCGTAAATCTCCCTGCAAGTGGGGCCCGCTGCCGGCCAGCCACCGCTCTCAGCCCAGCGCCACTCCTCCCTCCCTCCCGCCTCGCACTGCCCCAATCCAGCCCCGCTTCGCGCCACGTTCCGCCCCGCTCCGCTCCCCCGCCTTCCTGGTCCGCCTCGCCCCCTATGCCACCCCCGCCCCGCTCCCCGCTGCACCTCACGATTCCCGCTCCGCCCCCACCGCTCCCCGCTCCTCCTCCATCCCTCGCCTCGCTCCTGCCCGCCCCGCTCCCCTCCACTGCTCCGCCTACCCCGCTCCGCTGCTCTCCGCCCCCTCCCCCGCCCCGCACGTGCGCGCTCCGCTCCGCCTTTCCCCTTCCCGCTCCTCTCTCCGTTCCGCTCCCCCCGCTCATCCCCGGCTCTTTCCCCGCTCCTCCCCGCCCCTTCCCCCCCTCCTCATCGCCCTGCTCCTGCCCGCTCCGCTCCACTATCCCCCCTCCCCGGCCCGCTTCGTCCAACCTTCGCACTGCCCCATCCAGCCCCGCTCGCAGCAGTGTCCCGCCTCGCCTCGTTCCGCCCCGCTCTGCTTCGTACCGCTCCTCCCCGCCCGACCCCTGCGCCGCCCTGCCTCGCGTCGCGTCGCCCTGCTCATCGTCTTCGTTCCTCGTCGGGAACAAAAGCCGGGATGACCGTTTCCGCCGGCCACCCCCCCCCCCGCCGTCTTCCCAGCCTCACGGCCGCGGTGGATCGTTTTACAAAAGTGGCTGCACAAAAAGCCGCCGCCGCCGCCGGCGGCCGCCGCCGTGGTCTGGGGGCGCTGGTCGGAGGGGGCGGGGGATTTGGATTCCGCGCGTTGGGGGGCGTGGGTTTCCTCTGCGCCTTTTGTGCCGCGCCTGTTTCGGAGGCACTGCGAGGATCATCGCATTGAAGCGGGACGTCCGGAAATGGAATCGCCGAGTAGGACTGTGCGGGAGATTGAATATTGGGAACATAGAAATCTTTACGACGAATGAAGTGTAGGCGATGCTGACATTACGCTTGTGCGGTCGCTTATGGTTGTGTTGTTCTGCAACGTTCTCTTAATTTGAAGTGATCGCAAACCGTGAATTAGAGAACAAAGACATTACACAACATTGAACATCGCACGGACCTACAGCTTTCATTCTCCAGTAAATTTATTGAAATATATGATGTAAAACTTATCTTCAATTAAAATATTTTGTATTCTCGAATAGTAATTAATATTTTTATAATGTAAATACTGGCTTTGCGAAACTGTTGTGCTGATTAATACGTAATCAAAATGCAATATTGTATGTAATAATAATAATAATAATATAATAATAATAATAATACACCACTATAGTTTATGTGGTATAATATTAACACATGCAATTCTGGTAGAAGAAATAGGAGAGCAACAGAGGGGAAAATGAAAAATATTGAAATGCAGAGGAAAATAAAAACGAAATCTTATTTCATATTGTCCTTTGCGCACCAAATCATTGATGAATTTATGAATAAATAATTTTAGTACTACATAAATGCCGTGGAGTAAAGGAAGTTAACTACTTTACTGTCGTAGAGAGAAATAATAAAAAATATGAGCAGGACCGCAAACGAGCTTGATTGTGTACTTACGGGAATGTATTTACTTTATAATTAAGTAATATAAAATTGGCATTAATAAGTAAATAAAACAAAACTTTTACAGGAGAAACCTAAACTTGCACGCATCTTATATCACGAAAATGTCTGAGAACGCTACCCTAACCAATTCAAGGGCTCAATAGAGCAAGGGTTATTCCACGTTGACCTACTTCTGAGATATTGACAGTTTTACTAGAACTATTATAATATTGGTCAGTACACTCTTAACTTTTGAACACAGTTCAATTGCATATAAGTCCATACTGGATTTAAAAAACATAATGACACTAAAATAATAATAATTGAAGTTTTATTTAATGCCTATAACTGTATTCCAAAAAAAATGTGGGATAGCCCCTTGTTTTACTAAGCTCTTCAAGAGAAGCGAAAGCAGACCGCTGGTTTGACTAGAACCTCCGCCAACGCTGTCGTAGCAGCACGGCCCAAGCGACCGCTGAGCATCTGGAGGCTGGGCTGAGCCGAGCCCCGCCGCGCCGCGCCGCGCCGCGCCGTCCTCTGTTCTCGACTCTCCCCCTCTTCCTTCCGGCTCCTGCCCGCGCCCCTTCGCGGCGGTTCGTTCTCTGGCCGGCGTCGCCCGCGGCGTCGCTCTTGACGGGCGCTTGGCTCACCCCTCCCCGCCCCTCCGCCCACGCTCCCTCCGCCCACGCTCCCTCCGCCCCGCCACTCAGCTCCCGCCCCCTCTTCCTCCCCCTCCCCCCACCCCATCCACTCCCCGTCCCTCCACCCACCCCCGCTCGCGCCTCTGCGCTCTATCTCGCCTTCATTGTCCGCACTTTTTCTCCCCTTACCCTATGTTTTCATCGCTTCCTCGCTCTTTCTTGCATCCTGTGTAATTGATCGATCAGGTAACGTTGGTTTGGTAAAAAGTTTTCTAACAATGCTTCTGCTAATTAATGCGTTTTCGGATTTGTAATTTGCTTTGTGAAAGGAGCTTCCTAAACAGAGTATGACGAGAATGCATAAGCGATGAAATTAAATTTCTCGGAAATACCGTTTACAACCTAAACTATTTCGTAACAAATAAATAAATCTTTAACACTTCACGGTCCTGCTGTATTCTCTCCCATGTTCACTCTTTCCAAAATTTGTTTGGTATCCTTATATTACTTTTTTCTAGGGCGTGATATTGAAGTACTTACATAATGAATTTAGTAAACGATTCTTTGTACCCTTCAGGAATTTAAATCAAGTTTTCCTGAGACGTGCATTTAGCATCTTCAACAGAGGAGGCAGCATATATTCAGCATAAATGAAAAATTCTTTAAAAGAAAATATAAATTCCGATGGACATACCTGCAGTCACCCCCCCCCCCAAGAAAAAATCGTGGGGGCTCTACTGTGCACCTTTTATTTTAATTTTTATTCTTAGCTATTGTTTCTTTTTGTGTCCTTGTGAACATTCGTATGAATAACAATTCTAGAGCCTGTAATCTGTATCTTGGAACTTGAATCACGCGCATGGCACCAATAAACACAATCTTGCGCTCTCCACTCGTTGCCCTCTGCCCCTCCCTCGCCCACTCCAGTTGCCAGGGATTCCTCCCCTCGCGGCAGATGGCTGAGTGGTTACCTTCGTTGCCGCTGTTTCCAAAGCAGCTGTTGGTCCTATCAGCAGCCGCTGCCACATTGGTGACTATCATCAATTAGGGCTAGGATTTTGATGATTTTGCATCTGGTTTCTCGTTCTTGAGAAGCCCTCCCTCTTTCTTACTAACATATTTCATGTTTTGAGACATGAATTTTTTAGAACATTTTGTGGTTGAAAAGGCATTTTTGTACATTTTTGAGTTTTGATGTTATTGTTTGGTCATTTTTTTCCTTTTTTTCGATAGTTTTATTTTATGTTTTAGTACTTCCGAGCTCCTAGCTGAAGGTCGTCAATCATTTGTATTTGAAAACCTAAAAATGACCGTTGCAACTCAAAATTCAAGGGTTTTTAATACGAATGTAAATTGTATGTAAACAACAACAATAAATTGTAAACAATATTAATAAAGTATTTATTCACTATAATAAATAATATATTAACTTCGATTCTTAACTGAGTTTTACAGTATTCAATTTATTCCAAATGTATTATCATGGCAAATTATTGGCTTAACCGAAGAAAGAAATACTTGTATTTCACAGTGTAAAAATCACGAAGTGGATACGTTTTAGGTCATTTTTAAGGCATTTTATGACATTTGAAGGATTCTTAGGGCATAAATGCATTCCTTAGGGCATTTTTATGTAGATTTAGGACATCAAAATCCTAGCCTAGTGATCATTCTTCGCCCCAATATTCTGTGATGTTATGTGATTTCGACCGATGTCACTTCCCCGTATACCACCGAGTTCTTCTCTATTACAGTATATATATATATATATATATATATATATATATATATATATATAATTTGTATGTTAAATATATTGTTATTATTTTTTGTAGCACTGAAGATGACCGCAATGCGACCGGAAAAGCTTTGTGCCAATATAAACACGTATGACAAAACAACGCCTCAAATCTATTTCTATGATGCAAATGAAAACTCCGCACAATTTCCTACCATTCTACTGCCAAGACCACTACAAATACCAATAGTGTGGCCTAATTATCACCATTACAACCACAACCACAAAAAACAAAACAAAAAAACACTCAATCTCAACTCTATCTTCGAGCATATTGCCTTCCATTAAAAAAATTGGCTTAGTGCTATGCGATAAGTTAGTTGTCCTTGTCTTTAGGAAGTTGGAAACGTAATTTTACGCCGTACACATACCGTAATTAATGATACGAAGATCGTCGGATTTGTGTTAGTAGATGCTACATTTCAGAACTGAGTTTCCAGAAATATTTCTGAAACTTGTCCCGCGAATTCTGTGAATCTGACTTGTTCCTATGTCAAACCAACTGATGAATCTCTGGAAGACCATCCTCTGCATTGCTAGGAACAACTCAGGCTACCACCCATCTTGATCAGGTTTTTGTCCAGTTTCCCTGATCCATTGAGCAAATGCTGAGGTGGCCCCTTGTTTTGCTTCTGGACGTAAATGTAGCTTCACTATGCGCACGTTTTGTTGAGCACTCCTTTACTTTTAGTGGTAGGAGTAGAGGTGAGGGTGAGTTACTATTTGTTAGCAATGCAGAAAAATCGAATCTGCATTTCGTTTACCGTTGCAAGTATGTTTAGTATAAATCAGGAGAGAAATATCTAGTTTCTCAAGTGTTGTTAATCTCGCGCATTTTTAATTTTTATTATTATATCTTTTTAATATTTTATTCATCTTTCAACTATCGTATTTATAGCTAAAATGTTAGGAAGGGATTGTGAAACTTAAGAAAACGTGCGCAAATAATCTTCTCCCCCATATGTCATATACAGTTTTCACTGGTTTTTTTTTTTTACCGAATAAATCCCCAACTTTATTTCCTCCGCCAAAAGGCGGCTCCACACATCCGGCAATCGTGGAGTAGCAAGAGGTTGCTCGCTGTTCGCCAAATAAGGAATGTGTGTCGCCTGCTTAACTTTTAACCACCACTGCCACCAAGCGACGCTAGCCGCCAGCAGCCCTCCCAGCACAGCGACAGCGAAGCTTCTCTCAGGTCCGGTTTTTTGCCCATTCAGCGGCCGTGAAAGAAGCGGCACTAGTTCCTCCGGGGGTTTCATACAAACCGGTTCCAGGGCTCCCCTTTTTTTGCGGCGGGCGCCTGGCGGCTAGGGGAGCGGAGGGGCGACGGGCTCCCGTTAGGCGGCGGGCAGCCCTCGGGCGCCGTGCTTCCACGCGCGCCCTGACCCCTGACCTCCCCACTCGCGCCGGGGGCGGCTGCCGGCGAGGCGAGGGGATTTCGGCGGGGCACCGGGGGTGCGGCGTGGCGGGGCGGGGCGGGGCGGGTTGGACGGCACGGGTGGGACGGCGGGGATCGGGGCGAGGCGGGGCGGCGCGGGTCGCCACTGGGCAACGCGGCGTGGGCCGGGCGGCGCAGAGCGGCGCGGGGCGGCGCGGAGGGGCGCGGGGTGGCGCGGGGCGGCGCGGGGCGGGGCGGCGCGGGGCGGCGCGGGGCGGCACGGGGCGGCGCGGGGCGGCGCGGGGCGGCGCAGGGTGGCGTGTGGATGGGTTGCGAGGCGCGGGGTGGGGCGAGGTGGGGCCGGGCGGAGCGAATGCGAGGACGTGTTTGCGCGACCGGAGCAGCTCATTGTCCGGAAGCCGCTGCCACTGGGACTGCGTCGCCAGACGCCGTCGGGCATGTCACTAGTCGGCAAATAGACAACGCTTGGAGGCAGTGGTACTGGTGGTAGAAGTGGTATCGTTTGAGATGGCTCAAGGCATCAGTATTATTGATATCGCTGGAGTGTTTCCGACCGGGTGGTCCTAGGTTTCCACTCTCCACGATGGCAGGATTTTCGACACTGGTTTATCAGGCAGGTCGAGTTCAGCCGCTGTCTGCAGGAGGATTCTAGCGGCCGGCTGCTCTAATCAGTAGTTTTCCGTGGTTTCTACGATCAACACCAGGCGAATGCTGTGGCAGTACACTAACAAACGGGCCACGAACCGCGCGCAATTTTTCCTTCCTCTTCCCTTGCATACACACATGTCGGGACACCAGTTAGGAGTTACGAGCTTGTCCCGGTTGGGGATGTGCCCCGCTGGTGCGAGATACCTGGCAGGGGAAAACCTCGCAATCTTCGCGTAAGTCGGCGCTGGATCTCTCCCTCCAGTGACGATAACCGCCACCTCCTGCGATAAAGCATCTCTACACTTATATGACTCATCTTAGCAGCATCCATTAATCAGTGATGGTAAATTATGCGGGATGGGGATGGAGGGGATTAGTTGTGAAGGTAGAATGGTTTTGACAAGTACTCTGTTGTTACATAGAAGAATTAATACAACTGCTTTGAATTATTGATGTTGATACAGCATTGGTCGTGTTATGTCGCAAAAACTGTTGCACTTTTTGACTTCGGAAGTTATAAATAATTCATTATTAGAGAAGTACGGTATAGATTTTTTAAATACATTCTTGATATGAATGCGATCATTATGAGATTTGAGATCTTGAGCTTAATGAACAGAAAAAAGATCTTGAGCTTAATGAACAGAAAATTAATAATTCCTCCCCGTCGCCTGATCACCAACCGTTCCACATCCACAAAAAAAACATTTTATTCACTTTTAGTGCGTTATCCAGAATATTGAATCGTGAAAAATGCTACTTTAGCAATATTACTATATTTTATTTATTTGAACGAATGTTGCAAATATTAGATCTTGCTGAATCTGATGGACATTTTGAAATCCGTTTAGCATTTGTATGTAACAATTCCCCAGAGAGTCGGAAGCAGTAGAAACGACGTGATTAAATCACTTTCATTAACTTATTGTTTGATAGTTTAGAGAACGCTGAAGAGCACAAAGCATTTGTTTCCATTGCGCTGAATGGATTTTCGCCGTCGCGTCCTTGTCTACCACAATTGGTTCAATGAACCATGTTAATGAGCCGGAAAGCGCAGTTTCCCTTCGCAAATCCCCACTGCTCCCAATGCAGTTCGCGGTTTCCAGGATTTACACTCCGATGACCGGACGAAACTCCTCGTGCGAGCATTTCATGACCGATCCCGAAAACGAACATATTTTTTTAACAACAACAACAACAAAAAAAAGACAAAAAACAAAATTTGTCGAACAAGTAAAATACACAAAATTAATTATAAAATCCACTTATATTGTGAGTAAAGCATATTTTCGTAACAAGCATTTTGTAAATATTTACGTAACAAGTATTCAACACGCAGGGTGAATTATGTCATATCCGATTTATCTTCTCCATTGTGAATGACGTTTTTGAACGGTATTCTGTCTTTTATAAATTTGTTTAATTATATATATTTTTGTTGCAAAATTGCTTTTTGTGTAATTATATAGCAGGATAATTATAATGCAAACTTTCATAATTTCAAAAATTGCTTCATTCATCTAAACTCGCCAGAGAAGGTTAAGAAAAGTATAGGTTGGTTGCCTTTGCAAATCAGGTCATTGTGGCAAATGCGGGAACGTAAAACGAGAACGAAAAACGTCGTCCTGGTGGCGCGTCGTGCAAGGATGCCACATTGGGCGGAATTCCGCCGATTGTACGGCGCAAATGCCTCGGCTCGCGGGAAGAAAATGCATTTTGCGGAATTCCCCTCAGTGGCCGGAATTTTTTTGCCCTCGTCCTTCGATCTCGAGGGAAAGTAGTGTGACGTACTGAAATAAATGACACAGACAATTGCTTTTAAGATAAACATATTTTCATTTATTTCGAAAGTAACATAAGTAAAGAAATATACAATTACTGATTAAACCCCGGCAACCTTTTTCTTCCCCTTGGCCACGAAAACCCCGCGACCGTCCCCAGGCCTACAGCCCAGTGCCACTGCCCTAAAACAGGGAACAACGCATGATGCGATGCTATCGGACGTAAAGTCCCCGGTAACCAACGTACCCACAAGGCCTGGCGCCAAACCGGTCTCCGCCCCGGAAACCACGTGCTTGAATGCACTGGAGTTCCACCCATCTCTTTGGCTAACAAAGAAGCTCAACGAATCTCCGCGAGCGCAGAAGGCGCCCACCTTATATACACCCACGTCTCCCCTACCCGGCGCCATGGTGTCGGCGTCCCTAGGCTCGATGGCTAGCCAGTTCCAGGAGTCTTGCACAATCATCCCAGACTCGCCACTAACCTTTCTCAACAGTCGTGTTTGCACGGAGTTTTTCTGGTGCAGCCACATCCTAGGGTCTCTATTTTTAGCTCAGGTGCGCCCTTCCACCACAGCTTCCGGCTTAGGCATGCCGCCCGCTTGGAAGTGTTACTACGACGCCACAGTAGTAACTCTGCGGCGGCGTCTCGCAGCAGATGTGGCATAGGACCAGAGTAGGGAGTTTGTGCTCCCTAGAACGTTAAACCACTACCGATCTTCTGCGCTGGCGCAGTTCAAGTTTCGCATCACTTTACGGTCGCTTTCACCACCATTACTTAAGAATTTTAAGGTAGACTTAGGAGACGCTTCCGTTTCACCATTCCCTTTAAGGCGAACTTAAACGGTAAGTTCTATTTAAATTTAAGCACATCTCTAAGATGTACTTACCCATGGGTGATGCATTTTACGTCCTGCTTTATGTGGCAAAAACAGTTAAAATGGCGAGCTTATTGTGGAGTGTTGCTTTGATAGTGATTGCTACGACATTTGCAAAGACGAGAGCTTTGAGAGGCCTTCTCCTACGATGAGGTGGATATGGGACCGGTCCAAATATTTCCAAGAGCTCGATGAAAGGGATTGTGGTACCAGATTTTTGCCTAGTATCAAAGATGATAATACTATAGATTTTAGATCTAATTGAATACCGATTGGAATTTCTAAGTTTGCTTCGTAGTTATTATTAACGAAATGAGCATTTCAGTAATTTTGATACATAATTGATACAATCATAATTACATAATTGATTCAATCAGTATTTTGATACAATTTTGCTTAACAGCTAGTGTTTTGTAGGTCGTGCTTACATGATACCGTAGCTACTATTACCTTCCAAGTTTTAAATTCAGTAATTTTTATTGCATTTCCTTTTTCACCTACACCAAACTCTCTCCACAGCTTCATTTAAAGTTTTTTATATTTCATCTTGTGGATCGGTGTTTTAAAATAGCTTTCAATGTTTACCCGTGCATCCTTCTTTTTGTTGGTTTGTTCCATTTGTAACTATATTTTCTATAATATAAATGTACTTTCTCATACATTCGATGAGCACTTGTTTCTCTGAAGAGGGAAATTTCACACTCCTCTCTCTTTCACGAAAAATCAATAAAAATAACCTCTTTGCAACGTAGTAAAAAGCATAACCAAAACAATGTTTTTTGTGATCTTTGCCTAGTTTACCAGAATCCAGCATTACCAATCTACCCTCAGATTCATATAAGTTATACTTTACCAAGTATTGCTTTAAAGAGGGGTGGTGAAATGACGAACCACAAAGCGTGATTTAAAAAGCACAAAGCATCTTAAAATTAAGAATGGCTTTACTGAGTCATACGTAAAGACTATTTGGTGAAACCGGCCGTTAATACATTTGCGCATGCGCAGAAGATCGATAGTTCTGTACGTTATGGCGTGCACAAACGCACTAGTGTCACTCCAGTAAAACTGCAACGAGGCTTCGAGCATAATTCCCTTGCGCTCCGCCGGCAACAGGCGAGGAAGGAAGCAGCGGATCAGTTCGCTTCCTGCTGGGAAGAACAAACTGTTCTTCCTCTCTCTCTCCCACATAATGTTGTGTAATTTTTATCGTTCCACAGCGACTATATTCCGATTTAAATGTAGTGTCTCTTGAAGAAGCTGCAAGGAGGACTATCATCCAATCGTGATGTTCGTTACGACTTCAATTTTTGGCACTGAACAAGTCCCTCTGTATTCTTACCACATTCAGAGGAACTTAATTGAAGCTCCCGATTGGATGACAGTGTTCCCCTCTTCTTCTAGCGTATGATCTTGAAGGGACACTTAATTTAAATTGGAGTATAATGTTAACTGTGGAGGTTCCTTTCGAACGTATTGCCTTTTCTTTTCTCACCGACGCACATTGGGAAAAAAGCCCGAAAAGCTGGCCAAAAGTCAAATAAGATGCCAATCGCATATAAAACATTTTATCTAGGGGTTTTTGGGGTCGCTGAATCCGAATCTGAAGCCATATTTGTATTTATTTAAAAATTGGAATACATAGAGGCAATAATGCATCAGAAAATTAATTTATAAATCAATTGACAGATGTATTCTACAAAATATTATTTGTCTGACTACTAATCTCATTCGGATGATAATAAAAGCCAAAAATTGATAGATCAGAATGTATTTTTGCAATATTTTAGAGTATTTGATCTATCACACATTATCCCTCAATTTATTTGTTAATAAGAAGAAAGTAATACTGGTTAAACTGGAGTTGAATAATTATTTTAACATTTCAAATGAAGTACATTTTTAAAGTTAAAAGAATTATAACTTAAATTAACATGCTAATAGACTTTTCTGTGTCACGCCTGGAGAAAGTTGTTCTATTATTTTCTTCTTGTTTCTCATTTTATCTGTATAGTATACATACCTCCAGGAACAGCTTCCATTTTACCAGATGAACAATGTCGATTCCCAATCCAGTTAGACACGAAGTACGTATTGGTGAATAATTACGAGAACAACTATATTGTATTTTGAACAAAATACAACACACTATAGTAAAACGCACTCTATAAAATGTAGACACGAATCACGACATCACTACACCCTGGGAGGTTTAGTACTGGCAGCTAGCAAGTGCCATCGTGCTGAAATCTACTGTGAACAGCGTGGCACGAAGAGATAGCAATAGTTGCGCTAGGTGACTCGGTGGCCCCCACGCAGCACGCCATCGCCTTTGCGACGCAATTTCGATGAATGAACAGGAACAGCGTTGAAAGAGAAGGGTCGAGATATGTGCACAAAGCTTTCTTTGAAAGGTATTGAGAAGCTCGCAAGATTATAAATAAAACTAAATGTACAGTGAGCTCCGAAACAATGGAGGGGACTCAGGCACCCTGCACGCCTACTGCCGGGTTCATCTATTAATCCCAATGTTTTTTGTTTTGACATGTTTTAATTTGTTTATATTTCTTGTATCGGGAAACTGATGATGTTTGAAACTGTTACACTTACCCTTTTGTTTCAAATACTCTTGAAAAGAATATCCTTTCAAGTGTAGTTTTTCGATAAAATCTAATAGTTTAAAAACATAATATTTAAGATATATATTTTGTTTATATTATTTGTCATACCATTCGTAAGTATTCAGAATATTCATCATCAATTTCATTCAAAACTTATTGAGTATGTAGCAGACATGGTGGCGTTGACGGACGTAAAAGCTTTTGTTTTCTGCTAGTATATAATGAAATTTTGAGTTCCTTTTCAAAAACCAAAAATTTGGAAGAATAAATTAGTAAAATAAACAATTATAACAAATGTATACTAATCATATTAATGTTTTGCACTTTTTTCGAAATTTCTATAAGCTCATTCTCCGATGAACGTCAAAATTGTGATATTATTTGTTGTTCTACAACTGTATTAGCACATATTGTCAGGTAATTGTTACGGATGTTATTTAAAAAATATAATAATTAATTTTTTAAACACTGAAAAACGTGATAGAAGGCGGTAGCCTTAATTTTTATCCTGTTAGAATATAAAATTGTAATGTAAATAGAATGAATGCAATTTTAATACCAATTAGCACATTAACAATTTAAACAAATTCAGTAATATTCACTAATTATCGATCAGATCTTTAAGAATAATATAGAGTTTCCAGATATAATTATAGACTCATTGAACAAAGTTAAGATTGGTGTCGTGGTTTGATACGCCAATGTATATTCCACCGAGCATCTGCTTTGAAATGTTTTTTATTGCTCTACAACTTTATTAGCAGATATTAGCAGCTAATTGTTATGAATCTCAATAAAGGACATAATACTTGATAGTTTAAAACATGAAAGACGGCGGTAGTGCGTGGAACTTCTAACTTTTACCCTGTAAAATAAAAAAAATATATATAAAAAATAAACGAAAAATCGCAATTTTTTAATATAAATTTCTCGTAACCGAAGCAAACAAATGAAATGACAATTACTCGCCTTATAGATTACACCTACAAGAATAACATAGATTTTACCAAATGTCATTACCTGATCACTGAACAAAGTTATGCGTCATTGAATGCGGGCTTGCACAAAGCCTTCGAAATCAGACCCAAGAGAAGTAAATTTTGTCTAACTTTGAAACAATATACAAACGCAGTCAGTGAACATAGGTTTTCAAAATTTACGACATTTAATGCAGAATTTTGTCCTCTTTTAAATGGTGTATGACACAAGTATGTATGTTGAAATTAATGTTTTGGACTTTTGGCCGGCTTTTCGGGCTTTTTTCCCAATGTGCGACGGGGAGGTGACCATGGGGCGGGGTATTTGTCCTTTGGTGGCGATTTTTCTCCGGATCATCTGGCAACCGTGCCGACGTGGGAATGCTTTGCAGCCACAACACGCGAAGTGCCGGGACGCACACCCAGGACGGGTGTCTATCCTCTGTTATATGATGTGTATTTGAAAACTTTGTTCAGCCTTACAATGATCGTAATGTAAAGAAAGGAACACAGTATTCATTCGCGACTTATCACCAAAACACTCTTTAAACAGTAGCGTCTTAAATTTATGTTAATGGTTTACGCTTTCTTAAAGACGTGTGCTGCCACAGCATTTGCGATTATCAAATGATAAGTGAGCATAAAAATTGAAAATCTCAAATTTTAATAATGCTGCATTAATACTGCCGCTGTGTTTAGAGGTTTTGTTTTGCGTCAACCGGCAATAAAAGTGTCCGCACCAATTGACGGGTACAAGATTTCTCCACCGCCATTACTCGACACCCTCGTCTTCGCGTATTTCAGAACAGTGACGCTATTCAGCAGTGGTGTCAAGGTCTCCTACTGGTGACAGTGGCACGCCTCGCGGCACCGTGCCTTGCCACGAGCTTCTCTGCGCCACTAGCGTCGGGAGAGGAAACTTCGTAACCCCGCTGTTTTACAAAAATGATGGCGTTGTCTCTTGCGGCGGGGTTATGAACTGCGTGGAAAGGCGATTTCGTCGGGACTCTCGTGCCACACCCGCTCGTGGCATCGACCTTGACAACACTGCTATTCAGTTTCCAGTAACCGTTTCCTGAATTTTAGAATTCTTTCTTTCTCTAAAAACCATGCACTTTCAAATTTGAATATTAAGAAGGAAAAATATTATTTTGACAAGAACAATTTCCAGAAGCGGAACTATACACAAGCGCACCCGCTATTCTATAGCAATTGATAAGAGGGTATATTGAACGAGGGGCGGCCCGTAAATTTACCCCCGTAAATTCCTCAAAAGGCATAGCCTGACTGCAACCCTCACCCCTCTCAATTTTCGTTACCTGAGAAGGCATATACCGACTGTGTTCCGTTTCGTCCATCCAATGTTCCGGAAGGAGTAAATATCTTATGTTCCCATACATAAGTAGCGCAAATACATGTTCTCGCACCAGTCCAGAGAAAACCTCAAATACATGGGAACGTGGGAGAATCTTCGGAATTGTGAATGTTCAGTCAGGGAGGGGGGAGGAAGTTTCTCGTGAAAGGAGGTTTCAGGTTTTGTTTCCAAAATTTTTTTTTCAACGTTGACAGTACTCTAAAAGGACATGCAAGCAGACGGAAGTGGATCAATTGTATTATAGTCCGTCAGTGTAATACCAAACACACTACAGTAAACGTAGAAATAAATCCTTAAATCAACTGTAAGGAAGAAAACTGAACGGGATGCAGTCGGGCTATGCCGTTGGGTATTTCCGGGGAACGACTAGGCAAAGTTGCGAGCGGGATGCAGTCGGTATGCGTCTGTAGAAATCTGCCCTTGCACTAAGGAGGAAAACGGACCGGGATGCAGTCGGGGTATGCTTTTTGGGATTTCAGGGGTACGGCTTAGGCAGAGTTGCGAACTGGATGCAGTCGGTATGCGTCCGTAGAAATCAACCCTGACACTTAGAACGGAACAGGATGCAGTCGGGCTACGCTTTTGGGTATTTCCGGGGAACGGCTTAGGCAAAGTTGCAAACTGGATGTAGTCGATATGCGTCCGTAGAAATCAACCCTGACACTTAGAACGGAATGGGATGCAGTCGGGCTATGCTTTTGGGTATTTCCGGAGAACGGTTTAGGCAGAGTTGCGAAGTGGATGCAGTCGGGATGCGCCCGACGTCGAAGGGAGGGGAGCGTCACGGGGCTTCGGTGGCGCCTGCAGCTGCCGCTAGCGGCGGAAGCAGCCAGAAGCCCCGCGCGCCCGCGCCTCTTCCGCCGCGCGCGTTTCGCACACGGGACGCAGTGCGGAAAAAGGACGAAAGGAAGAATGGCAAAGAGAGGGAGACTATGAACGAGGACGGATTGAATGAGTGAATAAATGATTCGAATAATTGATTGAAATCAAATAATTCATTTCAAGTATCACCTTATTTGAAGTGATAAGGCTCAGGGGCAGATTCAGCTCATCATTTCGGGGGGGGGGTAGATTTTGTTAAATAATGAGCGTATTTATTACATTGTGTATTATTTTTGTAGTGTATATATAATAATATATAATTTTATTTAAATAATTACATAAGTTTAATATAAATAAATATTTAAATCAATTGTGCCGTATAAAAGATGTAACAAAAAAACCCTAGGCCTTTTGGAGGGGGGTCGTGGCCCCTTTGCCCCCCCCCCCCCGGATGCGCCAGTGCTAAAGCTCAGGTGACACGCCTAGTCTTTCGCCTGCCTACTCAAATTTTGCTACGCTCCTTTCGCCACCTAGGAGCAAAACAAGGTACTACTTGGGCGACGGATCATGCTTTTTGAATTTGTCATGAGAAACATGTAAATTCAGGAAATGGGCTTGAGAAAGAAAGCTTTTCTGTCCCTCCGAAGGAAGGCGTGCGAAGAATCCGCGACTTCGAACGAATTTTAATCCTCAACGTTATCGAAATTTAACAGTACGATTCGCTAGCCGGCGCACCACCTTTTAACAGTCCGTACCCAGTGGACGACAATATGGAAGAAATAATGCATGTAAGAACGAAAGAAAATAGAAATAGAAAAGAAGAATAATGTGTACAAAAAATAAGAACAAGAAAAACCGGACAAAACTAGACTAACAAGGCCACTGGCGGCTCTGGGGGCTATGGGGGCAATGCCTCCCCCCCAAAAAGGCCTAGAGATTTCGTTTATCTTCCTTTATTCGGAAAAATTGATTTAAATATTTATTTATGCTCGAATGATGTAATTATTTAAACAGTAATATTGTGTAGTACCGTATCTACAGTAGTTAAATAATACACAATATAATAAGAAATTTGTTAATTATTTAACAAAAATCAGTGATGGCCCCCTCGGGAGGATCCGCTCCTGAACTAGGGAAATTTGCTTGCTGTGAGTGGCTGCCGTGCGGAACGGATGCCCTACCCGCCCACGCGAAGCCCCGCAGCTCGGTCGCGGCGCACGCGCGGGCGCTACTCTCCTGTCGCCAACGCACGCTTCCCGCCGCGGCGGAAGGCGAAACCGAAGCGGCGAACCGCAGCCCAACATAACGGGAGGAAACCATGCGAGGGTGTATTTCATTAACAGGGCTCGGATTTTAATGACCTAAAAATAAGCGAAAGATGCCAGCATTAACCTACATAAATATGACCTGAAAAAATAAAATATGGGTTTATATAAGATTATTTTTTTAAATTCCTGTTGATTTTTTTACGTACAATATAAATACGTAATTTACTCAACAGATTAGAGGTCATTCATAAATTACATAACGCTAATGGGAGAGGGAGGGAGTCTGAGGCAGCGTTACGCTGCTTTACACAGAGATAGGGAAGTGCGTTACCAGGGGGAGAGGGGGTATTGAAAATACTCGAAATTTGCGATACGAAATTTACGGACGGCCCCTTATCAGTATAGTACTTATGTTTTGTAGTTTGGATCTAACTAGCACTTAAAAAATTGCTTGTGTCTGCAAAAAAATCATGTACTGTATAATAAAACCCATCAAACATGCGAGACACATTTTCAAGCTTTTTATTCCTGTGTCCTTAAAAATATGACAAATATGGACATTTAGTGCAAAATTTGGCAAAAAAATTACCTTTTATTAAACTCGGCATACATATGACTTTATATGCACAATAAAATTACATTTTTCTATTCGACAATACCTGGATTCGTGCATAAATTGGTTTAAAATTCACCCGAAGTTTCAGAAAAAAAATATATGACATGTCATTAAAATCCGGGCCCGAATCATTAAAAGGGAGAGTATTTTTGTGTCCTAAAAAAATTTGAAAAATGCTTTTAAGAAGTGCATTTATAAACTAAAAATTCTGAAATTTGTCCTTTAATATGCAATGAAAATTAACAATATTTCTTTTCCGGTATAAATATTTCTTGATAAACTTGAAGAGCTGCGTGTTTGGAATTAAAATATATATTTTTGTGCAAACAAAATTATATCAAGAAATTTCCTACATTTGCACAAGTATTTTATTATCTACAGAAAAGAAAGGAAAAAATTTGGCAACTGTGCCAAGCTCTTTGTAATCGATGAACGCTCACAAATAAATATATCGCTTGAAAAGTGGAAACTTTTACGAAATAAAGACTCTATTTTAACGAAATATGCAAAATATATCCCTATAATTACACGAATATCTACTTCAAGAAAAAAAGGGTCCTATATGCATAAATATGCACTAACATATTAATATATACGGCATCGTATTTTAACCAAATGTCAAGAATTTTCACTTAGCTATGCCCTGAAGCAACGGACAAAAATATGCAAAATCAAAGAAATCCACATTAATGATAGAAGACACACCTTGAAAATAAGAAGAACTTTTAACGCAAGATGAAAGAGCCAGTTTAGACCATACTAAAGTGTGAGAATTTTTGGACTATTCACTTCAAAATTCAATATTATTTTAGGATGTGAGGGATTTTTTTAAATAAGTATCTTTCTCTATTACGCGATGAATATTGATGAGTGATGATTAAGTGATACTATTTTGAATTATCAATATCGAAGACACACTGATTGTGAGAAAATTCACTACCTCTGGGGAAAGACTAGGTATTCCAGTGCATAGCTCTGGCTTTCAGACTTCATTCCATGCTCTACGAGAACGATTGCGTATGATGCACGGCTGGGAACTGTTAGGCAAGATGAAGATGTTATTCTTCCGGTTGCTTCATTGCTACAATCGTTAATACATTTCAAACGGAAGTCTTTCTACGTACAGGACCTTCCAAAAACCTTGATGAAGGAGGTGGTTGACCGCTCTTGTGCAACAGACAGTGTCAAAGGAGTGGCATTCGTTGGGGGTTGCATGGCCAAGAAGCTAAACAACTTCTTTCAAGGTTGTTTACTTTGCCGTTCATCTGTTGTGACAAGGTTAGAAGACGCGTAAAACACAAAAAGCGACAGAAATGCCTACTTTTCACATTTCGAAATATATTCAAATTCCGTGGATTGTTCTTGCTATACACTTTACATTGAATTCCAATAAATACATGTTTCCAATAAATGCTTTTTAAATATATTTGTTGTATATTTACAGTATACAATGGGTATCCTTTTTCATACCCTAACAGAATACATACCTAAAGGAAGGCTACCGAATCTTAATATAAATACAAACAAATTTCCTTTACACTAGAACGTAATGAGTAATGAGTTTTCTTTCATTCGCTCTCAGCCAACTCTTAAAGCAGTAAGATAGCAGTTTATAGTGCAATGCACTTAAAGGCTGAACGATCGAGGCAACGAAACAGTTTCGCGAAGAGCTTTGGGTTCCTACTCTCGGTGCAGTCGTGCGTTGCCATTCAGAATCGAGTTGTGCGAACCGCGTTTATTTCCGCAGTGCACTTGGGCGCGGTCCGTTCCGATTGGCCCGTCGCCAATGCTCAGCGCTAATGCAGTTTCATTGCTCCGGTGGAACGCTTCGATTGAATGGCCTTTTAGTCCCCAACACCCGGAGTGCGCCGAGCGCCCTCCACTGGCCCAAGTCTCGAGCTGTTCAGTCCGGATTTCCGTTATTGTGAAATGAGCTGTTATTGATAGTTTTTGCTCATTACGGTTGACGATCTGAACCGTTACACCAAAAAGTGAAAGTAAAAAATAAATTAATTTACCTATAATGTGATTGGGATAGTTTGCATGTAGCGATGATCAAATCCCATTGTATTAGCTGCGAATTGCTGCAAAAATTCTGGAAGTTTGAAAGTAAGTTAAATTTAGTTTTTGTGTTGTTCTTTCGTCCTGTGGTTCTTTCAGTTTTTCTTTGGAGTCTAAAATGACCTTGTTATTTTTATAAGAAAGTTATTTTTAATTAAATAGTACTTGATCGTTTCAGTTATTTTGTGTGTTAGGGCGCGTCAGCTGTTTATGGTCGTTATTCCCGTTAGTGGAGTTCATTTCATATCCTGGAAGGTGCTCCTCTCCTGCAATTCCTTCCGATTCAGGTCTCTCTGCCAGTGGGGCACCGCTCTATCCGGCAGTAACACATTTCCCACTTGTCTCCCGTCATATGTGGTACTGTAGGGCAGGTAAATGGGTTTGTAAGGGGTAGGAGGGGTGAGAAGTATGGGTTAAAAAGATCATGTGCGGGTCCGTAGCACGTTTCGTAAAGTAGCACTCTGACTTTAGTCCGGTATTGATTGGAAAACCCAGGGAAAACGAAAGTTTTTAGTTTTCTGTATTATTATTATTATTATTATTATTATTATTATTATTATTATTATTATTATTATTGCGGCAATATGCGAACCTTAAATAACGCGCCAAATCAGCGATGCCCAGCGGCAGTCCCGAGGGTGTACGGGTCAGCGAATGGGGAAGGTTGGCGAATGAGGAACGAGCGGCCAGCCGGCGGAGCGGCAGTTAAGAAGCGAGGCTGCCGCCAGGAGTGGCAGACAGATTTTGCGTGGAGTTCTCTGTGTGAAGTAGTGATTACGTTCGAGCGATTGTGTTTGACCCGGCGAAGTAATTTTAGACTTTCTTACGGCTTACTGTAGAACTGCGAGTGATTTGGTACATCTTCTGGCATAACGGTAACTTGGGCTTTGTTCTGGATATTCTTACGGTTACCGAAGAAGTATTGTTTGTATGGAAAATTATCTCTCTTAAATAAGAAAACTTATCGTTGACTTCTCTGTTTCCCTGGATATAACAATTATTATTAATTATTTATTTGTAGAGTGTCTTGCAGGGTGGCGATGATGTTATAGATAGCGCTCGCACACCCTGGCGCTATTCAATTTAGCACAAAACCTGAAAACAGTATTGAACACTTCGCTCATAGATCATCGATGCTAACCAAATGCGGCATTTCAAAAATTCTTAGTTTGGTATATTTCAGTGCTGGAGTCGCGAAGACGGTGTTGTACTTTACATAGAGGCTCTTTTATGAAGTATTTTTGACACTTTTAGTAGTAAAAATAGTATTTTATAAATATGCTAGCGGACTCGGCAATATTTCGCTATTGCAGTGTATTACACATCACACACTATTGATCACGTGATTGTTAATCACGTATTACGCTACGCTGTGCAAAAATTCGAATGTCCTTTCTCTCAAGTATGGGTTTGTTCTATGTCCTGGTTTGGACATGGTTGTCAAGTATCCGATTGTGAAAACGTCCTTCCTGAAAGTTGGGTATGCGTTCATTAAGACACAATCTTGGAGATTGCTGTACTTATCCGAGATTCAAGCAATAATTCCGGCCGATTTCACAACTGCAGAGGCAGAATATTTGATGCAGTGAAGATGAGCTTAATCCTTGAATGTGCGGCGGGTTGCGTTGAGTTCAGGGGCGCTTGAGTCATCATAAACTAATAAATCATCAACGCCCTCACATGTCCGAATTAATTCAAATCATCTTTAAACACTCCCATTACTAATAATAACTAAGTGTAAACAATTCAGCGAATTCGGTCGAGTAGTTTTTGCATCTATGTGTGACACACATACGCACATTCCTTTTATCCCTATAAATATATATATATATATATATATATATATATATATATATATATATATATATATATATATACACACACACACACACACACAAATACAAGAGAAGTGAAAAGAGGCGAGTCACTTTTCACTTTTCTTGTACATCGGCGATACGTGCTGTAAGTAACCTGCAGCCACACTACAGAGTGATCTGGCGGAAGGAGGGGGTACTAAATAGAAAAGATTGTAGCTGCTACGGCAGCACCACTCGCGTATTCCACTGTGTAATCTCCATGGCATAAAAATGCACGGAAGAGCGCACATCCTGCCTTCGCGTCGTTGGATGATCCAGGGTTTACTCCCCCGCCAGCAAAAGCCACAATAATAAATTGAAGGCGCTTGTTGGGCTTGGAAGCCACGCTTTCGTCGCTCCGGGCGCCGCCGTTGACGTAGGGATTCGCCGGTGCAGAAGGCGTGCCAACCCCCAAGGGGATTCAAAATTTAAAAGTATGACGCTAATTAAAGCGCCTGAAGGGGGCGTACAAAATAAACAAGCGAGCGGCGAAAGTTTAATGCGGCGCGTGCTGTTTTTGTTTCTTTCGTTCCCGTAGGACGGATGTGTGGGAGTCGCCAGCCATGTGTAAATTTCAGGATGTGCTCTGGCATTCATTCGTTGTGAGAAATTATTACGTACATGTATGTGCGAGTATACAATGTGTAATTCATTAAAATGAGGATAACTCGTGTTTAGGTTTTCGTCATTAACTTCAGACTTATATCTCTGGATTTTAGTTGGAGTTTACGCTAGTTGTATTACGTAATCATAACTTCGCGATCTTTAAATCTGGACTTTGTCCCTTACTAATTCAATGCAGAGATGAAGTTTGCGTTATGGTTCTCTAATATTAAAAGGTATATCCGTCTTTAAATTAGGCCGCCACCTCCTACGACTTGTCGGAGAGCTGAAAAAACATTTACACCCTAATTCAGAATTTCTCTAATTTGTAATTGTTTTTCATTTCTTTTCAAAACGTGCGCCTTGGCGTTTTATCTAGTTTAAAATAAAATCTTTTTGCGCTTGTGTCTCTTATTTGACAGTTCGATATTCGAATTTGAACATTTTAACTTTTTGTTTCAGGTATGTTTTTCGCAAGTCGCCAGTTTCTGGAGAGATTTCAGTTCTGTGAACAGCGCATGTGAATTGCACGTGAGTACATAAACGGTTTGCGTCTACACAAAAGATATAATAAGATAAATTATCAAATACATGTGAATTACGTTGGGTTTGTATGCTAATTGGGACTTGAGAACATTTGAATTGTAGATAACATTTTATATACAGAGAATGATATCGAAGAACTTCGGTCGTGGATTTGATAAGACAGGTATAACAACAAAGTTAGGGTTGTGTCTGGGGAGAATATCGTTTGGCAAATTCTAAATGAATACGTGTAGGCGAAAATGAAGCCAGAAACATTGTCTTTATACAATACGCTATTGATAGATAAATTTTTGTTTCAATTTATGCGAAACCATGGACACAAAATCCTGTATGTTTTACTGCTGGATTGGGAATTACTTCTGAGTCCTGCGCCAAACAGATGTAAGAAAAAAAATAGAAGTTTCAAGATTATATCGCAGGAAATAGATTGCTGCAACGCACATTACAAACGCGCACAACTCGAAAACGATGCGCCCTAATCCCTTAAAACCAAGTTCTCGTTTTCCTAGTGACAAGAGTTTTGTGGGAGGACAGATGGGACCCGTTTCTTAAGCATTATTTTACTAAAATACGGCCGTTCTGAATCTTCTATCCCAGTTTTGAAGATGTAGCTTTTCTGTAGATACCTACTAGGTAGATGTGTATTCAGAGAACACTAAATCTTTGTAAAATAAAGTTAAAGGAATAGAGTTGCAAATAACATTCCAGGATAACATTTAAGTGATTTCCTTCGCAAATTTATGTCAACCCTAAGCAATGTTAAAATGTGTACTCAATTAAGTAGTGGCAGCAGATATCTTGTGGCACTCCATAATATGAATTAATAAATAATCAAACCACAACAAGGAAAGTCTTAATATTTATTTAAGCATCCCAAAGTCAACTTTTGGGAACACTTTTCCCATCACACTTATACACAACAGCTATGCAATATGTGTAAGTGAAATCCACGTTGCTTGCGTAACCTACTGAAGATGAGAAAAGTGTTCTCGAAAGTTGACTATGGAAAAAAACTTTTATTGTTGTAGTTTGAGTATTTATTAATTCATATAAAGTTTATTCACGCACAATACTTGGCGTGCAATAATGTAACGCACGGGTCAGGAGATGGCAATTCGAATTTAGAAACCAGAGTGAAGCTATTTTCAATTTTTTAAACTATTATTTGCAAAATGCGGAATTATTGTACGGGTCTCAATAATAAACTCATATAACTAGAGACCGGATTTTTATGTAATTACAAACTTTTTGTCTTTCTACTTACCGTTCTCAAAATTTTGATCTTGACGAATTATCGCCGTCCTAATCCAATATCCATTTTTTTCGTTACATATTTTTACATATTTGGTACTGTATTACATATTTTACATATTTCGCTATTTTCTCAACATTTTTTTATTTTATGTATTTTCTTACATAATGTTATGAAACTAAGTATTTTCAAAAAATTGAAGATTTTGTTCTTCATTATTATTGCGACTACTGCGTACTCTACTTACACGCTTCGTGAAGACGCGGTCGGATATTCTGACGCACCTGCTTCAGTTATCTCAGTGGCGGGAAGTGCGCGTCAGCGACAGATCATTCTCATCTTTAGGCGTGAAAAGTATCATTGACGCCGCGTTTGGCGACCTTGAACTTTAATTTCCAAGAAACTTTGGCGATCGCCGTCGTGTAACGCATCGATGAGAATATTCCGTGGTGCAGTGATTGTTTGCTGGTCATAGATATCGCCAGTTTGTACGATGGCTTCTATTGCTTCTAGTTTGGCTGCTAAACTACATTCCTGGATAATAATTTGTTTTACCTGGATAACAAGGTTTTACTACTGACGGCAAAATTGTATGGTGCAAGAATACATTAGCTTGTACTTTCTAAAGGATTTTTAAAACGTTTGCATTGGTTTTAAAATTTATATAGGAAATTTGTTGTTCATGTAAGTTCGTTTTAAAAAAAAATGAGTATTATAATTAGAGTATTTTAATATTACAGATTACGTCCGATTTTACATATTTATTACATATTCTTATTTTTTTTAATTTCATATTTATGTATACATTTAGACGTTTCATACTGCATATTTTTCCGGTCTTTACTTCTAACGAACATGATTTATCTAATTCAAAGGTACGGAGTGTAGACATTTACATATTATGTTTTTCTCACGTGCTACGCTTTCCCTTGAATTTGAAGTTATTTTCCTACAACTTAGGTACAATAGACATACGCAACGCTTTCTTCCATATCCAGAACTACTCAAAGTCCCAAAGGCTCGATAAACGTTCGCGAAGTCCATAAATGTTGACGCAGCTGCCTTCCCAGCAGAACACCCGGTTCTACAGTGATATTACAACGCGCGGCATTGAGACGGTTGATTTGAATTCGTTGGTACCTGGTGGTGGCATTAGAAATTTCTGTACGAAGAGGGAGATCATTCTTCAGTTCCTTTTTGCATGGTGTTCTTGCGACTGCCGCCATTCACGTGACTCGCGCTATTCGATATATTTTTAAGTACGAGTGTTGAGAAGGGGGTTCTATGACTTTGCAAAACAGCTCCATCTTCCACAATTGCTGTGTGAGTAATTCAGGATGAGGAAACCTTGATCGCGGGCGATAATGTACACATAGGTGACACGCATGCTGGTGAACAAATTCAACTTTTCTACAACGGAATCCTAAAGGCCCCGTGGGGATGTGGTAGTAGCTCCACAGATACTAGTTCTACGCCTTTGATGGAGGTGATAGAACCACAACTGGTTGGGTGAGTTTGGAAGTCGTTAGAAGGTCAATGTAAAGGGGAAAATCATAACCGGAAGAGGAACGGCTAGAATAACTCCGTATTTTGTAGTCTCTCTCGGCTCCAAAACTGTTGATATATTTCTAAAAAATACACACGATATTGATTATGTATGTCACGAGATTATACTGCAACCTACTTGTTTCGCCCACCGCAAAATCCATCATGTCGCGACGTGATCGGACTGAAACCACAGAGCCTTTGTCAACCATTCCCAACGAGCAGGTAGATTTCACATCGAAATGACAGATGCATGTTGGTTCCCACGCGTTAATTTGTCTGTAGCCGTGGGCTCATTACACAGGGCGAATGTGAACAGTACCCACAGCTCCACGAGGTACCTCTTGAAAGTAAATGAAGAAGAATGGAACCACAGATATTTGCCCCAAAAGTTACTTCTTTGGAGATTGTTCTCACAGGGAAAGCTCTCTTCAATTCCGTGCCCAGTTACGTCTATGCGCGTGTACGCGCCACTGGTGAAGGAAAACTGACATCATCAACATCTTTGTCACTCATGTCACCGTCCGATTAATGAACATCGATTTTATCCATCATTGACGTTCAAAACTTCGCTCTTAATATACATCGACCAAAAACCATCCATGTTCAATGCTGGTTTAGTACCTCGTAACATTAAATTTTTGGCAGAAAAGTTTGTAAGTGATCGTGTTTATTAGTTTACAATACATTTTTAATTAAAAACGAATTAAAAAAATTACAATGGGCAAAGCAAAGCCTGAGCGCCCAGGGTCATCGCAAAAGGGTTACTCGTCACTTCGCTGATGAAGGGTGGGGGAAGAAGCGGGGCGTTTGCACTCTCACGGCGCATGCGTTCACCGCCTCTCAGTGTATCTCAAGATCACCGCCACCTCCCGAGGGGAAACACACGCAATACACTTACGGGATTAATGAACACAGTAGTTGACGCGCCGGGAATCACGAACAATCAATTTAACCACGTAGACGGTGGTATGATTTTCTTCTAGCAGAAATGAATAATCTTGCAGCAAAGTTGCTTCCACTGTGGTGAATCCATTGGATGAGGAGCGGACGGAGGCCAGAGCCTGGCCCTAGTTGTGGAGGGGGGGCGGGGCGGGGCGGGGCGACGCCATCTGTCGGAGGCGGAGGCGGCGCCGCGGGGCGGCAGGTGTGCGGCGGCCGTGTTTACGTGGTCGAAGGCCCCTCTGCGGCCGCGCCGCGCCGCCTCCCGGAGCCACGAAGCCGTCACTCGCAGCGCGGCGCCCCGCAGCACGGGACCTCTTGATACTACAGTACCCGCAGCGTATAAACGACTCGGACAGCTCAATGCGCTGTTGCCACACATTACTATACTGCGATTTTCGTAACTTTGCCCCTGACAGGAATCAGCTGTTGACGGTTTCATTCAATCGGGAGCTTAAACTCACCATAGTGACGTCACTGTCGCGAAATATAAGCTCCTGATTGGATGGCAGCGAAACAGCTGATTCCTGTCAGGGGCAAAGTTACGGAAATCGCAGTATACGCACATGGCACCACCTACAAGACAGATAAATGAAATATGAAAACAATAACACGTTCTGACGGCCTATGACTCGTCTTGATGCCATGTTCATAACCTTCGCCACAGCCGAACCTCGCGGCCTTCGCGACGGTCGTGTGAGTCAAATGAGCGGCAACGCTGGACTCTGGCTGTGAGAATGTAAACAAAACCTCTCAAGCTGATTGCTTCAGAGCGGGTCACGTGACGTACCATAGCACGTGGGGAAAGAACTCTCAAGAGTTGCTTATACGTTGCCGGTACTGTAGTGATGCGTCATGGATAACAAAATATCGATGCTGACAAACATTGATGTTTAAAATAAAAATATCGATGTTAATCAAACATCGACCAAAATCATCGATGTTTTTAAACATCGCTAGTTCAGTAACCTCATAACTTTAAATTCGTGCGCAACAATTTTTTTTTATTTGACAGTGGCTGTGTATATTAATTTGTAATTAAAATGTTACAAAAATGTTAAAAACGCTTCTCCATGTGCGAAATACGAATTAGAGGGCATCAGAAACATCTCGGGCGAGGGATAGTCTGATCGATGCAGGTAATACAAACCACGTTCGTACATCAAACAGTGGTGCCATCGGTTATTCTTTCGTATTTAAACTTTTACACAATTGTGGTTACGGGAATTTTTCACCCACATACAAAACATTGAAAACTTTAAAAAAAATCGATCACTAAACATTGATGTTCGAAAAACATCGTCTTCAATAATATTTTTGTAGAAACAGCGATGTTTTGAAAACATCGACATCGATGTCGCATCCCTACCTGGTACTAGCCTGCGTCGTGTACTACATTCTTGTATACGAGTTGCTCTTGTCCCAACTTCCCTCTATTTTTTGAGCAAACTGGCTTAACGATATGGAGGGCTGAGATAATATGTTTATAAATAAAAGTTTTAACGTTTGTGACTTTATAACTATTAAATAACTTAAGAACAATGCCTTTTGGTATATACAATAGTTTTATGTTGTGCTAAAAGGAAAATGGCTCATTCTTATATGACTTTTTTTTTTTTTTTCATTTTTCGTAGCATTTCGACTAATAAATTATTTTTTTACCTTTGCTCGTTATTTTTAAATCATTTTCGCTGATTTCATTGATTCTAATATCATTTTAATAGTACTTGCTTCAAATAATAACAAACGTTCTCCACAGAATTCCTGAGTAGTCTATTCGATTTCTTCACTCAGTAATTGTATTGCCAGACGTTGTATGTGATCTAAGGATTCTTGTCTAGCAGCGCCATTATCAGTTCGGGTCATTTCACTAAAGACATCATTCATCTCCCCAAAGACAGATTTCCTGGTAAAGAACAATCATGCGAAAAGTTTGCTAGTTGAGTTCACTTGAACGAAGGGAAGACGCCTTGATTACAACAGTAACATATCCAACAGCTGAGTTGTTCGTCTGAATTGGTTTTGATCAGATTTTTGCGTCATTTTGCTTTGCTTTGCTTTCTTTGCTTTTGCTGAAGGATAGGTCGATAGGTCTAGTAAAAGGGTAGGCAAAAATCTCTACATCAACGCGAATGTCTACATCCAAAATAGCTCCAAGAAATGTACAGATAACGTAAAAATGTCACATCTCGCTTAATATGAATTATTGTTTCGGGTAATATGTGAGTAATGCTTATATTTCCGCCTGCCTGAACTAAAAGCTTGTGTTGTAAAGTGTGAAATTAATTAATTGTAAAAAACTGTTCGTTGATTTATATGGTATATTAAGCATTATTTTCAATAAAATTACTTTAATAGTATCGTATGTGGAGATGGCGATAAAAATTCGAAGTTACAAAGTCTAGTTAATGGTAATATAGCAGAAACAGGTCTTGCTTGTCCCGTCGAGTATTCGATTGCTAAATAAGGACTTCACATTTGGATGCCGATCGACAAATACACGAGAATCAAGGTGAAACATTCACGCTTATTCTGGAGTAGTTAGTTTTATAACATTAAATTTGTTTTAAACTTTTTATATTTTGCAATAACATGTTCATCATCTAATTATACTCATTTATTACTGATTTTGTGATACGTTTTTGTTTTATGCGATTGGAGCGTTTCTTCTGGCGGAGAGATTTGATTTTCATGTTGAGGTTATTTTCGAATTTTATTTTTCTCGTGATTTCACTCAAGTTATCATTTAATATTTTCTTTTCTATAATACAATCTTTAACATCGAGGGTTGACAAATGCCTTCAGATGTAAATAAACTGGTAGGTAACTGCTGTTTTGTTTTCAGATGCTGTCCTACAAGGAACAATAAACAATTTGCGTAGCAAAGAGAAACAATTATTTCTGTGACGCATATGGTGATAATTGGTCCCGTAGTGTATGTTGAGCACTTTGGAGAACCTCTTGGTGAAACATGAAGTATTTTCGTTGCGAGGCCCTGCTGCTGCTAGACATTTCATTTGAATCTTCCCCTCTGTCTCAATGTCACCCCACGATGTTTGGTTTAACTTGTGGAACTATAGAGGATTGTAGCTTGAGGAAGGCCCCTGGGGTACACCTCTAGGGCAGGTTGCCGCTCACGTTATCTACATGTATCTAATGAGTAATGGATTGTTTACGACTTTTGGGGAAGCTCATGTGTTTCTTCTCAGAAATAAAAAAAATAGTTGGAAAATTTATATGTGCCTTTTGTGTATTTGGTTTCCATCCCTTATGCAGATCGTAAACAGATACGAGAACATTTTATTTAGCGTTTTAGCTCTGTGGATTCCTAACCGCTAGAACGTGAAAACGAACTGTCGTGGTCGCTTTGGTAAACTTCAGCCGTCGTCGTTGCCATCTGCTCCGTCCTCGATTATCTGATGACGTGAAAGAGTGTTTATAGTATGCGGCGTAAGTGTTTTCGAGAGGGGCAAAAACTTTGAGAATTCATGCGGGACCCTCAACACGAAGTGGCGTCGTATCTCTTCGGATGAAAGGAGAAACAGGGTGCAGTCACATAAAAATTACTTATTTCCGGCACTTCATAGTGCGTTGTATTTTCACATGGAGTGTTTTTCAGTAACTTAAATTTCCCACTTAATCCTTTCATGTGGAACTATATTGCGTGTGATATTCCAGAAAGATGAATGGCCGTGAATTAAGGCACAAATATTTTACTTACATTGGATCTCTTCGTGGACAGAACAGCTTGCTTGACACTTTCTTGAAATTTTACGTAGTGGATTTTTCCTCGTAGTTTTTTAGAGTTTACCATTGTGATATATTTATATCTTTTTATACGTCTGACGATATATTCTTCGAAAATAAGATGAGTAGAAGGCAATGGAACTCGAACACAAGACTGGGAATTTCTGATTACTCCCTCGGTGATTCGATTTTAAAGTGGAAAAGAAGGAACCCGTGCGATTTACAGTGACGAGTTTCCGCTCTAAGTAAAAGCTGGCAAGCGCTGAATAATGAATCCGACTGCCGCACGGGGCGAGGGCGCTGTTCAAACACAGGGCCACCCTTCGCGGGGCGGCGGCGCCGGGGGCGGTGCGATGGCTGAGGCGGCACCAGCGGAGGCGAGCACGGGGGAGGCGGAGGGGGTGAAGGAATAGTGGAGTCGGAGGCAGGGGCGGTTGTGGGCGATGCACGTATGGGGTGACTGAGAAACCGGCGGAGCAGGCGGCAGGAAAGACGTGGGGTGACGGTGGAGAAGAGAACAGAAGGACGGGGACGGTAACAAAAGGAAAGGGACGGTGAGAAGGGAGCTAAAAATGTGACGGGGGGACGATGGTGGAGAGGTGTCATGGACAATCAGACAGGGGATGGCGAAAAAGAGGTACGAGCGAGGAACTGACGGTGAGAAATGTTGGGAAAGCCGGGGGATGGGACGGTGAGAGGGGTTGGGACGGAGAGGGACCGAGGACGAGGAGATGGCTTGAGAGGGGGAGCGATGTCGGGGGGGGGAGAGGCGTCGTATAGGACGAGAACGACTACAGTACCGACAGCATACACGCGACTGACAGATCAGTGCGCTGTTGCCACACATTACTACGCACACGTGGCACCATCTACATGACAGGTAAATGAAATATCAAAACATTAACACATACTGCCGGGCTATGGCAAGTCTTGATGTTATGACAAGTTACGCTATGACAAGTTCATAACCTTCGCCGAAGACGAACCTTATTGCCTCCACGACTTCGTGTGAGTCAGATGAGCGGCAAAGCATAACTTGTTCTGAGAAAGTAAACAAATCCTCGCAAGCTAGAGCGGGTCACATGACGTACTACCGCACATGGGGTAGAGAACTATCAGAGACGTTTACACGCGACCGGTACTATAGTGTGGAGTAGGTAAGAGAAGCGTAGGAAACAGGGAGGAGGCGGTGATGATGACAGATGTGGTCAGCGAGGAAGGGGGGGGGGAGCAAACGCCAAGGGAGGGTATGGCGACGGCAAAGAGGTGCGGGGCCTTGACTAATGGAAGAGGACGACGGGGATGGTGACGTCGGGAAGGGTGGGAGACGGGGGAAGAGGGGCAGGAGTGGTGGCCGGGAGAATGACGACGGTGGCGGCGGCGGCTGGGGCGAGGTGGGGGTGAGGCGACGGTGGCGGTGGTGGCGGGGGCGGCGGCGAGGACGGGGGCGGTGGCAGCGGGGATGGAGGGGGCGGCGGCGGTGGGGTCTGCGAGGGCGGCGGAGCGGTGGCCGGGAGGCTGTGAGGGCAGTGGGGGCGGTGGCGGAGCGGTGGCCGGGAGGCTGTGGGGGCGGCGGCGGGGGTGGTGCTATCTGTGAGGAGATGGGCCGGATTCCGCGCGCCCCCGAGGCCACTCGGCGCAACGACATTCGTATTCTCGCGTTGGGGTGCTCGCCCCACCCTCTCCTCCCTCGCCCCAGACTGCTCTCTCTCTCTCTCTCTCTCTCTCTGACGTCAGTGTCCTCCGCTCCGGCGCGCAGTGGCAGGCTCCGCGAAATCGCTTGGCGAAAGCGACACGTCGCCGCAAATGAATGCAGGCTTCCGCTGGCGATAGGCAGTCCGCGATCCGTTGCCATTGTTCGGTCAGTGTGATACAGCCGGCATTAGGGCCAATGACCAATGACCTCTACTCGGTTAATTACTTCCTTGAGTCTGGGCGAGACCGATTTCGGTGAGTGACAGCTCATCAGAAACGAATGTCAGCAAAACGAAATGCCCAGTTTTGGTAGTTTTTTCTACAATTAGATTGGCGGACTGTTAATTACGATTAAAGAATGAAGTACGATAGAATGAAACTTGTGAACAAATACGGTAAATAGTATTATTTTGGAGATTTGTATTTTTCACTCCATTACTAATATTACTTTTTGCAAAAGTTTTTTCGGTTTGAATTTACTCTGTCGACTGAAAAAAATCATGAGTTTTTAAAGTTATTTAAAGCTAGTGTGTCCTCTAGTTTCGGTGCTACCTGCTCATAATTTCTCAAAAATGGCTTTTTTAAAATCGCCATGCGTTCGGAAGAGGTGACAGTTGATTCTCTTATGTTAGAGCAGGATTTCGCCACGCTCGATTAGGAACTCCAGAACAAGTCGCAGATATCCCTTCTGGCTCTTCATTGTCTCAGTGGTCAGTTAAAAGGTTAACTCGGGTGAAAGACTCACTGCACACCAGACTTCCTTTGTCCAATAAACAGGGAATCCCTTGGCAGATGCCACGCCAGGAGAGTTGGTGGGGAACGCCTCTTGACACAAGCTCCGACTCCATGATTGTTTACTCAGGGGCAGCTTCAAAACATATTTAGGGGGCTTATGAAGAAAAGAAAAAAACAACAACGGATTTTGAAAGAGAATAAATTTATTTACTGTAGTCGCTGTTTAATTTGCGGGCTACTTTCAATTTTTGTATTTTCATTTATAATAAATCAAAATGAAACATTGAAACTACATTTTTATCTTGTATATTTTCAATATTTTTATAGTAGAAATGGTTTGAATTTAAAATTTAAAAGTAAATGAACTGTTGATGGTATAAAATTGGTTGATAGTATCTTGATGCATATTTATAATTTTAATTTTTTGTAAAACATTTTTTTTAAATATTCAAAAACACACCGAATCTGGAACGAAGAAGTATGACGCCATGTGAACATGAAACGCATATTGCAACACTTTGAGGATGATTGCACAAAGCAGCCCGTCCATGTGAAAAGAATGAATGACTACAGATTTTACAAAAATGTTGACACACAGAGTGGCAGGAAAATTAACACAGTACGCCCTATAGGAATTATGGAACGACTCGTTCTAAAAATGTTGAGACAGAACAGTGTAAAGGAGACCAATCCAAAACGAAGACGAGGAAATATATATATATATATATATATATATATACACATATATATATATATATATATATATATGTGTGTGTGTTTTAATATAACAGTTTCAATGGAGACTAGTGGCAACCCGCTGCAAGGAACTAGGAAACTTGTCTTCACAACGAAGTACATTAAAGTGTCAGTTCTTTCGACCCGAACAGTCGATATCTGGATTCGATTCTGGAGAAAACAATCGCATGAAGTGAATACTGTATTTATGTAATACTCATTTGTGTAAGACAGTGTGTACATTTAATTTTGTACCTAATAAAATATTTTAAATTATATTCGTCATTAATATACTTTATTATAATATCTTATGCAAAATATAACAATTCGTAAATGGTTTTGTGGTTGAAATGTAATTTGTGATCCGATTCGTTCATGCGCGCTGCCGATTCCGAGAATAAGTCACCGCGGCGCGGCCGACACTTTCGCGCGCAATTGTGACGGTTCGCTACGCGTGTTCAAGTTGAGGAAGAGGATCGAGCATAATTGCCAATACATTTTATTGGATAAAAAATTGAATTAAAAATCATTTCGAATGTAGTATATGTTCTTTAAGTGTTGCGGGGAAGCCTCCATTCTCTTTCCTCCTTTGGACGACTAGTTTTCTTCTCCACATATACTTCCATACATATATCTACTCGAAATTGGCTCTGTCTATTTTCTGCTTCTGCGCTGGTGAACGAATCTGATCACAAACTGCGTTTCAGCTGGTTTTATTTACTGGCTCCATATCAGTAATTATCAGATTGAAACAAAATATTTTACTAGGTTCTTCTTTACTTTTCTTTTTCGTTGAAAACATCGACCTGTTCTTTTAATGGTTCGTTTTAAAAAAACGAACATCAAATATCTGGAAAGAGTCGTCTATCAATTAAGCCGAATTTTGTACGTTTCACTGTAGTATCTTTTGTTCTGAATCTACAGCACTTTCAACTCCCAGCTTCCGCAGATGTGGCCACCGGGAAACCGCCGTTCCCAGGCCGCAGCCTTCGGGCAACCTCCGCGGAAGGCGCTGCCCGGAGCGGCATTCGCGGAACCGCAGGCCCACGCCAGAAGATGCGGCCTCACGCCTCACCTCCCCCTCCTCCTCTTCCCCCCCCCGCGTCCTCCGCCCCACCCCTCCCCCTCTTCAGCCCGCCCGCTTTCCCCTCCCCAGCCCCCTCCTCCGCTCCCATCCCTCAACCAGATCCCACGCCCCGTCCCCTCCCCAGCCCCCCTCCCACTTCTCCGCTCCCACCTCTCATACCACCCCCTCCCCTTCCCTGGTCCCTCCTCCCCCTATTTCGATCCCATCCCTCACCCCGCCTCTTCCCCTCCCCAGCCCCTCTTCCTCCTCCACTCCCACCCCTCATCCCACCCTTCACCCTCATCCCGCACCCTCACCCCGTCCCCTCCCCACCCCCTCCTCCCCCTCCGCTCCCACCCCTCATCACGCCCCCTCACCCCGTCCCCTTCCCAGCCGCCCCCTTCTCCGCTCCCACCCCTCATTCCGCCCCCTCCCCTTCCCTGGCCCCTCCTCCCCCTATCTGATCCCATCCTTCATCCCGCCTCTTCCCCTCCCCAGCCCCTCCTCACCTCCCCCGGTCCCATTCCTCATCCCGCCCTCCCACCCCGTCCCTCCCCCTCCTCCGCTCCCAGCCCTCATCACGCCCCCTCACACCACCCCTTCACCTCCTTCAATGGCCTCTCACCCCGGCCCCGCACGCGGGCGCGCACCGCGAAGGACGACGCCTCGAATGCTGTCTGGGGGGATAGGAAGCGATGGGGCAGAAAAAAGCACTCCCGGTACACTGCGAATTTTTCGATAACGACACGCGTTCTCCGTGGTTGGCAAACTGGAGTTCCATTAGGATTTTCTTTAAAATTCGGTTTGCTACTGGTCATCTACTTCGTGTACATGCTGTAAGAATCTACTTTTAATCATCATCATCGCGATCATCGTAGAAGAATATGATGGAAAAGAAGAAATAAATAATTCCGTCCAGTGTTAATACGGACGCACTAGATTTGATCTTAGAGAAGGAATATTTCTGTCCTAAATCAAACGAGAGCTTATCTCATCTTTTTGTTCATAAAATCTGTGGCAACCACGACAATTGTGAATTTAATTAGTCATATTATTGATAAAATTAGTTAAAAACTATGTAATTGCTTTTGAAAACGTCAAGTGAAAAATATTTAATAGTTTTTGATAGGATTCGAACAATGAAATAAGTTTCTTATAGCATCGGATTTGCCTTGAGTGATTCAACAATAGTATATAATTCATTTGATCAACACAATATTGAATGTAGCAACATGTGAAAATTTTCTATCCTCTTGTGTTCTAATGATTATTCATGACGAAGTGTCGTTGACCTCATTTAATTTCGTTCTCCCGGTAACATCCTTCGGAGGCTACCGAGCGCTCGAGGCAAAATGCATATAAGGCATCACGGCGGTTAAATTATGATGAAATCAAGAAAGTCCACAAAAAAGGGAGATAAAGAGATTGTGATAGTCATAGGGGAGGCGGTTTCCGGTCCCTGTGTCCGTGGCCCTCTCACGGGATACTCTTTCAATCTATCTTAGATAATGCCGAGAAGAAAATCTATTTTACAAACCATTAAACATCTCACACTCATGCATGAACATCAATAGGTTGAATCTCGAACGTTCTGCAGAGATATGCGAAGGCACTTCAAGATTTCTTCTCTGAAGACATTTTATTATGCTTTCCGGGACTTAGACATGGTTCATATGTGAAATTTAGTAGAAACACTATTTAGAATATGGAGCTGAGGGGAACTTGATATTCAGAGGAAGTATGCCGTTTAGGATTTCCCACACATGTCGGTAAAGTAGAAAACTCTAAAGTACCTTATATATACTTATATTTCCAATTCTTTGCCAATTGTGCATGGGGTCCCGCAAGGTTCGATCTTAGGGCCTATTCTCTTTCTGTTATATGTAAACGATATGCCCTCGTCTATTAAAAATGGAAGAACGGTTCTGTTTGCTGATGACACGAATGTTCTTTGCAAAAAAGAAGCAGTAAATAGTACAATTTCAGAAGTTTCAAATTGGTTTAATAATAACAAATTAATTGTTAACGAAAGAAAAACTGTTTCAATGCATTTTTGCATCTCAAATCGGAAATCGCATGTTCCATTGAAAATGAACAATATGCAATTAGCTGATGTTGAGGCAACAAAATTTTTAGGTCTTTCAATTCAATCAAACCTCAAATGGAATGTACATATAACACAATTAAACACTAAATTAAGTTCATTATGCTATGCATTCAGAATTCTTTCAAATTCTGTCAGCCTTCATGCAGCTCGTTGCGTTTATTTTGCAAATGTGCATTCCCGCCTGAGATATGGCATAATATTCTGGGGAAGCTCATCCTGTAGTATTCAGACCTTCAGATTGCAAAAGAAAATTAGTCGAATAATGAAAAAATGCCTTCCACGTGATTCCTGCAAGCCTCTTTTCATTGAGCTGGGAATCCTACCATTGCCTTGTCTATTTATTTACGAATCTGTAATATTCGTCAAAAATGACCTACTTAACGGAGGGAACATATTTTCATGCAATATTGATATTTATAATTACAACACACGCCGTAGAAATCACGTGCATCAAGTGTCAGTATCAACAGCTCAGTACAAGAAATCAACATACAATACATGTACGTTACTTTACAACGCATTGCCAGATGACATAAAACAATTAAAGTCGGTATACAAATTTAAGTTAAAAGTAAAATCTTTTCTGCTGCAAAACTGTTTCTATACAATTAGAGACTATACTGATCGTGAAAAAGAAAAATAATGTAACAAAACAAAGATATATAATGAATTAGTTTATGTTTGCATTGTATACATTTAAAAAAATATTTAATACGCCTGTAACAAGTAATGTACTTCAGCTTCCGGGTCAGTGACCCCCATCTCGATCAGGTTTTTGTCCAGTTTCCCTGATCCATAGAGCAAATGCTGAGATAGCCCCTTGTTTTGCTTCTGGACGTAAATGTAGCTTCACTGTGCGCACGTTTTGTTGAGCACTCCTTTTGCTTGTAGTTCATTTACAGTTGAAATTGATTTTCTATAACTCAGGAAAAAACATTTTTCAAATATCTTTATTTTTCTAAAATAATTATTTTCTAAATTATTTTTTTTCGTTTCGTTTTTTTTTAATTTTTTTTTTATAAAATTCTGGCCCTCAAGAAAATGTGCGCAGATAAATTTCTTTCCCCACACGTCATATACAGTTTTTACTGGTTTTTTTTTGACTAAATAAATAAATAAACCTTTTGTGGATGTGTTAATAATATTGTTGAATCTTCTTTTCATCCTGAACAAGTTTTCGCGCTCTCCACAAACTGTATACAATTTGATGACCTAATGTTAATGACAATTCGGTGTACAACTGAAGTAATGATGGACAAGGAAAGCCGAAATAATTCTGACACGAAACCACGTTGTTCATAACATTCAAGTATTCATCATTCCGTGACTGGAATTTATATTACGACCTAGAAGTCTAAATTCACTGTACTCTCTTCCACACTACCAGTTACTGGAATTCACTGGAATTTCCTCGAATGTCGAATCTCAAGGTGAAAAAATCGGGCAATCAAATATTTCTATGCAATGAAAGCTTGATTCCGAAGTTAAGTTCAATAAGAAGATGAAGGGGAAACTAACAAATCGCAATATCAGGAAATTCGAACCATCAAAGTTCGAGTTAGCAAGTTCTACTGATAAATTTCGAGCGTCGGGAACGAGATTATGACAAATGTGAAAAAAGCTACTATATCGATTTTGCAAAGAAAAAGTATAATAAGAACGATGGTGACCTCTTACGGAGGGGGTGTCTCAATGGTTTTGATTCAGACAACTGTAGAGTGATATCAGCGAGGGCGCAATGACGGAGTGCTATGAGAAAAAAATGTGGACTTATCAAATATTTCGGCGTTACGAGGTGTGAGCGAATTAATATTCTAAAAGTATTAACCGAAGGAGTACAAAAAATTTTTTAAAGAAATCTATTTACCAACTTGGAGTCACTCTCCGACTTGTGGTGTCGATGACACTTCAAACAGCAGTTATTTTTCAAAATTTATTGTTTCTTTTCTTGAAGAAATTACATAGTTTAGTAAAAATAAATATCCATATGAATACTCACACTTACAATCTAATCTTCCATCTACAACTTACATGCTATTACAAGGGAGAGTAACTCCTATATCGGGTCGTTAGTCTGGATCTACATATGCATTTTTTTTTAGGAATCTGTGATACGGATATTTATTTATAACTCGTGTTTGGTAGTTGGGGTTTTCGCCAAGCCACACAGCAGTAATCGTCGGCGTTCGTGGGTCTGCACCGGCGGCGAGGGCGCTGGGCGCTGCGGACGCCGGAAGTGACGCGGTGCGTAACCTGCCCGCCCGCGCCGCCGCCGCCGCCGCCGCCGGCACCCCCCGGCCGCGCTGCGCGGGTGGCCGGGCCCGGCGCGCCGCCCCCGCCCCCGCCACGCACCCCCTGCGTGCCGCCCCCGCCCCCGCCCCCGGCGCGCCACGCCGCCCTCGTCGGATCGATGCGGCGCGCCGACGCCCGCCCTGCCGCCGCGCCGGTGTCGGCCCGCCCGCCCACGCGCCCGCCGCAGCCGCAGCGCCAGCCAAGCAACCGCGGTTAGACTCCCTAGATACACACAGTAGCGCATTCCATTGTTCCACACATCCCGCCATTGTATTTTCAGTTGTCAGGAGAATGGGAACTGTGAGATATTCTGTGTGTTGAGAACCATGAATCTATCTCAAACTAATATTAATATTCTTGAAAGTCTCCATAATGTCACCAATTGTGGTGAAGGCGGCGATGGTGTAACGGTTAGCGTATCGGTCTGTTATGTCCAAGTTCAAACCCGATCGAAGCTATGGCATTTTAGGGGCGAAAAATTCCTTCGTACGCCTTCCTTCGGAGGGGAAGTAAAGCCGGCTCTCCCATGTTCGTAGATTTACTGCATGTAAAAGAACCTCAAGCCTAAATGACGCCTCTGAGCTAAATTCAAATCGCCTGTTTCGTCGCCCGAGATAATACCTTCTTTCTCCGCTAGTTGGTGAAAGGAGCGTGGCGAAATTTGCGTGGTCTCATGGCCTGAGTCTCGCCACGTAAAATAAGGCAATTTAATTCAATTGTTATTATTTATGTTTAACTTCTGAATACTGCCTGGTGGGGCTATCGGGTGAGAGGATATTAAATGGCGGCGGTTGCGCTACTCTCTGTATCTAGGGACTCAAAACTGCGTTGTCGGACAGCGTCACCACCGGCGCTGGTAGTACTACACATCACCGGCATTCATTTTTACTTTCTCGCCCTTACGATGGTTTTTCGTAAGAAAAAATAATATAAGAAGTATAAAAAATATCTTCGGATAGCATAAAGGAAGTGTAAGAGAATGGTCCGGGCCTCACGTTCGTTGAAATCCGTGATATTTTTGAAAATTACAAATGTGCAATTTTTTTCCTGAATGAAATCTGTTTCTTGAAGACGGATCTTTAAATACTTTTATGTTAGATTTTTCGAAAATATTAGTAGTTTGCGTCGTAATTTTGCGTGAAATGTAGGCAATTAAAATATTTTTTTTTCTCTCTTAAACCACCACATTTTTTCTTTAACATTTTTTCCACGGATAGAAGAAGGTATATTTAAAAAAATGGGGTGGGTCTCATTTTTGTTGAACTCATTGAATTTCCGAAAGCTGCATATTTAGAAACAATGCGAGAAAGTGTATGCTGTTTAGTACCACTAGTTATCAATCGTTCTTTCTTTATTGGTGCTATATGATTATATATGATTAGATGATTGGCTGTAGAGGAAAGGAAGATCGGCTTGGGGTGAGGAATCGAGGGAAAAATAAGAATCGATTGCGGTCCGTGACCGGTTTTATAGGGTTCTACTCCGGCATCCGCCTGGATATCGATATAAGGAACCTAGGACATCGTTCAGTCATTTGAATCAATAGAGAAGGGGCTATACGATTAGATCCATTTTAGGATACTGCTCCAGCATTCATCTGGAATTGAGAAGAAACCATGGATTCGACCGAGTGCGGATTTGCCGGCTAAGCAACCGCGACCCCATCATCGCCGTCGTACAAACATTGTACTTCAACTTTGTACACATCAACTTTCATTTTTACACAGTAGTTTTGAATTACTAGTTACTGTTGGGATAATTGGGGATGGGTCACATGAAAATATGGAGACTGGGTCATTGCTCGTCTGAAAACGACGAGTAGATGGCAATGATACGATCATGTGCGTTTCGTAACCCGTTGTTGAGAGAACTGCTCGAGCCTCTGTCTGAAATTCATAAGAGAAACGGAAACGATCGATCAGGGCAAGTATCTTGTGTAATCTTACTTAGGGAAAGTCGACTTAGCTGTTGGACCTATGTCGGAAATGCTGCCTTTGAGCGAGGGTACTCAAAGGATGACGGACTTCGGTTGCCGGACAAAGGTACGTACATCTACGTACGTTATCGTAGCCGGTTTTACTTGTTACGAGGCACAAAAAATTTCAAACCAAACGGTCATCAGATACGTTGAAGGCATAACGAAAGCTGCGGGTATGGGCAGTGCATCGGAAAAAAGCAACAGCTTAGCTTTAAACGGTACTCAGTTATTACGAACTTTGCAAACTGCACCCTATTTAATAGTTCACCGTAACAAGTTCTTATCTTTGATGTCATACTCTTACTCCCTATCCATCTTTTTAGTATCAGCCGTTGGTGCAGCGGTAGTGAATGTTCAACTAACCGAGAAGATTCAGGGTTGTGGGCGCTGATGCCACGGTCATTGGTGTACATGACCGGTGTAGCTACGGAAACTTGGGCGAGGCTGTCGACACAGGATCTGTCGAGGGAAAAAAAACGTTGAAAATCTAAGAAACGACCCTTTTGTTGTTACCGTTCATTGCTAGTGACGTTGCTGACTTCGCCTAAAAACTTTTAACACGTTAGCCTTGCTCTTAAAGGTTACGATCGCGGCTGGACTATGTTGTTTTGATTACTGGTGATAAAATCGCGAAACGTTATAATTTTCAAATTATCGGTAGGGATTGAAATTGTACGTTCACGCGCGGATGATTATCCAAATCTATTTCATTACAAAATCATCAAACGACGGATGTAATCTTAACGAATGTTTGCTAAATTCCCTCTACCCTTTAATTATCCAGGCTGTGCCCGTTTTTACGCCCTGTGAAAAGCTTTTGTTTTCTCAGCGCCTGCAGCTGTCTGCTCTCAAATCAGTGTCTTTAGCATTGCCACCTCTCAAATTTTCTACCACTCTTTTATTTACCTGTAAGTAAGGCGAGCCGGACGAATCTTGTCGGGGAGTCGCATTTGTCCCGCGAGCGGAAGTTTGAAGACCCGTGGCCTAAGCTAATCCGGGGTGGAGCAAAGGTTGATATTACAATGTAAAATATATTTAACACATGTCTTTGATGCAGAACTTTGTGGAAGCTCTCTGAACTTTAGCGAAGGAAACTTTGACAAAGAAATTTGATAAACGTATTACTTTTCGTCCAAAAATGAGTGAACTTTTGCTCGCAGTTCAAGATGGATGACGCACAAATTGTTGGTTTATGCTACTTTATGCTTAGTAATAACTAATCTGTGTTTAATGTTGAAGAGGTAAAAGCTAAAGAAGAAACGTTTGAGGGTGAGGCCATAGAAAAACGCCATGGTATTCATCCATGGGTCGTACATTGTGAAGCATTGATCAAAAAACTTCGAAACCAAGACTTATTGGAGGATGGACGAGAAAACATTCAATTTTCTTTGTCTTCCTTCATTCGAAATCGGTTATCTGATTACGAAGTTAAAAAAAACAAAACTTCATGAATTTGTCATTTCCCAAACCCCACATTTTCCACTTCTCGGGAAAATGCATTATACGGATTACGCTAGCCGGTATGTATTATACGGATTACGCTAGCCGGATGACCTACCGTCCAAAGCAGGGTATGCAAGGAATAAATATAAACATAGTATTGTAAACAAAAAATAAACTAAGGAGTTTTGCTATTTAAAAAATCATGACTTGCGTATTCCTTCATTTATTTCTTGGCATAGTTTTCAAAACATACAGAACGGTTTTTTTTAAATTATTTTTTTTTATATAAATAAATCATACTACTGTTTCCATGTTCTTCGCTGCTGTCAGACACTCATTTCGTCGCCACATTTTCAACGGTTCCTCTCCTTCATTCCCACCACGCTCCATATTGCCTCGGTCATTTCCGCCGGCGCAGCGCGCAGCCTCCTTTGCCGTTATAACTGCCATTGTCGCTGCGCGTGATGCCGCCGTCGTTTCGTCCCAAGCCGCGACCGCCACCGCTGTCGCCCCCAGACGCCACCCGCGCCGTCTCGCGGGCCTCTTACGAGTCGATAAAGTGCGTCTGGAGATGGCCCCGCCCGATATTCCCCATAACGTCGGCCGCTCCTCGTAGGAGGAATTTGACAAATGTTTTTTCACGGGTCGCCACGCGACGGGAGAGGCGGTCGGAGGAAGCGCTAGAAGGGAGGCTCTGAAAAGCAGCAGACTGCAGAAACAGAGACGATAAATATTTTTTTGTGTAGAAGGGAAATATTTCGTTTCTTGTTATTCATAGATGTATGACAATAACCGAGATGTATTCCTCTCTATTCAGGTCGTCTGTCAAGACTAAAAAGTACTTAGTTTACTGCGATGGCCGAACGGTTTCCGTTATATATCTGTGTGTGTGTGCGCGCGCGCGCGTTTGTGCGCGCGTGTGCGCGCACGTGTGTATGCGTGTGCGCGCGCGCGTGTGTGCGTGTGTGTGCGCGCGCGTGTGTGTGTGCGGGCGCGTGTGTGTGCGCGCGTGCGTGTGTGTGCGCGCGAGAGAGAGCACGCATGACAATTTTGGGTCTTTCAAATCGAGAAAAATCCTGATTCATTAAAAGAGCAATAATGATTAACAGATTTTTAGACAACTCTTTATTAATAATTAAAATTTGGTACTCAGTAACATGGTCGCAACATGGATTTCTTCACTGTAGGGGAACTTATTTCCGAGCGTAATTGCGTCCAAAAAAGGTGACAGGGCGGTGGGTACATTATTTTTCTATGAGAGATTGTGAACTGATGGCTTCCTGACGTGGCTGGGCAGGCAAGTTTTATTCATATAACGTCATTACTACGAAAACTTACTTAGTAATGACGTTACTTAGATAAAATTTAATTATGAAACACAGATTAAATTATTTTAAAGTGAAAAAAAAACTTGAAGTCAAATTGGGTTTTGCAGAAAACGAAATTTTAGTTGTCCGAGTTTGTACAGTGGAAAACATCCTGGTGACTACATTTAATTCCATTTTTTATTTGATCCGGAGATTTTCAAAAGTAACCCGGAGCCCGGAGATCACTTCTGAAACCCGGAGTCTCCGGGTCAACCCCGGAGAGGTGGCAACCCTACCGACACGCGGTGGATATGGCGAGCATCGAATGTTCGTCACTCGGCAAATAGCCAGCAACTCATCAACTCTACGTGGGATTCGGCGAGCGGCTGCTCGCTGCTCGCCGAATAACGAATGCGTGGAGCCGTCTTAAAGCTAAGCAATCGAACAAAGCCTACTCAACACAACTCTAGATTGCCGTGACTTCTTTCCACGAAGTCCACAGGAAGGAGACTCAACTCCGTGGTAGGGGTATGTACCGAAAACATCGGCAGCTACTTGAAAAATGAAACATAACTAGACTTCTAGAAGCGTTTCCGCGGGAAGCAGTATTTATTTACGAGTATTAACGGGACATGCCTTTGATGAAAATGATAATAATCATAATTAATAAATCAATTATTATAAATTTATCACATAAATACAGCACAAACTGCGTAAAGACGTGTCAAGACAGCTGCAAGTCACTGCCTTACAATCTTCTAGATGAAGATGACAATGAACCTAATTCGACTGGCTCTATAATACTGCACCGTTACTACTTCTTTTCCATCTTATTGTCTTGGATTGAGGCACGCCCAAAGACCGCCCCAGCAGTGCCGAGCGCAAATGTGCCAACATGCGCCGTTATGCAACTGACCGGCGCCTTCGTGAGTAAGTTTCTTCACCCACCGCGTGATGTCGCTGAAGTAGGAAGGAGTCTAGTTTCATATATTTCAAGTAACAGCCGACGTTTTTCATATATACCCCCACCGGGCTCCAACACCGGAGTTGAATCTCCTTCCTGTATACTGCGATTTTCGTAACTTTGTCCCTGACAGGAATCAGCTGTTTCGCTGCCATCCAATCAGGAGCTTATATTTCGCGACAGTGACGTCACTGTGGTGACGTTTAAGCTCCCGATTGGATGAAACCGTGAACAGCTGACTTCTGTCAGGGACAAAGTTACGAAAATCGCAGTATAGGCTTCGTGCTTCTTTTTCAGGGTGGCTGGCCGCCCCAGTGCGTGTGTGTGGCCTTTGGGGCTGAGAAGCCCGTCCGGGGCAGATTAGTGGGATTGACCCCGGGACAGGCGAGGCGAGCAACGCTACTGCTGTCCCGCTCGAGAGCGGAGGGTGCTGATTACAGCCCGGCTACAATTACATACCACTTGGGAGAGAGCCGCGCTGAGATTTGCGTTGCGAGAATGAACTGTTCGCCGAGTGGATGCTTTTGGGAGAGAGGTTTTTGTGGTAAAGGTGCACATTCGGCGTTTGCCAAGCAGAGAGCTAATGCTTGGCCAATCCCGAACAGCTGATGTGTTCTGCGAGAGTTTCCTTTTGTTTGATGTGTCCAGTAGATCGACACGCGGTGGGTAGGGCGAGCACCGAATGTTCGTCACTCGGCTAATAGCAAGCAAACTCATCCACACTACTCGTGATTCGGCGAGCGGTTGCTCGCTGCTCGCCGAATGACGTATGAGTGGAGCCGCTTAAAGATATGTCGCCGATCTGATATGTGTAAACGGGACTGACGATCGTTGGTTTGAGGTATTTAGAAAGTAAAGAAGATTTCATAGTTGTCAGAGATTCGTTGTCAATGGGAAATCCCGTTCCAAGAGAGTATATCCATTTCGTGCAAGTCGACAAAAACCACAACAGTATTCAAAACATCTTTAACAGCGTACAAACACACACACACACACTTATACACACACATTTAAAAAAGGCCAAACTTATTGTTACCGATAAAATATATGTAAGTTAATTTTATTATGTTTGGATAATGAACTGACAAATATTACGTGTAGCAATGTTGCAAAACAAGTTTGCTTTTTATTGTAACTTAAATTTAGTTTCTGTTTGTGAATGTTGTTATGAAATTAGAATTGTCAATATCAGCAAATCAAATATATTACAACGCATATTGTCACTTTACTCTGTTTTATGTTTCGTATTTGTGTGTTTGTTGTGAATTAATTCGAGTTTTTAATTAATATTTCAGTAAATAAAATTAGAATTCTTAATTTATTTGAAATAATTTAAAAGAAATAGTTGAAGCAGGTTTTAATGGACTTTTCCACGTATAAAAAACAAGTGGGCTTTTTTGAGCTGGAAAACATGTAGCCAACCCCACGTGAAAACGTAGTTACAATGTTTAAGTGCATGTATGCATTGCTGAGGGTTTTCGCTGCAGTGCCCACCTCTGGCTCCGGTGCTTCATTACTTGTCTATTGAGAGCGTCGCAACCAATTTCAAAAGACTTCATGAAAAACTAAGAATTTCTTCCGATTCACCCGTTGACTAAATCATCGTACCTGTCATGTTTATTTTAATGGCATTTTTCAACAAATTAATATTTCTGGGTCGTAGGGTTGTAGCCGTTCTTCACCACTCAAAGCATAGCGAGGCGTCTCTGTTACACTTAGCGATATTGAGTTAATAGATTTAACAACTGCAAAAGTTTTGTGGTATGCACACATTTAGTACTAAGCGTAAAGCCAATATTGAGCCAATAGGATAATAATGACTGTGTTGCTCTCTAAAACAAAGTACTCATATGTTACAAGGCAATGGTTGTGAAGATTTTTTCATTTTCTGTAAAATGTATGTCGAGGTTTTCGTTCTAAGCCGACGTGATGTTATCGTGTTTGTCTTCTCCATAAATCAGTATCACTTTTATGGATTGATCAGTGTAAAGATCTCTCCAAATGTATCTGTTAGCAAATCGTTCATCGTTTACAGGATAAATATGGAATTATCTTAATCTCGTGGAAGTAAACACTTGAGCAATAAAGCCGTGTAACAAGTCACGCTATCCAACAGCGGTTTTTACGTCGTGAACGCCCTTCCTCTATAACTTGTAATCAGTTCTCAGGAGAAAATAACGTCTTGTTTCCCCCAACAACCCTAACGCGAGCGGCCGTTTCTTCTCTACGACGGCTCGGGGGCGGTCGCGCCGCCGCTGTCGGGGGTACCTCCACGTGGACGACGCAATAAGCCGGCACGGGGGGGGGGGCTCCCGAATCTGTTACGACCGCGCGTGTTACAACCTGCAATGACGCCAGCGATAAACTTCCTCCTATCGTTATGCTGGTCCAAGCTTCTAGCCTGAAATAAATGTAATTTTTTTCATCGCTGTTCATGGTGGATGCTTGTAGTTGTGAAACTTTTCTAATGTTTTGCGCACACATACTAATGAAGTATTTATTGAACATTATTCAGTGATTGATTAGTGATTTCTGCCACGTCAACTGTTAAGGTCATTGGTCCCGTAAGTAGAGTATGTTTTTATCGCGGGAGGTGGCGGTGATCTTCCTTCGCTGGCGGGCGGGATCCGGCGCCGACCTACGGCGGTTTGCCATGATTTCCCCAACAGGTATCTCCCACCAGCATGGCACCGCTCCAGCCGGCACAAACTCTTACGCTCCACACTGGTCTCCCGACATGTGTGATAGTGAAGTGCATGTGTGTGTGTGTGTGTGTGTGTGTCCAGCATTCGTCTGGTGTTGAACGGAATAACGACGGAAAAGTACCATCAGAACAGCCGGCTGATGAATTCTCCTTCAGACTGGCTGAATTCAACCTAGCTAGTAGCTAGTGTGAAACATCCTGAGACTGTCCGGACACGAACCCTATGACCTACCGATCAGAGGCACTGCAGTGAGATCAGTTGATGTCCGAAGCCACCTTTGCTTCATTCAGTGAAATATATTTTTTCTAAGTTACCCGTGAGTACGTTTTTTGGCAGGAAAATATTTCTTCGGCAAATTTCAAATTCTTGAATGAACAATTGCCCAAGAAAGTGAAAAATTATTCGCCCTTTATACGAATGTTATAAAATCCAGTTTTAGGTTTCTAACTATAAGTTTTTAAAATTGCTACAACAAGTTGATCAAGGATCGCCTTTGAAAGACTCAAATTGAAAAGGCATTCACCCACCGATCTCTTGACTCATTCACGGCCACAAAATAACCCATTTTGGGTAAAAACATCTCGAGTAAACGAACGATAATTCAAGAAGAAACATAAGTAACCTTCGGGGTTTTGAGGTTCTGAGTCCTGGTCCGATTAAAATAAGTTGTTGATTGATAGTGGTGATTCTGAAGCTGTAGCCTTCACACAATATGAATACATGATTTGGTTACTTTAATAAGTAACCAAGTTCAAGTGTTAATTTTCGTGTCCCGGGAACACGTGCTCATTGGTACGCAACCTGTCAAAGCCGCCTCTTTCCATTCGCAACTGTACTCGCCAACTTTTAATCGGATCGTAGTACGAGAACTTGTGTTGGAGCGTTCCCCAGGCAAGCGACGTAGGACCTCGATCGTAACGCCGGCCGTCGTAATCCGCTGCCCGCGGGCGCTTTCTCGGAACCACCTCGTCCGTCGGGCGCGAGTAGCCGGAAACGGGCCTCGTTCGCCCGTCAGCTCCCGGAGCCAGCGCTAGGGGGTGCGGCAGGGGGCAGTAAATTAAAAATTTTTACGGCTTCTGCACTAGACGCCGCCGCAGCCGCCAACAAGAACGTGAGCGCTGCGCTCTTCTCTTGTTCGGTTTCGCCCACAATGGCCGGCGCAGGAAGGGGGAAAAGAAAAATGAAAAGAAGAGGAAAGTCGGAGGGGAAATATTGGGTGGTTTGTTTATGGTCGCAGGCAGTGGCGGACCCAGAGGTGGGTGCACGAGGGCCATGGCCCCTCCCCCCCAAAGGCCTTTTCGTTTGTTTTCTTCTTTAATTTGGCAAAATTGATTCAATGTTTATATACGTTAGAATGATGTAATTGTTTTAAAAAAATGATATTGTATTGTATCATTTATACACTACGAAAATAATATACAATACAATAACAAATTTTTATTATTTAATAAATCTATGATGGCCCTCTCCAAAATTTTCGTCGTATCCGCTCCCGGTTGCAGGTTGGTAAGTGACATCTGGATGTTTCATCGTATTTCTCAGTTTCAAGAAATATTTCTTGAAGGCATGTTGGATGGATTTTAAAGGTCGAAAAAAAAGACTAAAGAGCAGGCAACTGGTGGCAGCCTCTGTGTATGAAGGTTGTGGGTTTGAAACTAGCGCACGTGAAGGTGTTCCATATAGGGGAAATGTTTGCCTTCTCTGATTGCGAGATATTATTTGTTCCATATCATGAAACACATATTATCGTATTATCATGTATTCTTTCATCATTGTTTTAAAGACGAACTCAATTTTCTGCAAAAGGTTGCCAAAATTCGTTGGTGGAAATGGTACTATGTGGATATTAATCAGGTAAGAAGACAGTGGAGAAGACGATTAAAAAAGAAAGAATTTTAAAGAAATACTTTTTAATTTCGAAGGTATGTCCGTTTATATAAATGGAATATTGTGGTTTGATACGTAAAGGGTCTGACAACATTCTAAAAACACTCTTCTATGGACCTCTACACTTCATTAAATTAGACATCGTTTCTGGTCATGAAAGTCAAATGTTTATGTACTCAAACTTGTACCTTGAAATATTAGTTTGCCCGAGAATGTTTCTGTCCATTCCAAACACATCGATAAGTAACTCTGCCAAGTTTTAGCATCAAAGCTCGTGAAATTTTCATTATCCTCAAATAATTCTGAATACAGTTGAATGGAAACATGATGTAATGACAAAAGCGACTGGTAAAGAATCACTTTTCGGTAGCTTCCTCTGGGAGCATGGAGGTGTGTACAAACAAGTTGTACTCTTTTGTACACATTCCTTCCGTGTAGGAAACAGATACTGTTTGTGTGAACGCCTATTTTCGGATTGAAAATGAGGCTCTGCTCGACGCTTAAAGTTAGAAAACCAAAACAAAAGTTTGCTTTAATCCTTCCTGTTGATGTCATGTTGGACACATTTCCTGACAATGGAATTGTCTTGTAATTTATCGTATTTCTTATATGAGTTTCGACGAGACGCTCGAAAAGTTTTCTCACATGGAAATATATGTTGAGGAGGAGGAAGATTTTCAATTTCCCCACGCCGTCGGGTCGAAGGTCAATCCCAAGAACTTCGGGACCCTCACCCTTGAAAATTATAGGCTTCGCAGCAGGGGGGCTATAATTAGTCGTCAAGAATTCCGAAGACGGAGGAGAAAATATATGTTCTTCCCAAGAAGATATGTGTTCAATCGTTTGTTACTTATGTCTGTCTTAGATCTTCTATTTTCACCAAGTGATTAGTGAAATTGCAATATATTTGCAGCTGTTTTAGTTTGATTAATCAGAATAACGCGTAGTTAGTACTATTGATCATGTTTCGTGTTACCTCTGATCAACAGTCCCTAAATCTTAATTCATGCTTGCCCAAACAACGACATAGCTGCACCACAATGGCAGGAATGTGTAGTGAATAGTGATCGGGTAATAGCAGTAGTTGGAGAAGTGTAGTAAATGGAAATACCAATGAGATTCAAACGATATGAGCAAAGGTGTCGCTCAAAGGTGTTCTCTGGAGAAATATCGGAAGACTGAAAAAAAAAAAAAAAAAAAAAAAAAAAAAAAAAAAAAAAAAAAAAAAAACGCAGATCAATGAAATTAGCATTACCACTATTGTGTTAAAAAAACACACACACTCTGTAATCCGTAATGGTCAATACCACTTTCTCTAAGTGGTAATTTGAGTATATAAATTAATTAATTTAAGTATATAAATTTATATTTTTATCAACTTTCTTTCGATGAATAGTGTTCATAACGGTCGATGTACCGAGAGCATTCTAGGGGTTTGCTCCCGCTGTTACTTATTGCGTGACCTTCGCCATTTGAAGCCCTGCACAGCGGAGCGTTCCAACTGTTTGGGCAACGCCACAAATAGCCTGTGTGAGCTGCGGCTCTTCCCTTCAGCTCGTTGGGAGAGCGAGGGACGGCGCCCCGTCGACGGCCGGTGGCGCAGGCAGGCGCGCCCGCTCCAGAAGCCCTCTGGCAAAGGTCAAGCGAGCCCAACCCCTCGCTGTGCTCTGGCGGCCAGCGAGGAAGTGGACAGGTGCGTGGGCGGATGTTGAAGTTGCGAGGGTGCGCTGGCTCTCCCAAGTCCCAACTACTCTACCTTGCCTCTCCCCGCTTCGACCCGCCCGACCCTTCTGTACCCCGTTCCGACCCGATGCACCCTCAACCGAATCTCTCCGACATGCTGCATTGTGCTTCATTGCATTTGTGACCGTTCTGCCCATTCTGGTCCCCTGGGCCTCAACCCACTCTGCTCCACCCGGTCTGGACCGATCCGTACAGCTCTTCCCCGCGCAAGCCATTCGTACGAAGTTCCGATTCACTTCTGCTTAGGAACGTTCCAATTAGATTCCGGAATCGATTCTTTTCTTTCGATTCTGGAATCTATTCTTTTCTTTCGATTCCTGTGGAATTGGTTTTCGATTCCTTTGCTTCCGATTCTAGAAGTAATCGATTCCAAAAGGCCGGAATACAATCAAATGAACACCTTCTATTTAAAAAAGATATGCATATTCTTGCGCTTTTGTTGAATCTTTTTCAGGTTTTTGTCGTTTGCTTATATTATTAATTGATTTATTACTTTATTATTAATTTTATAGAAGTCCATGTCGTGATTGAATTCTACTTCCCACCTTCTGCTTCATTTCAACTAAACCTCTTGGTCAAATTGCATTTCTAGCATCTCCATAAAAAGCAAACTTTTCCTGCCTGGATCGCGTTTTGTGAAGTTGTTTCTTTGAACCCGTTACAATTTCATTGCTTAATTCATACTATTGTTGATGTTGTCATCTATTATATTTTTATTAAGTTAAATTTTTATAAAATATATTTTTCATGGCCTTCATTGCGGCTCTGGGGTCGCCTCAGCCTCCTTTCCAAGTGAGTATCAGGATCTTTCCTGGGGGTAAAGGCGGCCGGAGCGTTGTGCTCGCTACACAACCTCCTCCTTGTGCCGACGGCGACGAAAAGGTAGAGCCCTACCTTCACCTCCCCGTCGGGCCACACCTCCCCTTTGGGCCACATTACCTTTACCTATATTTTTCATGGATACATTTATTACTTTATTTCAATTATAATATTTTAATTTTATTATTATTATTATTATTATTATTATTATTTCATCCATAATATTTTCTCGGCCATGCAGTTAATTATTATTGTTATTAAAATTTAATTAACTCCTGATTGTGTTTTATTAAACAGTAATTGCTCGATACCGGTGTTGATACCTTCGTTGAGTCGTGTTCTCATGAGATTCGATTCTTAAGGAGTCGATTCTTTTCTTTCGATTCTATTCTAGAATCCATTCCAACATTTTGATTCTGGGATCGATTCCAAAATCGATTCTTTTACAGGACCGTCCCTATCTGCGCCTCGCATCGGACTGTAGCACCCCGCACAACACAGTCCTAACCCCCTCTTCGGTCCATTTCCTTCAACCCCGATTGGCTCTCTCCACTCTGACCTGCCTACATCCCTCCGCATCGTTCATTCCACAGCATCCTGGCTCACTTGAGTGTGGCCGACCGCGCCTCCGCCGACACTGATTCGTATTTGTACCGCAGATATTGAACACATGTGATCGAAGCGCTCCCTCTCGCTTATGAGGGCACCGCCGCCCAGCAGTCGCTACCGCCGCATGCGCCACTCCTCTGCCCACCGCTTCCACTACCACCATTGTCCTATTCCGTCACCGCCTCCCTTCTTGCCTCACACGTCTCCCAGATCTTGACGCTCTACTCACTATCTCCATCACCAGTGCCCGATGACCATCTCGTCCGTTCCTTTGATTACCGTCCCCATCGTCGTTTCGCTACATGTTGGACCTGCGCCTGATATCCTTTCCCTTCTGCTGCCCACATTTGTCATTCATTCCCTCTGCTTCATTTCCGACCTCCGCCTCGACCGACCGCCCTCTTATGCACTGGCTGATCCAAAAGGCCTACATTTTTCGTTTACCTTCCTTTATTTGACAAAATTTATTTAAATACTTATTTACGTTCAAATTATGTAATTATTTAAACAATGATATTGTATTGTATGATACTAACAGTATATAATTAATAAGCATTATAAGAACAAATGTATATTTTACCAAGAAATCTTCGATCCCTCCGCTCCTGAAACGAGCGGTTGGATCTGCCCTGGTCTTGAGCCTCGCTTTCGCGTGGGCCCCTCGCCTGCACCGCCGCCGGCTCTTCATTTCTCGGCCTTGGAGCCCTTCCCTCCCGTTGCGCCGATCTGCCTGCGCCCTGCGCAGCCCTTCCGCCCCTTTGGCTCGCCCAGCGCCTTGCGTCGCCTCCGCCTGCTCCGACCGCCCTCTTCTTTTTCTTCTTCTTCTTGAAGGCTGCCGTTCGCCTCCCGCTGTGGTCTTTGTGGGCAGGGTTGCCAGATTGGGTGGAATTCCGCTTTTTGGGCTAAAATCGGCTCTCTCTCCTCTCTCTCTCTCTCTCTCGGGACAAAAATTGACTTGCATGGCGGAAATGCATCCGAACATGTGCGGTTTTGGACGGGATTTCAGATTACGACGAACTTTTCAAAAAACAACCACAATGACGTAGACAGTGAGTTTGATTTCTTTTTACATTATACGTGATTTTTCATTAATCATTTGTTAATTCGTTCAAATTTACTTTGAGAAATGGGTTATGTTAGTTTTTAGACCTCTAGTGTAGGGTGTGTTCTAAAAGTCATAGCGTCTTCGTCGTGCACAACGTGAGTATACAAATATCTTACATTAACAGTACTAGCAGTTAATTTTAGAACATCCCATTTAAAATTAGTCATATTTTGGAAGTACGTCACTGCTAGCATTTTCTGTTAAGCCATAGCATAGGAATAAGCATGCGCATGTTCGCTTCATTTCAAATAGCTTGAAAAGTTGAATTTTTCTTATTGGGCGGATTTGCGGCCATCTGACGGGGGATGCTTGTACGTAACCCTGTTTGTGGTGGGGGGGCGCCCTACGGCGATCTCGTTCGCCTTTCAGGGCCTCTCGAGGACAGGACCGTGTTAACGCAAAAACATAAAAATATGATGTATGACTATTGATTAAACTATACGCAAAAATTTGCATAACGGTGTGATGGGTCGTTCATCATTGGATAATATTTATAATATAGAATGTTGCTGCGTTTCAATTTTATATTGTACAATTCAATAAAAAAGTAGCCTTTTTCAATGTAATTATAAATACATATTAAATTTTTTTGTCCGAATAACGTTAAAATGAAACACTAAGAAATATTAAGAGAAACAAAATACAGTGTGAATTGATAGAATTTTCTGTATATTTCAGCATCAAAATTGTGTGTGTGCAGGGTGGGGGGTAGAGATCGGTGAAAGTAAGAAAGGGGGGGCAAATTAACCTTGGCCCAAGGGCCCCCCCCAATTGCTGATAAAACGGCTCTGCGCGAGGATCCTCCTTTCGTCATCCTTTACCGCTCCGCCCTTCTGGTCACTTCTCGCTTTCGCTGCTTTTACGACGTTCGAGTTCCTCGCCTGTTTCTCATGCAAAGCCATGCGCACGTCTGCAGGCCCTACCCTGCATGTTAATAACCTATGAGCATATTCCCTACAGCACCACAACCACCGCCTCCTCCTTCGTATTTATTGCAGCGGGGCACGAACGATTGCTTTGTTTCCTCGGTCACCATTGCAGCTCCGCTGCCCTGCCTCTTCAGCGAATATCACCGCCGCTCCGATGGCTGGATGCGACTCTCGCAACCTCACCAGACGTTGTGCCTCTCTCTTTATTTACAGCTTCCTCTGACAGGTGTTACGGTGACATCCAATCGGGAGCTCATACGCCACAACAGTGACGTCACAGTGGTGACGTTCAACCTTCCGACGTCCGTTAAGCTGGCAAAGCCATTTTCAAAAAACACATTTTCTCTATACCCAGAATTTTGTGCTATTTTTGTGCTTTCCAAATATCCAAAAATTAATTTTTTTGCTCCAACGGTTTTTCCAAAAATGGGTGGCTTTGCTGGCTTAATGTTAAGCTGGCAAAGCCAATTAGCCAAAACAAATTTTCTTTATACACAAAATATTGTGCTATTTTTGTGCTTTTCAAATATATAAACATTAATTTTTTTGCTCTTACCGTTTTTCGAAAATTTAGAAAAAACGAATTTTCGAAATGCCCGGCAGGCGCAACAACTACGCGTAAGAAAACTACTCGTAGAAAAAAAACTATCCATCAAAATTAGATTTTCTTGACACAAAAATAACCACAAAACAATTCTCTATACAACAATGTTGTTTCGAAATATTCAACATTTAATATTCCCTATAAATAATAATAATTCTTTACACTACTGTCAAGAAACAACACAATTCAAGTCATACAATTCCTCATAAAAACTAAACTACTCAATATTTCGCAATGTCCTTTCCCAACAAACAGAACCAAACATTGTTCTAACAATGTACACACACGCTGATTTTTTTGCTCTCAACGTTTTTTGCAAAATTCAACAAAACCACTCACGAGTCACCCGCAACAACGCACTCTCGCAGGATAAGAAAATCACTCATCAAGGCAAAACTCTAATTCAAAATCAATTTATCCTCACATAACATCAACCACAATACAATACAATATACAACAATATTGTTTTTAACTTTTTTATTTTCGATACTATCGAAGAAAAATTTGTAAATCCTTTAACTGGGTACCCAAAAACACACCAATGGAGGCACATCAATCCTACTAAATACTAAAATACTCAACACATCGCATTGGCCTTCCCCAACAAACAAAATCAAACTTCATTCTAATAAACCACACTTACAATGATTTTTTTGCTCTAACCGTTTTTTGAAAAATTGAACAAAATGACACGTATGTGGCGCAAGATAGGGCAACTCCGCCAAGAACAAAAACAATCTTCGAAGGAAATATATCATTCAAAAATAAAATGTCTTATCACAGAATTAACAACAATACAATGCACTATGCAAAAGTATTGATTTCAAACTTTTGACTTTCGATACTATCTATAAAAAATCTAAATCATTACACTGAAAATAAAAAAAAAGACGCATGGAGGCAAACAAATCCTAATAAATACTAAACTACTCAACCAATTGCATTGTCCATTTCCAAGAATAACAATTAAATGTTGTTCTAATAAACTACACCAACAATGATTTTTTTGCTCTCATGAATTTTTTGAAAATTATATTCAACTTCGTATCAGTGCACGGGAGTGGCGCGACCTCCGGATAACAAAAGCGACGGAAGGAAGAACACATGTCCTAATAAATACTAAACTACAAGACCAATTGCATTGTCCCTTTCCAAGAATTACAATGAAATGTTGTTCTAATAAACTACACCAACAATGATTTTTTTGCTCTCATGGATTTTTTGAAAATAAAACTCAACTTCGTATGAGTGCACGGGAGTGGCGCGACCTCCGGATAACAAAAGCGACGGAAGGAGGAACACATGTTCTAATAAATACTAAACTACTCAACAAATCGCATTGTCCTTTTCCACGAATAACAATGAAAATTTGTTCTAATAAACTACACCAACAATGATTTTTTTGCTCTCATTGTTCTTTTGAAAAAAAAAACTCAACTTCGTATGAGTGCGCGGGAGTGGCGGGACCTCCGGATAACAAAAGCGACGGAAGGAGGAACACATGTCCTAATAAATACTAAACTACTCGACCAATTGCATTGTCCTTTTCCAAGAATAACAATGAAATGTTGTTTTAATAAACTACACCAACAATGATTTTTTGCTCTCATTGTTCTTTTGAAAAAAAACTCAACTTCGTATGAGTGCGCGGGAGTGGCGCGACCTCCGGATAACAAAAGCGACGGAAGGAGTAACACATGTCCTAATAAATACTAAACTACTCGACAAATCGCATTGTCCTTTTCCACGAATAACAATGAAAAGTTGTTCTAATAAACTACGCCAACAATGATTTTTTTGCTCTCATCGTTCTTTTGAAAATTAAACTCAACTTCGTATGAGTGCACGGGAGTGGCGGGATCTCCGGATAACAAAAGCGACGGACGGAGGCACACATGTCCTAATAAATACTAAACTACTCGACCAATTGCATTGTCCTTTTCCAAGAATAACAAAGAAATGTTGTTCTAATAAACTACACCAACAATGATTTTTTTGCTCTCATGGATTTTTTGAAAATAAAACTCAACTTCGTATGAGTGCACGGGAGTGGCGGGACCTCCGGATAACAAAAGCGACGGAAGGAGGAACACATGCCCTAATAAATACTAAACTACTAGACAAATCGCATTGTCCTTTTCCACGAATAACAATGAAAAGTTGTTCTAATAAACTACGCCAACAATGATTTTTTTGCTCTCATCGTTCTTTTGAAAATTAAACTCAACTTCGTATGAGTGCACGGGAGTGGCGGGATCTCCGGATAACAAAAGCGACGGACGGAGGCACACATGTCCTAATAAATACTAAACTACTCGACGAATTGCATTGTCCTTTTCCAAGAATAACAAAGAAATGTTGTTCTAATAAACCACACCAACAATGATTTTTTTGCTCTCATGGATTTTTTGAAAATAAAACTCAACTTCGTATGAGTGCACGGGAGTGGCGGGACCTCCGGATAACAAAAGCCACGGAAGGAGGAACACATGTCCTAATAAATACGAAACTACTCGACGAATTGCATTGTCCTTTCCCACGAATAACAATGAAATATTGTTCTAATAAACTACACCAACAATGATTTTTTTGCTCTCATTGTTCTTTTGAAAAAAAAACTCAACTTCGTATGAGTGCACGGGAGTGGCGCGAACTCCGGATAACAAAAGCGACGGAAGGAGGAACACATGTCCTAATAAATACGAAACTACTCGACAAATCGCATTGTCCTTTTCCAAGAATAACAATGAAATATTGTTCTAATAAACTACGCCAACAATGATTTTTTTGCTCTCATCGTTCTTTTGAAATTTAAACTCAACTTCGTATGAGTGCACGGGATTGGCGTGATCTCCGGATAACAAAAGCGACGGAAGGAGGAACACATGTTCTAATAAATACTAAACTACTCGACAAATCGCATTGCCCTTTTCCAAGAATAACAATGAAATGTTGTTCTAATAAACTACGCCAACAATGATTTTTTTGCTCTCATTGTTCTTTTGAACACTAAACTCAACTTCGTATGAGTGCACGGGAGTGGCGGGACCTTCGGATAACAAAAGCGACGGAAGGAGGAACACATGTCCTAATAAATACTAAACTACTCGACCACTTGCATTGTCCTTTTCCACGAATAACAATGAAAAGTTGTTCTAATAAACTACACCAACAATGATTTTTTTGCTCTCATTGTTCTTTTGAAAAAAAAACTCAACTTCGTATGAGTGCACGGGAGTGGCGCGACCTCCGGATAACAAAAGCGACGGAAGGAGGAACACATGTCCTAATAAATACTAAACTACTCGACCAATTGCATTGTCCTTTTCCAAGATTAACAATGAAATGTTGTTTTAATAAACTACACCAACAATGATTTTTTTGCTCTCATTGTTCTTTGGAAAAAAAACTCAACTTCGTATGAGTGCACGGGAGTGGCGCGACCTCCGGATAACAAAAGCGACGGAAGGAGGAACACATGTCCTAATAAATACTAAACTACTCGACCAATTGCATTGTCCTTTTCCAAGAATAACAATGAAATATTGTTCTAATAAACTACGCCAACAATGATTTTTTTGCTCTCATCGTTCTTTTGAAATTTAAACTCAACTTCGTATGAGTGCACGGGATTGGCGTGATCTCCGGATAACAAAAGCGACGGAAGGAGGAACACATGTTCTAATAAATACTAAACTACTCGACAAATCGCATTGCCCTTTTCCAAGAATAACAATGAAATGTTGTTCTAATAAACTACGCCAACAATGATTTTTTTGCTCTCATTGTTCTTTTGAACACTAAACTCAACTTCGTATGAGTGCACGGGAGTGGCGGGACCTCGGGATAACAAAAGCGACGGAAGGAGGAACACATGTCCTAATAAATACTAAACTACTCGACAAATCGCATTGTCCTTTTCCAAGAATAACAACTAAATGTTGTTCTCATAATCTGCACCAACAATAATTTTTTCGCTTTCACCATGTTTTGTAAAATTAAATTCAACCAAGCATATGTGCTCCTTAATGGCACACCGTGCCAAATTACGAAGACACTATTCCAACCCAAAATATACTTCAAAATTCAGATGTCTTTACAAAGCATTAACATCATACATTGCACTACGCAACAGTATTGTTTTCAATTGTTTGACTTTCGATACTATGCTATATGCATAACAATCTAATTCGCTACACTGAGATTACAAAAATCCATCGATGGAAGCACATAAATCCTAATACATACCAAACTACTCCACAAATTGCATTTTCCTTTTTGCTACAGTAAGAAGGAAATAATTTTCTAATAAAGAACACCAACAATGATTTTTTTGCTCTCACCGGTGTTTGGAAAATTAAACTCGACCTCCCATGTGTGCACCGGAATGGCAAATAACAAAGACACTATTCCATATGAAATTATTTTTAAAAATTTAAGTGCTTTTCAAAAGCATCAACAACAATACAATGCACTACGCAACAGTATTGTTTTCAAGACTTCCGTGTTTTGTCTTCCGATACTATCCATAAAAAAATTCTATTTTATTACACTGTGAATCCAAATACCCACGGATGGAAGCACATAAATCCTAATGAATACCGAAGTACCCCACAAATTGCGTTGTCCTTTTCCTACACTAAAAACAAAATGCTATTCTAAGAAACTACACCAACAATGATTTTTTTGCTCCCACCGTTTTTTGGAAAATTGGCCTAACCACGTATGTGTGAACCGGAATTACGCGCCCCGCCGAATGACAGGAACACTAGTCCGAGCAAAAATATTCTTTAAAATCGAAACCGAATTCGAATTCGAAATGAAATTCGACAATTCACAGTGAAGGTCAGGAGTTCATAGCGAGTGTAATTGAGGCAGGTGATTCATCTACTGGTTACTACGACAAAAGGCATAGAAAGAGCAACGGCATACATTGGTGTTGGAGTAACTAGCATTAAAACAATTCGTAAAGAAAATGTTACACCGAATGAAATAAGTGCTGTCACGATTTTATGCGTAATCAGAAATGCTCTGTGATTTTTACGTCCGTGAAAAGCAAGTGCGCACGTTAACGAAAATGCAGTCTATAATTAAAGAAAAGATAAATTTTCCTTGGGGAGAAAAGTCACTTTGGATGTGAATGGAACATATGGAATACAGATGGAGGTGTAATTCAAAACGAAAAGTTTTGGTCGAGAGAGCATATTGTAGATTGGAGAACAAGAGATCTCATCCAAATGAGAATGTTAGGGAAAGAAGGCCGTCAAATAGTGTATTGACGAGAGGTGGATTGACAACAACTTTGTATTCAAAAAGTGCTGGCACCATAATGATATAATTGGCGTAACGGCAAATGTAAGTGTATCAGACTAATTGCAGTTCATGCTGGTTGAAATAATGGTTTCATTAACCGTTTAAATACTAACGGGGAAAAGTTTTTCCAGAGCATTTCAACCCTGCCATACCAATGGGGTCTTTTTCGCTTGACCTCCAGAGGCGCGCGACAGCTCTTATCTATCGCTTGCTGACGGGTGAATAGCAGCTGCGCGGCGATTCTCACGTTTGGAGCTCCGGCCTACGTCATCCGGCAGGGAAGTGTTGATGGAGGACTGTCTTCACGCGCGAAGACGGAACGTGGTCCACTGTGACATTTCATGCTTTTACAGTGCGCCGCAGTTCCAGAAACATAGGAGACCATTGAACCCCAGAAAATCTTCGTCGGGAGACGCCGCTCTAACAACTAAATAATATCACATAACACAGTAAGAACAGAAGACATGATTTCTGTATGTAGTTTATAACGGAATTTGTGTTAAGTATGGCATATACATATAACTTCCTCAAAATTTCTTCCGTAATATCTTATTTTAACTTGGTATGTAATAAAAATTTGTGCCAGAAAGATATTTTTCTACAGTAGCAGATAACAATAGGGTAAAATCAAGTATATATCAGTGCAATAAATATATTGCTTTTATATTTAGTTATGTATTGTATTGTATTATTTGCAATTTCCTAATATTTTATTCTATTGGCATAAACCAATGACGTGGTTCCATATAAATATCTCTCCAGCCAATCAAAGCATATCTTAGGGTCTTGTACTTATAAGTAGCACTTCACTGTATACTATCTCGCGTCACACACCACGGTCATAACAAACTCTCCTCGGCCCACGTTTCTCACGGGAGATTGCAATCGTATTCTGCTAAGAGTTTCTGATTGTGATTAAGTCGTGTGCTTTTTGAAGTAAAAATGGCTCGTCGAAAAATATCGCTAACAACTCGCGAAATTGAGTAAATTTTTTAAGTGTCAGTATATATACAGTTTACATACGTCTATGTCCAGTCTCGAAGATGATCCAAGCTAATTTACTTACACATTATTTTCAGCTGCGATCAAACTGTCCATTTTTAAACATTGATTCCGTTCAAGACCCTAAACCTCTACGATTTAGGTTTCCCCACGGTGTACGAAAAAGACTTCTTACGAATTTAAAATAAAATTAAAGAAAATAAAATATGTTTTTCATTTTTGGAATTGATTTTTATATTTTTACTTTCGCAAACCACATTAAAAAATCCTAAAAAATTACACTTTTCATAGTTTTATATAAATCCAATATCCTCAAAACATACTTTAAAAATATTGAAAATATTTTTTCGAAACACAACTTTGGAATTATTTTTCATAAAGTATTGTGCACATCTTTTTACAAGTGGGAAATATTTTTTTTAAATTTTTAAACATTCTAAGTATATAGGCATTTTAAAAATCAAATGCGGAAAAATCCGTTTTGCACGCAGAGAGAGTGGAGTAAAGAATGAAAATTAGTAGGAAAAAATGAAAAGAATCATTGTTGTTATGCTGTGTAAAGATATTTAAATTTTGAAGGATACTTTTGCTTCGAATAGTGTAATAGTTATGTTTAATTTTCAAAAAATGGTAAGAGCAAATAATTCATTGTTGGTGTAATTTATTAAAACAATATTCCATTATTATTCTTGGAAAACGACAATGCAATTTGACGAGCAGTTTAGTATTTATTAGGACATGTGTGCCTCCTTCCGTCTTCTTTGTTATACCGAGGTGCGCGACATTCCAGTGCACAAATACGAGATTAAGTTTAATTTTCAAAAGAACGATGTGAGCAAAAAAATCATTGTTGGTGTAGTTTATTAGAACAACATTTACTTGTTATTCTTGAAAATGGACAATGCAATTGGTTGAGCAGTTTAGTATTTATTAGGACATGTGTTCCTCCTTTCGTCGCTTTTGTTATCCCGAGGTCCCGCCACTCCCGTGCACATATACGAGGTTGAGTTTATTTTCCAAAACTCCATGACAGCAAAAAAATCATTGTTGGTGTAGTTTATTAGAACAAAATTTCATTGTTATTCTTGGAAAAGGACAATGCGATTTGTCGAGTAGTTTAGTATTTATTAGGACATGTGTGCCTCCCTCCGTCGTTTTTGTTATCCCGAGGTCCCGCCACTCTGTTGCACACATAGGAGGTTGAGTTCAATTTTCAAAAGAACGATGAGAGCAAAACAATCATTGTTGGTGTAGTTTATTAGAACAACATTTCATTGTTATTCTTGGAAAAGGACAATGCAATTTGTCGGGTAGTTTAGTATTTATTAGGACATGTGTTCCTCCTTCCGTCGCTTTTGTTATCCGGAGGTCCCGCCACTCCCGTGCAATCATACGAAGTTGACTTTAATTTTCAAAAGAACGATGAGAGCAAAAAAATCATTGTTGGTGCAGTTTATTAGAACAACTTTTCATTGTTATTCGTGGAAAAGGACAATGCAATTCGTCAAATAGTTTAGTATTTATTAGGACATGTGTTCCTCCGTCCGTCGCTTTTGTTATCCGGAGGTCCCGCCACTCCCGTGCACTCATACGAAGTTGAGTTTTATTTTCAAAAAATCCATGAGAGCAAAGAAATCATTGTTGGTGTAGTATATTAGAACAACATGTCTTTGTTATTCTTGGAAAAGGACAATGCAATAGGTCGACTAGTTTAGTATTTATTAGGACATGTGTTCCTCCTTCCGTCGCTTTTGTTATCCGGAGGTCGCGCCACTCCCGTGCACTCATACGAAGTTGAATTTAATTTTCAAAAAATTCATGAGAGCAAAAAAATCATTGTTGGTGTAGTTTATTAGAACAACATTTCTTTGTTATTCTTGGAAAAGGACAATGCAATAGGTCAAGTAGTTTAGTATTTATTAGGACATGTGTGCCTCCGTCCGTCGCTTTTGTTATCCGGAGATCCCGCCACTCCCGTGCACTCATACGAAGTTGAGTTTAATTTTCAAAAGAACGATGAGAGCAAAAAAATCATTGTTGGCGAAGTTTATTACAACAATATTTCATTGTTATTCTTGGAAAAGGACAATGCGATTTGTCGAGTAGTTTAGTATTTATTAGGACATGTGTTCCTCCTTCCGTCGCTTTTGTTATCCGGAGGTCGCGCCACTCCCGTGCACTCATACGAAGTTGAGTTTTTTTTTTCAAAAGAACAATGAGAGCAAAAAAATCATTGTTGGTGTAGTTTATTAGAACAACATTTCTTTGTTATTATTGGAAAAGGACAATGCAATTGGTCGAGTAGTTTAGTATTTATTAGGACATGTGTTCCTCCTTCCGTCGCTTTTGTTATCCGGAGGTCGCGCCACTCCCGTGCACTCATACGAAGTTGAGTTTTTTTTTCAAAAGAACAATGAGAGCAAAAAAATCATTGTTGGTGTAGTTCATTAGAACAAAATTTCATTGTTATTCGTGGAAAAGGACAATACAATTGGTCGAGTAGTTTAGTACTTATTAGGACATGTGTTCCTCCGTCCGTCGCTTTTGTTATCCGGAAGCGCGCCACTCCCGTGCACTCATGCGAAGTTGAGTTTAATTTTCAAAATCTCCATAAGAGCAAAAAAATCATTGTTGGTGTAGTTTATTAAAACAACATTTCATTGTTATTCTTGGAAAAGGACAATGCAATTGGTCGAGTAGTTTAGTATTTATTAGGACATGTGTTCCTCCTTCCGTCGCTTCTGTTATCCGGAGGTCGCGCCACTCCCGTGCACTCATACGAAGTTGAATATAATTTTCAAAAAATCCATGAGAGCAAAAAAATCATTGTTGGTGTAGTTTATTAGAACAACATTTCATTGTTATTCGTGGAAAAGGACAATACAATTGGTCGAGTAGTTTAGTATTTATTAGGACATGTGTGCCTTCGTCCGTCTCTTTTGTTATCCGGAGGTCGCGCCACTCCCGTGCACTCATACGAAGTTGAGTTTTTTTTTCAAAAGAACAATGAGAGCAAAAAAATCATTGTTGGTGTAGTTTATTACAACAATATTTCATTGTTATTCGTGGAAAAGGACAATGCAAGTGGTCGAGTAGTTTAGTATTTATTAGGACATGTGTTCCTCCTTCCGTCGCTTTTGTTATCCGGAGGTCGCGCCACTCCCGTGCACTCATACGAAGTTGAGTTTTTTTTTCAAAAGAACAATGATGAGCAAAAAAATCATTGTTGGTGTAGTTTATTAGAACAACTTTTCGTTGTTATTCGTGGAAAAGGACAATGCAATTCGTCGAGTAGTTTAGTATTTATTAGGACATGTGTGCCTCCGTCCGTCGCTTTTGTTATCCGAAAGTCCCGCCACTCCCGTGCACTCATACGAAGTTGAGTTTTATTTTCAAAAACTCCATGAGAGCAAAAAAATCATTGTTGGTGTAGTTTATTAGAACAACATTTCATTGTTATTCTTGGAAAAGGACAATGCAATAGGTCGAGTAGTTTAGTATTTATTAGGACATATGTTCCTCCTTCCGTCGCTTTTGTTATCCGGAGGTCGCGCCACTCCCGTGCACTCATACGAAGTTGAATTTAATTTCAAAAAAATCATGAGAGCAAAAAAATCATTGTTGGTGTAGTTTATTAGAACAACCTTTCATTGTTATTCTTGGAAAAGGGCAATGCGATTTGTCGAGTAGTTTAGTATTCATTAGAACATGTGTTCCTCCTTCCGTCGCTTTTGTTATCCGGAGGTCCCCACTCCCGTGCACTCATACGAAGTTGAGTTTTATTTTCAAAAAATCCATGAGAGCAAAAAAATCATTGTTGGTGTAGTTTATTAGAACAACATTTCATTGTTATTCTTGGAAAAGGACAATGCAATAGGTCGAGTAGTTTAGTATTTATTAGGACATGTGTGCCTCCGTCCGTCGCTTTTGTTATCCGGAGGTCCCGCCACTCCCGTGCACTCATACGAAGTTGAGTTTTATTTTCAAAAAATCCATGAGAGCAAAAAAATCATTGTTGGTGTAGTTCATTAGAACAACAGTTCATTGTTATTCGTGGAAAAGGACAATACAATTGGTCGAGTAGTTTAGTATTTATTAGGACATGTGTTCCTCCTTCCGTCGCTTCTGTTATCCGGAGGTCGCGCCACTCCCGTGCACTCATACGAAGTTGAATTTAATTTTCAAAAAATCCATGAGAGCAAAAAAATCATTGTTGGTGTAGTTTATTAGAACAAAATTTCATTGTTATTCTTGGAAAAGGACAATGCGATTTGTCGAGTAGTTTAGTATTTATTAGGACATGTGTGCCTCCTTCCGTCGTTTTTGTTATCCCGAGGTCCCGCCACTCTGTTGCACACATAGGAGGTTGAGTTCAATTTTCAAAAGAACGATGAGAGCAAAACAATCATTGTTGGTTTAGTTTATTAGAACAACATTTCATTGTTATTCTTGGAAAAGGACAATGCAATTTGTCGAGTAGTTTAGTATTTATTAGGACATGTGTTCCTCCTTCCGTCGCTTTTGTTATCCGGAGGTCCCGCCACTCCCGTGCAATCATACGAAGTTGACTTTAATTTTCAAAAGAACGATGAGAGCAAAAAAACCATTATTGGTGTATTTTATTAGAACAACATTTCATTGTTATTCTTGGAATAGGACAATGCAATTTGTCGAGTAGTTTAGTATTTATTAGGACATGTGTTCCTCCTTCCGTCGCTTTTGTTATCCGGAGGTCCCGCCACTCCCGTGAACTCATACGAAGTTGAGTTTAATTTTCAAAAAATTCATGAGAGCAAAAAAATCATTGTTGGTGTAGTTTATTAGAACAACCTTTCATTGTTATTCTTGGAAAAGGACAATACAATTTGTCGAGTAGTTTAGTATTTATTAGGACATGTGTTCCTCCTTCCGTCGCTTTTGTTATCCGGAGGTCCCGCCACTCCCGTGAACTCATACGAAGTTGAGTTTAATTTTCAAAAGAATCAATGAAAGCAAAAAGATCATTGTTGGTGTAGTTTATTAGAAAAACATTTCCTTGTTATTCTCGGAAAAGGACAATGCGATTTGTCTACTAGTTTAGTATTTATTAGGACATGTGTTCCTCCTTCCGTCGCTTTTGTTATCCGGAGGTCCCGCCACTCCCGTGAACTCATACGAAGTTGAGTTTAATTTTCAAAAAATCCATTAGAGCAAAAAAATCATTGTTGGTGTAGTTTATTAGAACAGCATTTCTTTGTTATTCTTGGAAAAGGACACTGCAATTGGTCGAGTAGTTTAGTATTTCTTAGGACATGTGTTCCTCCTTCCGTCGCTTTTGTTATCCGGAGATCACGCCAATCCCGTGCACTCATACGAAGTTGAGTTTAAATTTCAAAAGGACGATGAGAGCAAAAAAATCATTGTTAGCGTAGTTTATTAGAACAATATTTCATTGTTATTCTTGGAAAAGGACAATGCGATTTGTCGAGTAGTTTCGTATTTATTAGGACATGTGTTCCTCCTTCCGTCGCTTTTGTTATCCGGAGGTCGCGCCACTCCCGTGCACTCATACGAAGTTGAGTTTTTTTTTCAAAAGAACAATGTGAGCAAAAAAAATCATTGTTGGTGTAGTTTATTAGAACAAATTTTCATTGTTATTCGTGGAAAAGGACAGTGCGATTTGTTGAGTAGTTTAGTATTTATTAGAACATGTGTTCCTCCTTCCGTCGCATTTGTTATCCGGAGGTCCCGCCACTCCCGTGCACTCATACGAAGTTGAGTTTTATTTTCAAAAAATCCATGAGAGCAAAAAAATCATTGTTGGTGTAGTTTATTAGAACAACATTTCATTGTTATTCTTGGAAAAGGACAATGCAATAGGTCGAGTAGTTTAGTATTTATTAGGACATGTGTGCCTCCGTCCGTCGCTTTTGTTATCCGGAGGTCCCGCCACTCCCGTGCACTCATACGAAGTTGAGTTTTATTTTCAAAAAATCCATGAGAGCAAAAAAATCATTGTTGGTGTAGTTCATTAGAACAACAGTTCATTGTTATTCGTGGAAAAGGACAATACAATTGGTCGAGTAGTTTAGTATTTATTAGGACATGTGTTCCTCCTTCCGTCGCTTCTGTTATCCGGAGGTCGCGCCACTCCCGTGCACTCATACGAAGTTGAATTTAATTTTCAAAAAATCCATGAGAGCAAAAAAATCATTGTTGGTGTAGTTTATTAGAACAAAATTTCATTGTTATTCTTGGAAAAGGACAATGCGATTTGTCGAGTAGTTTAGTATTTATTAGGACATGTGTGCCTCCTTCCGTCGTTTTTGTTATCCCGAGGTCCCGCCACTCTGTTGCACACATAGGAGGTTGAGTTCAATTTTCAAAAGAACGATGAGAGCAAAACAATCATTGTTGGTGTAGTTTATTAGAACAACATTTCATTGTTATTCTTGGAAAAGGACAATGCGATTTGTTCGAGTAGTTTAGTATTTATTAGGACATGTGTGCCTCCTTCCGTCGTTTTTGTTATCCCGAAGTCCCGCCACTCTGTTGCACACATAGGAGGTTGAGTTCAATTTTCAAAAGAACGATGAGAGCAAAACAATCATTGTTGGTTTAGTTTATTAGAACAACATTTCATTGTTATTCTTGGAAAAGGACAATGCAATTTGTCGAGTAGTTTAGTATTTATTAGGACATGTGTTCCTCCTTCCGTCGCTTTTGTTATCCGGAGGTCCCGCCACTCCCGTGCAATCATACGAAGTTGACTTTAATTTTCAAAAGAACGATGAGAGCAAAAAAACCATTATTGGTGTATTTTATTAGAACAACATTTCATTGTTATTCTTGGAATAGGACAATGCAATTTGTCGAGTAGTTTAGTATTTATTAGGACATGTGTTCCTCCTTCCGTCGCTTTTGTTATCCGGAGGTCCCGCCACTCCCGTGAACTCATACGAAGTTGAGTTTAATTTTCAAAAAATTCATGAGAGCAAAAAAATCATTGTTGGTGTAGTTTATTAGAACAACCTTTCATTGTTATTCTTGGAAAAGGACAATACAATTTGTCGAGTAGTTTAGTATTTATTAGGACATGTGTTCCTCCTTCCGTCGCTTTTGTTATCCGGAGGTCCCGCCACTCCCGTGAACTCATACGAAGTTGAGTTTAATTTTCAAAAGAACAATGAAAGCAAAAAGATCATTGTTGGTGTAGTTTATTAGAAAAACATTTCCTTGTTATTCTCGGAAAAGGACAATGCGATTTGTCTACTAGTTTAGTATTTATTAGGACATGTGTTCCTCCTTCCGTCGCTTTTGTTATCCGGAGGTCCCGCCACTCCCGTGAACTCATACGAAGTTGAGTTTAATTTTCAAAAAATCCATTAGAGCAAAAAAATCATTGTTGGTGTAGTTTATTAGAACAGCATTTCTTTGTTATTCTTGGAAAAGGACACTGCAATTGGTCGAGTAGTTTAGTATTTCTTAGGACATGTGTTCCTCCTTCCGTCGCTTTTGTTATCCGGAGATCACGCCAATCCCGTGCACTCATACGAAGTTGAGTTTAAATTTCAAAAGGACGATGAGAGCAAAAAAATCATTGTTAGCGTAGTTTATTAGAACAATATTTCATTGTTATTCTTGGAAAAGGACAATGCGATTTGTCGAGTAGTTTCGTATTTATTAGGACATGTGTTCCTCCTTCCGTCGCTTTTGTTATCCGGAGGTCGCGCCACTCCCGTGCACTCATACGAAGTTGAGTTTTTTTTTTCAAAAGAACAATGTGAGCAAAAAAATCATTGTTGGTGTAGTTTATTAGAACAAATTTTCATTGTTATTCGTGGAAAAGGACAGTGCGATTTGTTGAGTAGTTTAGTATTTATTAGAACATGTGTTCCTCCTTCCGTCGCATTTGTTATCCGGAGGTCCCGCCACTCCCGTGCACTCATACGAAGTTGAGTTTTATTTTCAAAAAATCCATGAGAGCAAAAAAATCATTGTTGGTGTAGTTTATTAGAACAACATTTCATTGTAATTCTTGGAAAGGGACAATTGCAATTGGTCGTGTAGTTTAGTATTTATTAGGACATGTGTTCTTCCTTCCGTCGCTTTTGTTATCCGGAGGTCGCGCCACTCCCGTGCACTGATACGAAGTTGAATATAATTTTCAAAAAATTCATGAGAGCAAAAAAATCATTGTTGGTGTAGTTTATTAGAACAACATTTAATTGTTATTCTTGGAAATGGACAATGCAATGGTTGAGTAGTTTAGTATTTATTAGGATTTGTTTTGCCTCCATGCGTCTTTTTTTTTTATTTTCAGTGTAATGATTTAGATTTTTTTTATAGATAGTATCGAAAGTCAAAAGTTTGAAATCAATACTTTTGCATAGTGCATTGTATTGTTGTTAATTCTGTGATAAGACATTTTATTTTTGAATGATATATTTCCTTCGAAGATTGTTTTTGTTCTTGGCGGAGTTGCCCTATCTTGCGCCACATACGTGTCATTTTGTTCAATTTTTCAAAAAAACGGTTAGAGCAAAAAAATCATTGTAAGTGTGGTTTATTAGAATGAAGTTTGATTTTGTTTGTTGGGGAAGGCCAATGCGATGTGTTGAGTATTTTAGTATTTAGTAGGATTGATGTGCCTCCATTGGTGTGTTTTTGGGTACCCAGTTAAAGGATTTACAATTTTTTCTTCGATAGTATCGAAAATAAAAAAGTTTAAAAACAATATTGTTGTATATTGTATTGTATTGTGGTTGATGTTATGTGAGGATAAATTGATTTTGAATTAGAGTTTTGCCTTGATGAGTGATTTTCTTATCCTGCGAGAGTGCGTTGTTGCGGGTGACTCGTGAGTGGTTTTGTTGAATTTTGCAAAAAACGTTGAGAGCAAAAAATCAGCGTGTGTGTACATTGTTAGAACAATGTTTGGTTCTGTTTTGTTGGGAAAGGACATTGCGAAATATTGAGTAGTTTAGTTTTTATGAGGAATTGTATGACTTGAATTGTGTTGTTTCTTGACAGTAGTGTAAAGAATTATTATTATTTATAGGGAATATTAAATGTTGAATATTTCGAAACAACATTGTTGTATAGAGAATTGTTTTGTGGTTATTTTTTGTGTCAAGAAATCTAATTTTGATGGATAGTTTTTTTTTCTACGAGTAGTTTTCTTACGCGTAGTTGTTGCGCCTGCCGGGGCATTTCGAAATTCGTTTTTTCTAAATTTTTCGAAAAAACGGTAAGAGCAAAAAAATTAATGTTTATATATTTGAAAAGCACAAAAATAGCACAATATTTTGTGTATAAAGAAAATTTGTTTTGGCTAATTGGCTTTGCCAGCTTAACATTAAGCCAGCAAAGCCACCCATTTTTGGAAAAACCGTTGGAGCAAAAAAATTAATTTTTGGATATTTGGAAAGCACAAAAATAGCACAAAATTCTGGGTATAGAGAAAATGTGTTTTTTGAAAATGGCTTTGCCAGCTTAACGGACGTAACCTTCCGCGATTGGATGGACACCGTAACAGCTGCAGAGGAGTTGTACATAATTCCACACGGTGCCCGCATTGCAGTTCCCAACCTACACCAGATCATGCAGCGGACTAGATCGCTTTCACTTCCTCCGCCGTCCGCCGCTTCCACCGCCCGCCTACGCTCCCCGCCCCCGCGCCCCGCCCCCGCGATATGGATTTGCCGCGGGCACACGTTGCCGCTCCCAGACAGCCGGTCGACCCTGGCAACGGTTTTCCGGGCGGCTGTCGGCGGGCCCTCGCAGGAGGTGGGCAGGGTGAGCGGGGCGCGGCGCGGCGTGGGCGGCGGGGGGGGCGGGGGGGCGGGGACGGTGCTGAACCGTCGCTCGCGCAGCGCCTCATACTCCACGCGCCAGGCTGAATATTACAGAGCGCGCGCGCCTCGTCCGGTTTACGCAGAATCTGGGAAGCCTGTCCAGCCACTGCGGGACGCGTGATTGAGGAAAGGAGATAGATGAAAAAGGACAGATTACAACGCATGAACTTACACCGAAAGAAAAGCTGGCGAAATAGACAAATTTGCCTGTAGGTTCGGCGACGGAACGACTGGAGTTCCGGAATGAAACGTAAATGAAAGTTGTCGCCGCTCTGTCTATATATTAAGAGCGTTACAATGGAGTGGAAATTAAGCTTTCTCGCTCAACGCACAAGGGAAGCGGGAACAGTGCTTGCGAGATTTGAGCGCGAGGCTGTGTGGGTGGGAAGG